>JAJOZX010002425.1:0-577500 GCA_023014485.1 Bathynomus jamesi | reverse complement strand
AATACACAAATGACCCGAAAGAAATAAGTGAACTGCTTAGGGAACAATTTAAATCTGTGTTTAGCACCCCTAAGTCCGAGATGGAAGTGGAAAACCCAGACGAGTTTTTCGACATTGAAACGGATCAACCAAGAACAAATCCCGGCACAAACCTATTAATGGACTTCGAGTTCACGAAGGAGATGTAATTACGGCCTTATCACAGATGCGAGACAATTCAGCGCCAGGGCCAGACACATGGAGTGCCACATTTCTGAAGAAATGCAAAGAGAGTATTGCAAAACCGCTATACTTACTATGGAGGAAATCACTCGACACAGGACAAATTCCACTCCCTTAAAGAACGCGAATATTGCCCCCCTATTTAAAGGTGGTAACAGAGCAATGCCCAAAAATTATCGGCCAGTGGCTCTCACCTCACACCTTATAAAGTGTTTTGAACGCATAATTAGAGCCAAAATTACCTACTACCACAAGAAAAAGACTTGTACAACCCAAATCAACATGGCTTCAGGGCGGGTAGATCATGCCTGTCACAGCTACTAGACCACCAGGAGAAAATATTAGGAACATTGTGTCGAGGACAAAACATTGATGTAATATATACTGATTTTGCTAAAGCCTTCGATAAATGTGACCATGGAATCATAGCACACAAACTTAAGGATACAGGAATTACTGGAAAGCTAGGAAGGTGGATATTTAATTTCTTGACGCAAAGAACGCAAAGAGTGGTGGTAAACGGAGTTAAATCGGAAGTCTCGGAAGTCGTGAGCTCTGTCCCACAAGGGACAGTATTAGCTCCCTTGCTGTTCATAATAATGATTGCAGATATTGATACAGATATTAAGGACAGTATTGTATCATGCTTCGCAGATGACACGAAGATATGTAAGGAAATATTGAACGAAGATGACGTAAGAAAACTACAAAACGACATTGAAACATTATTCCAGTGGGCAGAAGACAACAATATGAAGTTCAACGAAGAAAAATTCCAACTTCTAAGATATGGTAATAACAAAGAGCTACAGAAAAAAGGGTACAAAACTCCGCAAGCCAAACAGATAACACCAAATCCACAAGTCAGGGATCTTGGAGTAATAATGTCGTCGGATGCAGAATTCAGAGAGCACTATAAAATCAAAATCACTTAAGGATACAGGAATTACTGGAAAGCTAGGAAGGTGGATATTTAATTTCTTGACGCAAAGAACGCAAAGAGTGGTGGTAAACGGAGTTAAATCGGAAGTCTCGGAAGTCGTGAGCTCTGTCCCACAAGGGACAGTATTAGCTCCCTTGCTGTTCATAATAATGATTGCAGATATTGATACAGATATTAAGGACAGTATTGTATCATGCTTCGCAGATGACACGAAGATATGTAAGGAAATATTGAACGAAGATGACGTAAGAAAACTACAAAACGACATTGAAACATTATTCCAGTGGGCAGAAGACAACAATATGAAGTTCAACGAAGAAAAATTCCAACTTCTAAGATATGGTAATAACAAAGAGCTACAGAAAAAAGGGTACAAAACTCCGCAAGCCAAACAGATAACACCAAATCCACAAGTCAGGGATCTTGGAGTAATAATGTCGTCGGATGCAGAATTCAGAGAGCACTATAAAATCAAAATCACAACGGCTAGAAAAATAATGGGAATCATCTGGAGGAGCTTCCGCAGCAGAAAAGCAAACATCATGCTCAAATTATGGAAGAGTCTAGTCCTACCAATAATTGAGTATTGCTCAGTACTCACAAGCCCACACAGAAAAAGAGACATTGCGAGCATTGAAGCTATACAAAGGACTTTTACGTCTAAGATAGAGGAAACGGAAGGTGAAGACTACTGGTCTCGACTACAATCCCTGGAACTCTACTCTCTTGAAAGAAGGCGAGAGCGGTACACAATAATATACATATGGAACATACTTGAGGGCTCTGTCCCTAACCTCAGAAATGAAATAGAAACAAACTGGAATGAGAGAAGAGGCAGATTTTGTACGGTCCCAGCTGCGGTGGGACAAGGAGCCATGAAAACGAGGATGGAAAATACCCTCAGAATACGGGGCCCAAAGCTTTTCAATGTCCTTCCAAAAGAAGTGAGGAATCTCCAGCACACCAACCTGAATAACTTCAAGAACCAGCTGGACAGATTCTTGTGCAAAGTCCCTGACCAGCCATGCGTGGCTGGCTACTACGAGGACAGGAGGCGATCAGAGAGCAATTCCCTCCTTCACCAAGTCCCGCAAATGAGGCGGGATGCTGCAGAGGGGTCGACCGCAGGTCGATCCTGAACCGTCGTTCAAACTCAACAAAAGTAAACAAAAGTAAGTAAATATATATATATGCAATCAAAATCACAGAACAACACGTGAATTTTTTTAATAAGCAAAGAACCACAGGGAAAAGGAAAAGGAAACATAAAATCCGAGTGCTTTCGTGATATATTCACATCTTCAGGGACAAGAAAGAAATAGACAGAATTTACCAAGTAAATGAGTTAAATACGCGAGCGAAAAAATGCCCCAATAGGCAACTCAATTTAAAAAACAATAAAACAATCTAAAGATTTTTTTCCCAATAGATAACTTAATCTAAAGACTACTAAATTATTGAATACATAAAAACTATATAAAGGAAATTAGACAATTAATATGTACAAAAAAAAAATTATTGTAGCAGTTATTAGAAATAGTATTTAATTAAAACAGGCAATTAAGTGGCAAGAATCTAAGGAAACAAAATACATGGTGCAATCGTAGTCACGTGCTCCTTCCAGAATATTCCATTACCTATTGGGGGAAGCGAAGAATTCCCCAATAGGCAACTCAATCTAAAAACAATCTAAAAAATTTTTCCCAATAGATAACCTGTTCAAAAGTCTACTAAACTATCAAGTACATGAAGACTATAATTTTCATATATACTGTATATATGCAGGGTCTGTCAAAAAAAACTAAGCCAATTTGAAGTCTCTATAAAATTCACAATTTGATAGAGATTTCAAATATTTTTTTATACTAAATAAATAAAAGGCTCATAAATAATCTGTGATAATTTTATAACTTTATTTTAAATATTTTAGGAGTTATGCGGTTATTTCTACAGATTGCGAAAATTTCAGTTTTTCTCATTATGTAATATCTTCTTTTTTCTTTTTCAGAATTTGTTTAGATTTAAAATTTTTCGTGAATACCTCTAAATATGCCATTCTCAAATGAAGATAAAATAATTATAAAGCATTATAGAGTTGAAAAAGGTTATAGTGCAAGGAAATTACTTTCTGAATTCGATTATAAAGGATGGACTAGATCAGGTTTAGATTACTTATTGAGAACTATCGATGAAACAGGAAGCATTGAAAGGAAGGTTGGTAGTGGGCGACTAAAATCAGTTAGAGTAGAATAAAATATTCAGAAAGTGGAGGAACGTATCCTTAGTCAAGAGGATCGACCTGGTAGCCACATGACACCTGCTCAAATATCAAAAGAACTAGAAATATCAGAATCAAGCGTAAGAAGGATTATTAAATCTGATCTGCAATTTAAACCATTTAAAAGAGTGCATGGACAACAGTTCTTTTAATTTTATTAAACTAAAAATTATCTATAGTATATCGTAAAAAAAAAAATTTCATGTTAAGTAGGAGAATCTCACTTTTTAGTTAATTATTAATAAAATTAACAATTCTGAAGATATCGTCGTAAAAATTTAAAGGATAATAGGTGATTACCTATACTTTATTGTGTAAAAAATTCAACTTAATTAGATAAATGGTTTTGGTTTAATAAAGGTTTGAATTTGGCTTAGTTTTTTTTGACAGACCCTGTATATATATATATATATATATATATAATATATATATATATATTATGCAGGAAGGAGGGGTCAAGGACGAATGCCCGCAAAAGCGCCCCACCCCCGACATATAGAGCAAGAAAGCCAAAATCAAGGTTCAGGGTTATCGAGATGCCTAGACAGTCTGCATTTGAAAAATTGGAGGTCACAGACAGGAGTAAAGAATAAAGATGGAGTGAGGAAGATTGTTCCACAGTTGACCAGTTGAATAGATTAAAGACTGAAAATACCGATTCACCTTGCGTTAGAGAGTTGGAAGAAAAAGGAATGAGAACGTGTAGACAGAAAGTCCGGTACTGCGTGCTCTCCTTAAAGGAGGAGGCATGCAGTTAGAGAGTTTAGAATGGCAGTGTCCGTTTAATAGCGATAGTAAAGAGAGAGTGAGGCAGCATTGCGGCGAAGAGAGAGGGATTGAAGAAAAGCCTTTGAACCATCCGGTCAAATACAGCTGTGTGGGTTGAGCCATCCTACACATGAGAAGCGTATCCATACAGGGCCGGACAAGACCCCTATACAGAGACAGCAACTGAGGAGGGGTGAAGAAAATGCGAAGGCAGTAAAGCACACCTAACCTCTTAGAAGCTGTTTTAGAAAGAGTATATGTGTTATTTCCAGGAAAGATCACGAGAGAAGGAAACACCAAGAATTTTTAAAGGAAGAGGAAGGATTGAGTTGTGTATTGTTGAAGGTAACAGGATAGACGTGTGGAAGATTGTGACGAGTAGACAGATGAAGGAACTGAGTCTTTGAAGGATTGAAAGCTACAAGGTTTTCTCTGCCCCAATCAGAGATGGCAGAAAGATGAGAGGTCAGGTGTACCGTACCCGTCCTACGCGATGCATGGAGTGACTGTTGAAAAGGACGTTTTGTGAAGCTGGTGGAGAAGTGAAGAGTGGAATCAGCGGCATAGGAGTGAATAGGACAAGAAGTGCAACTTAATAGATCATTGATAAATGAAAGGAAAAGAGTGGTTGACAGGACAGAACCCTGAGGAACACCACTGTTAATAGATTCAGGAGAAGAACAGTGGCCATCTACAACCGCAGCTATAGATCGGTCAGAAAGGAAATTAGGGAGGAAGGCACAGATAGAAGGAGAGAAACCGAAGGAGGGCAGTTTCTAAGTTAAGGATTTGTGTCAGACTCTATCAGAAGCTTTTGATATGTCTCGCGCAATAGCAAAAGTTTCACAGAAATCCCGAAAGGAGGATGACTAAGAGTTAGAGTGATATGCAAGAAGAGCGCCAGTGGTGCGTCCGTTGTGGAACCCATACTGACGATCTGAAAGAAGATTGCGAAAAGAGTGTTTAAGAATCTTCCTATTAAAGATAGATTCAAAATCTTAGGAAGGCAAGAAATCGAAGCAATTGGGCGATAGTTGGAGGGTTGAGAGCGGTCATCCTTCTTTGGGACACGCTGAATGAAAGCGAACTTTGAGCAAGAAGGAAAAGGACCAGAAGAAAGACAAAGACGAAAGAGTTTGCCCTGGTAGGGTGTCAGCACAGAAGTACAGCTCTTGAAAACAACAGGAAGAACACTATCAGGACCGTACGCCTTCTTAGAGTTGAGCCCATATATTGTAGGTTAGAGAGAATATCTGGGAGGAGATTCTAATTTCAGACATAATAAAGTCAGAGGGAGGAGAAGATGGAGGAACAGCACAGGAATCGTCCAGAATTGAGTTGGAGGCGAAAGTTTGAGCAAAGCGTTCAGCTTTGTCAGAAGAAGAGACGTCGAGTGAGTCGTCGAAATGGAAAAGAGGAGGGAAAGAATAGGAAGTAAAGTTGTTGGAAAGGTTCTTAGCTAAATGCCGGAAAGAGCGAGAAGTAAAATTGGATGGGTGTTCACATTTTTGTCGGATGAAGGAATTTTTGGCGAGTCGAAGAACAGATTTTGCACGATTCCCGGCAGAAATATAAGCTGAGTGAGAGCCAGGAGTTGGATGGAGACGGTACCTTCTAAAAGCCTCCTCTCTGTTGCGGATAGCATTAGAACAAGTAAAGTTAAACCAAGGGTTTTTTGCATTAGTAGTAAGAATAAAATATGGAATGTACGCGTCCATGCCCGAAAGAATTAACGTATCTGCGTGATGCACTCAGCACATTCGGACGGGCCTCAGCCACGGAAGCAGTAATCATTGCATCAGAAATTACAGAAGTACTACCTAAGGGCCTCCCAATCCAAAGGCCGAATTGGAGCGATAAGACAGGAAACAGATATAAGATTGTGGTCGGAGGAGCCCAACGGAGAAAAAAGTTTGACAGAGAGGTGAGAAATAAATCCAGAATGTTGGACCTGTGTCCAAGGAGAGTGGGAATACGAGTTGGTGCTATACAATCTGCTCTAGGTCATTTAAGATAGAAAAGTTGTAAGCTAGTTCACCAGGAATGGTAGGAATGAGAGGAAAGCCAAAGGTGATGGTGAACATTCAAATCCCCTAAAATGGAGATTTCAGCAAAAGGAGAGTGGGATAGAAATCATATAATGTATTCCACTTTGGAAGTGAGGTAGTCAAAGAATTTTGAATAATCAGCAGAATTAGGAGAAAGGTAAACAGCACAGATATATTTAGTTTGAGATTGGCATGTAAACAGTAGCCAAAGCGTATAGAATTCGGAAGATTCGAGTTCAGGAATACGAGAACAAGTTAGGTCATTGCGTACATATACGCAACATCCACCTTTGGAGTGAAATTGCGTATAGAGAAAGTAAGAGGGTACAGAAAAGGGGTTGCTGTCAATCGTCCGAGACACCTGAGTTTCAGTGAAGAAGAGAAGGTGAGGTTTAGAGGAGGAGAGGTGGTGTTCAACAGATTGAAATTCTGAGGAAAGACCACGAATGTTGCAGAAATTTATGAAAATTGAATGAGGTAGACGCCCAGAACATCTCGAATGAGCGGTAGCAGATCCAGCCCGCTGCCGGGTCTGCGTTCCCTGTATCGGCAGCGGGAGAGCCAGAAGTGGGGACATTTATGGTACTTTCCCCATGGGACTCCGAGGCTCTCAAGTTTGTTGCCATTTTTTTTAAATTTTGAAAAGATTATGTAGTGTGTAAGATGCATGTACATGTCGTGAAGAATAGGGAGAGAAGCGTGTGTTTGAGAGCATGCTCGACTGCTCATAGGGTAGATGAGAAGCAGAAAAAGATTAGCTAAGGAGGACAGTGACAGGAGTTCCAGCACTAAAGTGTGTATGTATATATATATATTAGTGGTGGACTGGATTTCAGTTTTTCAACATCTGCGGATGCGGATGCGGATGCGGATATTTAGTTAATCTATCAATATAATATAGAATTATGAATATATGACATAATTTTTCAAATTTTGCGATATTACTATTATGGCAGGCAATGCATAAGAATTAAAATTAATATTAATGTTTTCATTATGATAAAAATAATAACTTTCTCAAGAGTTTCAGCCACAGAAAATTCAATGAAACAAGTTTCATTCAATTTTCTGTTACCAGCTATTTATATTTTGAGGTTTATATATTTGTTTGTTCATTAATAATTAATACTTTACATGAAATGTGCATGACTGGGCCTTATAAGCTAATTTAATTGTAAATTGCATAATTTAGAGGTAATACCGCATAACATCCGCAGTCCAAAGTGCGGATGCGGATATCCGGTCCACCACTAATATATATATATATATATATATATATATATATATATATCATTTAAACTGCAAACCCGCAGTATAATTAACGTAAAGAACGACGCTTGTATAGGAGAATATTCCGCGCAAGATATCTGATCATATCTGACCGGCAATCGGAAGATCCCGGGTTCGATTCCCGGGTGGTTACCTCATTTTTTCATTTGTTTCGTTCTCTTCTCTCTCTCTCATCTTGCGCGGTATATTCTCCTATACAAGCGTCGTTCTTTACGTTCATATATATATATATATATATATATATATATATATATATATATATAGGGCGGTTCATGTAATAGGGGGGAAAATTTTATTGCAGGTAAGTCACTGAGCATGTAGATTTTTTAATTCTACTTGTTTACAAAAACCATAGCAAATTTCTACTTGGTAGCAAAACTTTTAGTGGGTGCTCAAGGGTAGATGAAACACCGAAAAAGATCAGCTAAGGGACAGTGACAGGAGAAACGGGAGTTCCAGCATTTCCTGTCTCCTGCCTAACGTCCCCCCCGGAGTACTTCCCTGGTCGATTGGTGTCTACAATCTCCTCCTGGTTTGGCTTTGTTTCGTTTGAAACCTTGTCGGAAAAAAAAGATGAAAATGGTTGAGGCAAATTTATTAGAGAGAGGAACATTAAAGAAAGATCGGAGAAAATACAAAGGAAACATTTCAGTAGAGAGGATGGATCTCTCAGACTTTGTCGATTCAGCGTCATTCAAGTTATTTGATACTTTCAAGATCAGCCGAGGGTTCTTAGAACATCTCCTGATGAGTGGAAAAATCACCAAGACGATAGACGATCCCTCCTATCCATGTAAAGATTCAGTGTTATCAACGACACTGCTGAAAGGGGCGTGTCCATGATAAAGAATTCAATGCAACCATTACCAAAGCCGAGACTCAAAAGCAGTTCCTCTTACACGTAGTGGAAATGCATCGGCACTAATTTCTTGACCAGAATAAGTCGACATTGGCCATCGGTAAATGTTCAGGCGACTAGATTTCATGTATGATATTTAAGTGATATCAATGCATTTGTGCCATCACTGAACGTTATATTGTGCGAATTCAGTGGTTATCTAAATGTTATTTATCCAATTCACCCACTGTACTGTACATATTATAATGCTTGAGCACCGAGTAAATACTTCCGGAGTCCACTCAAATTCGTTTTGAGTTTTATGTTCTTAAGTCTAATAAAAAAAGTACATGCTTCCTTGAATTTTTAATTTTCATTTATTTGAACAGCCCTAATATATATATATATATATATATATATATATATATATATAATGAACAGGAACACCAGAGAAAAAAGTAAACATCCTTCAAGGTTTAATCAGTACCAACGTTTCAGAACGCACTAATTCCATCTTCAGGGCTAAAATAATAAAAGACCAATTCACATACAGATACAAGGTACAAATTGCAAATGCAAGTTAATTAATAACAATTTAAAATAACAAAGTTAAAATTATAAAAAGGTAACTAAGAAAAACGTAAAAAGCAAATAAATAAAATAAATAATTAAGTACCTTAACTAAAACATAGCAGATCTACCGATGATTCATCAGAATTGAGGTCTGGTTTTAATTTATAAATAAACAAAGATTTCATAATTTTAAGTTTAAGGTCAGAGCTTAGTACGGCAGCGAAACTAGACTGTGAAATTGGGTGGTTATTGTTGTGTGCATGGTTACGTGCGAGAGAATTAGGTGGTTTGCCAAGAGGTAAATTTGTAAGGACAGATTTACCGAGATGTTCGTAAATACAAGAGTTTAAGTGTCTTTTAATTTTACCTATATATGACCCCATACAGTGGTCACAATTGTATTGGTAAACTATGGATGACTTAAGAAGTGTAGGAATAACATCTTTGTATTTAAATAATTGATAGATCGATTTAGACGGGGTAAATATAATTTTTATACATAGTTGCGGGTAAAATTCCCTGAGCAATTTTAAAAGTTTGTTTCTAATGTTAAAACGTGAGGTTCCCATATAAGGTAAAGTAAATACACGATATCTTTGGGAACTGTAACTATCTCTAGTTGTGAGGTTTTATTAGTCTATTTAGGGTTCTGCCTATTGTAGTCTCCACCAAACTAAAAGGGAAATTATTCTTTGTAAGGAGTTGTCGAATGAAATCTAGTTCGTCGTGTAATTTAAAGTAAATTAGTGCATTCCGAAACGTTGGTATTGATTAAACCTTGAAGGGTGTTTATTTTTCCTCCGGCGTTCTTGTTCATTATTAAACTGCGTTTTTCATGTCATCAATCAATAGCCGATATATATATATATATATATATATATATATATATATATATATATATATATATATATTATATATATATATATATGTCCCACAAAAAAGTACACCCAACTTTAAATTGTACTAACTCCTCCAAAATTGAGATATTTTGGATCTGTTTGTTTGATTTAATATAGCAAATTATTCTTTGTTAACGTTCAAAATTTATTCATGTTTAAACGATTTAGTGTTTAAGCATCTGCTTTTAACTGAAGGGTACAACAAAATGGATTGCGCAAAATTGGTCAATGAAAAAATAATGTGTGTGCTATCGATGTAATGAAAAGACAAATACATAATAATAGATACTTTAACATAATTTTAATAAGATACAAAGCAGATTTTTCTCTATTCCTTATTGCAAAAGTTATGCTTAGTTTCGTTTTCTTTCAACATGACCGCCATTCCTATCGATACAAATCTGGAGTCGAGCTCTCATCTTCCCCATCACTCTTTTGATAAGATCTGGATTGTCCTTTAACAAGTTGATTTCAGCTGTGATGCGAGTCCTCAAATCATCTAAATTGATAGGTTGTGATGCAAATACTCTATTTTTCAAATGACCCCATAAAAAGTAATCACACGGGGTCAAGTCAGGGCTTCTGGGAGGCCATTCAATGTCATGGCCTGTAGCAATTACTCTTTGGTGGAAGACTTCCTGCAAGCGTTCCTTCACAATAACTCTCCTGTGAGTAGGAGCTCCGTCTTGCACCCACCAAATACGATTAAATCGGTTCCCATAAGTAATACGTATTTGTGGAAGGATTTATCGGTCTATCATTTCTAGGTAAGCTTCACCATTTAGATTACCATCGTAAAAGACCGGGCCAATTACCGCTCCATTACCGCACAGTCCTACCCAGAGAGACAGTTTTTGTCTAGAGTTATTCTTTTCGTAGATATGATTGTCAGGTGGGTGATTTTTTGGTGCATACTGACGGCAGATTTGTCTGTTCACTAGACCATTCATAAAAAGGCCGCCTCATCTCCAACCACTAATTGTTCCATGAATCTTTCTGGTTTTTCAAGAAATCACTGAGCAAATCTTAGGCGGCGAGGTAGATCTCCTTCAATGAGTTGATGTCGAATTTCCATTCTGTATGAGTACAAATTCAAATCCTCACGAACTATTCGATGAAATGACATGCGTGAGAGTTCTGTACCATTTCGCCTGGTGGACACTTTTGGATGTCTCTCTAATAAATGCCGAACATGCTGAATGTTCTCGTCTGTTCTTGCCGTCTTCGGATGGCCTGAACGTCCTTTGTTCAAATTGAGGACCGTTCCTTCTTTGTATTTCCGAAAATTCTTCAAAATTGTATGTTTAGTTGGAGAAGCTCTATCGGGAAATTGCAGTTCGAAGGTATTCTGAACTTGTTTTAAGCTTTTAGTTTGCAGATAAGTTGTGACCATGAGAACGCGCTGCCTTCGTGTAAACTGCATGATAAGGGTTTCAAAGTTATTTATAAATTTAGTAATTCAGATTCTTCATTTATATGTATGACTCGTATCTTAGATACAAAAGTTCGAATTATTTAAAAAAAAATATTTGCAATATCCTTCGACGTAAAAAGTAGCACATTGGTTTAAAGCAAGAGGAGCTATCTGGCTGGGAGAAATGATCATTCGGCGCAACCCATTTTGCTGTACCCTTCAGTTAAAAGCAGATGCTTAAACACTAAATCGTTTAAACATGAATAAATTTTGAACGTTAACAAAGAATAATTTGCTATATTAAATCAAACAAACAGATCCAAAATATCTCAATTTTTGGAGGAGTTACTACAATCTAAAGTTGGGTGTACTTTTCTGTGGGACATATGGTATATATATACACAGGGCGTCCCAAAAAATGTATACACACTTTAAATACTAGAATCTACAGACATTATTTAATTGTTTTGTCAACGCCTGTTTTCAAACTGACGTCCGTTCTGGTCCAGGCACTGCTGATAACGCGAAGCAATGGAATCGCAAACATCACGAAACATTTCGTTTGGTATTTGTGTGCATTCTCGTTCAATGGCTGCTCTCAATTCAGCGACTGTTGCAGGTTTTATAGCGTAGACTTTGTCTTTTAAGTATCCCCATAAAAAAAAGTCTAGTGGTGTGAGGTCTGGTGAACGCGGAGGGTATTCTACGAAACCCCTTCGTCCAATCCACATCCACATCGTGCCAAGTACCACTCGCAATACTCCACTCTTCGGTCCGGATCATCTTCATTAATAGCATGGACTAATCTTGGAATGTAACTTTTCCATTGACAGCGCTTCAAAATGCGTTGGACAGACGATTCTGAAATTCCTACCTCACGACTCGCTTGCCGCACAGATTTTCTTGGACTTTGGTGATACGTTTCCAGTACTCTTTCTTGCTTTGTGGGGCTTGTCGATGTCCGTGGTCTTCCGGAACGCTTCTTGTGGACATTCTAAACAGTTCCATCGGCTTCAAACTTATCTCTAATTCGAGTGATGGTAAGTCGCGTTGGTGGATCTGTTTGAAACTCCCTCCTAAACTGTCTTTGCACTTCAACTGCGTTTTCACACTTCCAGTAGCATTTTAGAATGAATTTCCTTTGTTCAAAGCTTAGTCTGACTGCCATTATTAATTCTAATGGGTTTAACTTGGAAAGAAAGAAACATCAATTGAGCTATCAGCTGTTAAAGTGTGTATACATTTTTTTGGGACGCCCTGTATATATAATGCAAACCCACAAGGAAAAAGATAAATTATTCCAAGGTCTTTCGTGTATTCAGAAGTACACCTCGTCAGGGAATGAAGGGAGAAGGCGAGATGACAAAAATATATACCTATGTACATTGTCTAATGTTTTACCCGTTTGACCTATATATACTGAGTTACATTGTGTACATTCGATCGAATACACACAACCAACCACATTATCCGGGCTATTCTTTATTAGGAGTGATTTAACAGTATTATTATACTTAAAGACTACATTGATGCCAATTGCTTTAAGTAAAGTCGGAAGATATTGAAAATTAACATGGTGAGGTAGGCTAAGGATATTTTTACGCTCAAATTTCTTTACAGTTACACTATTATAATACCTATTCTTGGCTTTCCTAAGGCAGTTATCTAGAAATGAAATAGGATAACATAATTTAGTACCAATATTCATGATATTGCATAACTCGGAATCTAAAAATTCAGGACTGACAACTCTCAATGCTCTAAGAAACATAGCAGAGAAAATAGAAGATTTAATCGAGGGATGCTGGTCGGAATAAAAATGCACATAAGAGTTATTATTAGTAGGTTTACGAAAAACTTCAAATTTGAACTGATTCAAGCGTCTCCGAATTTTAGATCCAGAAAAGATAGGCTTCCATCATTTTCTTTTTCAACCGTAAACTTAATAGATGGGACTAAATTGTTGAGCCTACCAAGAAATAAGTCAACATCCAAATTGTTAGGCCAAAGGCATAAAATATCATCTATATACCTGTACCAAACAAGGTTAAAATTAACAATAGTAGGCAAAATTCTACTCTCAAAAAAATCCATATATAAGTTAGCTAATACCGGTGAGAGGGGATTTCCTATCGCCAATCTCCATTTCTCATGATTTCCCTAATTCAACTCGAAATTGAGATTATTCACCTAAAATTTCTGGTCAGACCCATCAAGGAAGCACCCTGCAAAGATCAGAAAGAGTACTAATAACGCAGAGCTGGGCACTTGCGGCATATTGCGGTACTGCGGTACTGCTGCACTACCAAACCGGTACCAAACCGGTACGCGGAAATTTGAATGCGGTAGCGGTACTGTGGTACTTTCAGCGATCCTTTGCGGTACTGCGTTATGGGGGCCCGGGGTGGTAGTGCGGTGGTACCGCAAGTACCGCAGTACCGCAAAATATGCCGCAAATGCCCAGCTCTGCAGTAATAAGCTCCTGATTAGTATGTAACAGTTCTCTAATTTTTAACCTTATTTTGATAAAAACCTATTTGAACACGAGAGGAATCTTTTCTTATCCTATTTTCACTTCAAGCATTTAACCTAAACGTTTCTGTTTAAATTATCGTTTCCCAACTTTTTCTTGATCAAAGCAACACAATTCCATCTGTTTCTTCGTTCGCGACACCCTGCAGGATTTTCGTCTCCTACTGTTCAACATCCAGTTCCACCCCCCACCCACACACAACACCACGTGACTTCAAACTGCGCGTATGCAATTTCCGTACGGACGTAATAAATCGCGAATGTTCTGTTTCATTTGAAACTTCCATATTTTCGGTAACTGTTAAATTTTCAATTACTTAATTTGGTCATTTTCATGAAATTTCGTATCATTCCCGTTGGGGAGAAGAAGAGGACGAGGATGAGAACGAGAAAGTGTCGGCGATTCCACCGTCGGCATCTGTTGTTACTTTTTAGGGGGCCTGCTGCCCTCCTTGTGGGGTTAGTAGGCTTCAGGGATCTGCAAACCTGTTAAAAGAGCTTGTTCTTAACGCCTGCTCGCTCCTGGTTGAGCCCTGGTATCTGTCCTCTTCTACTCACTCTCTCGTTTCTCATCATCGCCTTATAAAACAAATTCTGATAAATTCTACGGTCACTGGTAATCGAATTTCATAAAAGTCTGATCGTTACGCTTCACTTGTAAACTTAATTTTCTAACAGAATAACGATATTATTAATAATATTTGGTTAGTTGATCCCTTTGACGTCCTCCATCCACCCAGAGGGCGTTAAGAAGGACGGTAACGCCACTAACCGAGAAAATAAGTCCCCTTTAAAAGGAGAACTGAATCGAGTAAAATACAGGGTGGCCCAAAAGTCTGTCCCCCCCCCCCCCCCCCCCCCCCCCCCAAATTATTTAGAATGCCTCGGGGCAACAGACTTTTGGGCCATCCTGTATATTACGTGCAGCGGCTCGTCACTATAGTGTACACCTTCCCCATTTCTCAGACTGGCTTGGAGAGGACTGGCTGGATTATGCGCCAAATGAATATTACGCAGCTAAGTCAAAGCATGAGTGTAACTTATTCGTTTTCGAGGGAAGATTTTTCACTCTTCTGGATTGGTAGCGTGATTAGAATTCTGGGCAAGCATATAGCTATAGTGTCCGCGGGGTCGAGTCCCCCTGGGGTCGCAGAAACGCCCAAATCCACTACCATAATTTTTGTGTAACCTTCGGAATGTTTACAATCGTCTTCGTAAAGAAAATTTTTAACTAAAATTTTTCAAAATGTAACTTGGAACCGTCTTCCGCGTCTAGATTATGTAGCGACCCGTGGTTCAGATCCCACGTAAGGATGTAGGTCCCCTCCGTCTTATGAATTTAGATGCTGCAAAGGAAGTTAAACATCCCCCATCAAAACGCAAAGTTATTCAAGCTATCCCCATCTCCATTTTTAAAGACAATCCAATGCTACCAATTTTGAAAACATAATTAAACTCCTTCGTAACATAAACATTAAACATATTCGCTAAACAATTTCGAGATGGATGGAGAATTTCCATTTTAATACAGACACTGGAATATTATACGATAAACATATTTTTTTATTATTTAGCTCTCGTATTATTACGGATTGGAAACGACTTTGTTCGAAAGTAAGAGCATGGAAACAGAAATTATTTAAATTAACTGGATTATTTATTATCATTGTATTGAAAAATGTTTGGTTTTAATGATGATGATTTCAAAACACTTTTTGTATATACAGTGCCCGCGAAAAGTATCCGATCACTCAAAAAAATACAATATTTTCCCTTGATATTCAGAGACACGTAATTCACTTTCTATTTGTTCTAGCGACATCTGGTAACTTTGAGGTTGCTCGCTCATATGAGAGCTATCCAACGCATTCTCAAATTAGTGTTCTGGTAGCCTTCGTTGCGGGTGGCTGTGTCTCAAATTTGTCAGATTTCACTGTTTGTGTAAATTTCTTGATATTTTTTTTTTTTTACAGAAAGTGGTGTAAATAAAATTTATATATAATGTGTGCTAAAAAACAACTTAAGAGTGATTGTCGAGGTGCTATTGTTGCTTTGCATGCATGTGGGAAATCACAGAGACAGATAGCTAAGGAATTAAACATATCCCAAAGTACCGTTAATTTATGGGTTTCACGGGCTAAGAACAATGGTGGCCTAACCACGCCAGTCCCTAAAAACGATCTGGCAGACCGAGAAAAACAAATTCGCGAACAGACAAACTTATGAAACGTTTAGTATTGAAAAACCCAACAATAACTGCGAAAGAAATAAAATTTAATATGAATAATTTGTTATCTGGTGTTTCTGAACGAACTATCCAGGAGCGGCTCCAAAAAGAACTCGGATTACCATCTCGCATGCTGCTAAGAAACCGTTCATTAATGAAAAAATGCGTAAAAAAACGTGTCGCATTTTGTAAAAAATACATTCATTGGACTGTTGATGACTGGAAGAAGGTTTTATTTAGCGATGAGTCGACATTTTTGACATTCAGAAGTTGTCCAAAAAAGGTTCGCCGGCCTATTGGCTCAAATAGGATGGACCCTAAATACACCCTAAAGACAATGAAACACCCTCCAAGTGTGATGGTTTGGGGTTGTTTCGGTTACTATGGGCGTGGAAACTTATTTTCTTCCGAAGAACACAACTATGAATGGTGCACGGTATTTAGCAATGCTACAGGATAAACTTCCAATGGCAATGGCAATCCAAAGGACAAAAACATACATGCATGATGGTGCACCATGTCACAGGGCCAAAATAGTGACAAAATGGATTACTGACAATAAATTTGATATTTTGGATTGGCCTGGTAATAGTCCAGATCTCAATCCGATAGAAAATCTGTGGCTAATAATAAAAAATAAGGTTGAATGCCACGACACTGGCTCAGTCGAAAAATTACAAGAGGCCATCAAAAAGGTATGGTGCAAGGAAATATCAGTGGAAGTTTGTCAAAACTTGATTAAATCCATGCCAAAACGTCTAGAACAAGTCATCCAAACCAAAGGACAGATGACAAAATACTAATATAAGGTTAGTATACATTTAAACATTGTTTTTTATGTAAAAAATACAAATTTCAAGGGTGATCGGATACTTTTCGCGGGCACTGTAAAAGTTGCACAAAAAACTTATTGGAAGTTATTTGCTGCATGACAATCACAATCAATTAGAAAGACCAAAAACTGGAACATCGCTCGGGTCAACGAATGCGGCCCATTACCTTAACTCTTGTATTATTAGTTCCATCATCATCGGGATTCGAAACACCGACCTTCGCTTATATTGAAAAACTGAGCTATACGTTCGCTGGCTTATTCGCTCTATTATTCGCTTCATGGAATGTTTTACGATTTTTTATTTTTTAAACTATACATAATAAATCAAACCCATTTGCGGCTCACTTTCAACTCGGTAATATTTCATATTAAAGAGTTAAAAGGAGCGAGTTAAAAGGTTACAATATTTACGATAACGGCTCTTCGTAACAAACCCTCTTTTAACTTTTCTAAAACAAAACTCCTATTCTTTAAAAAAAAAAAAAAACTACGTCTGTCTTTATCCACGGTGACGTTTTATATTTTTAAAACACTTGACTGGGAAGCATTCATTACAGAAAGAATTTAAGCTATCAGTAAATCGGGTGACAATATTATTAATGGGAGAATCATCTAACGCAGAATTAAATAAATACTATAGTTAAAATTTCTAGTTTTAAGTGTTTAATATAACGAGATCAATACATTCTCTCTTTATATTCCCGGATCTTTTCCAAATGGACGACCCCACGGGATTTAGCTGAAAATTTGTATACTAACAAATTTGTATATTCTAATAACGAAAATGACATTATTTTCCAGGAGAAATATGCTCAACATACGAAAAAAATTGCATTTATACGCGCACTAGTTTGTATGGCGCATGATCGTTTATCTAAATTATGTAGCGTTATGTAGTGGGTTTTACAGAACAAAACGCGGATAATATCCTTTATTTATTAAAAGTTGCAATATTTAATAAGATTTTAATAAATAAATCTTCATTTGCATACCTTTTTCTTCATACGAACTCGCATAAACAGTAATTTTTGTTGTTGTTATTAATGTTTATTTGTTGCCTGCTTAGACCTAGTTTAGTCTGAATATTATTGTTGTAGTGTAAGCATATTAGGCCTATTAGGGTTATCATACGTCCGGTTTTTCCCGGACATGTCCGGGAAATTTGAATATTTATAACATTGATTTTTGAGGCCATAACACTTGTTCTTATTTATAGATACTCAGTATAGACGACATGTAGTACGCAGTATATATAACACATTAATACAACGTGAGTTGGTAGATACTGATACAAATACACCCCCCCATCTCCGGAGTGTCCTCCTTTTTGAAAGTTCAAATATGGCAACCCTAAAGCATATGACAATGCAGTGCTGTGATCTATCTACTTGCGAGTTGCCCCCGGTCATTTGAATACCCGGTTAGGTCAATTGAATGCCAGTTAGGTCAATTGAATGCCCGGTTAGGTCAACTGTACGCCCTTAACGATTGGTTAGGTTAAGTCATGATATTTTCGTTAGTTTTAACGAAAATCTCACTACTTAACCTAACCAATCGTCGAGGGTGTACAGTTGACCTAACCGGCCATTCAATTGACCCAACTGGGCATTCAATTAACCCGGGGGCCACACAGCAACCTCGTATCCGGGCGTCATGAACGGTGTAAACTAAATAACGGTCATGCGGCATGCAAACTAGTGGGCAAATAAATGCAATTTTTTTCGTATGTTGCGCATATTTCTCCTCGAAAATAATGTAATTTTCGTTAATAGAATATAAAAATTTATTAGTATACAAATTTTCAGCTAAATCCCGTGGGGCCGTCCATTTGGAAAAGATCCCCTAATAGAAGGTTTAAAAGGTTTAGAAGTACAATTAAACATAGCTATGACATTGTATAATATATACAGGGTGTGTCTAAATTATGTTAACACTTCTGTGGAAGACTACTTTCCATAGAAGTGTTAACATAATATATAACACCTCTATGGAAAGTATTCTTCCATAGAAGTGTTAACATAATTTAGGCACACCCTGTATATAATCCTTACGGAATAGTGAGAGATTACCTGAAAATGTTTGGGATCACCTGAAGATCAGAGCACCCAGCCTTCGTTAGTTACTTATAAGGCTAACTAATGAAAATATCACGACTTAACCTAACCAATCGTTAAGTCAACTGTACGCCCTTGACGATTGGTTAGGTTAAGTCGTGATACTTTCGTTAGTTAGCCTTATAAGGCTAACTAAAGAAGGCTGGGGTCCTGATCTTCGGGTGATCCAATGTTTGTTACATTCACAGAAAACTTCGCCTATGATGGCAGGGCCTGTACATATGGGTTAGAGATCATAAATTGTTAATCAGGGACCACGTTTCATTTCTTCCAAAGGCTGACCAATCAGAGGAAGAAAAATATTTGTACACTTTTCATCCTATACTATTTCATTAGAATTTCAGTGATTTCATGATGAATCAGAGCAGAAATTTCATTTTGTACGTTGCTCCACACTTGATCCAACAATGAAAATTTAGTAATTGGATTACCTACTTAATAACGAACAGGTGGGCAGGAAAGTGTTCTTAACTTTCTCAACTAATTTTAAATTACGAGCATTGAATAAGATGTTCAAATCTCCTACTACAGTTATGTTTTTAAAGTTACTTGATAATAAATTAATTTGTTCATGAATTCATTGACAAGAGTCGATGACAATCTGTGCACCGCAAACAGGAGAGTTACTAAAGTCGAACTACCTAAATGAGCTTTTAATGTTAATGTTCCAAGTAGTAGAGTTCTTTACACTGACCTTATATATACACGTTTCCTTTCTGGTATAGGCTATAGGGTAATTACTTCACTTATGACCAAAGTGTGTGTGATATCATATATAAAATAAGATCTGATTCAAGCATGAAGGAAAGTGTTCAGACGCCCCCCAGGCCCTGACGATCTTTGTGTGCGGCATATTGTTCTCTGGCTTTCTTCTCTGTACCTTTCCACTCTACTTTTGCTATAGTACCATAAAATTCGAGCACCCCCCCCCCTGGGAAAAGCTGGCTACGGGCCTGGATATACTCGTATGAGTGAAGAAGAATGTGAAGATATTATATTCTTTTTCGAAATGCATCATAAGCACAGGCATGCACCAAAGAAATGCCGTTACTTTTGAAATGTTGTAACGAAAATGGTAACGGCACTACTTTTTAGAGCGATTTCAATCGTTACTCGCTACTCGTTACTTTCAAATTGATCATTTGACTAGTATCATTTATTAGCTGTTAATTAGCTGTTAGCTTCTCCAAACGAGGAGGACTATCAGATGCCAATTTTGAAAGACTAGTGTTCCTGAAATCGAACACCTAAAAACTCTGCAAGATTAGTTTTTTTTTGGACAGGCCATTTTTTTTAGTTGAGTTTGTTTTGATTTTTTGTCAGAAGAGTATAATTTCGTATTATTAAGGCTTTTTCACTCTTTAGCCTTTTCTTAAAAGTAACGGTAGCAGTAACGGTAACGCGTTACTTTTTCATAGAAGTAACTGAAGTGGTAACGACGTTACTTTTTTATCAATGTAACGGTAGCGGTAACTCCGTTACTTATAGAAAGTAACGTGCCCAACTCTGTGTGTGTGTGTGTGTGTGTGTGTGTGTGTGTATAGGGTAGGAGAAAAGTCTTTAAGGGTTTTATGCATACAACTATTTAGTTAACAACATTATACAGATAATCCTCCTGGAGGACGAGATTGTAGACACTAATCGACCAGGGAAGTACTCCGAGGTGAATGTTAGGCAGGAGCAGTGCTGTAATGGTAACTTTTTCCTTGCCTATACGCTGCAATGTTGATATTTTCACCTTTTCGTGACCTGAGGGCAAAATATTTGACCTCTTGTTCTGAAAGTCGTTCGCATTACTAAGTATGACGCTGAATCGAATGGTGTATGTTTTATGACGATTCGACAATGAGAAATGGGTTTAAAATCGTTGCAGTGGAGTATGGCCACGGTTCTACTCTTAGCTATACGGCATGCCTGAAATTTTAAGGTGGGATACGCCGTATAGCCGCGTATGCCCCCCCCCCCATTACAGCACTGGCAGAGACAGGAGTGCTGGAACTCCCGTTTCTCCTCTCACTCTCCTCCTTAGCTGATCTTTTTCCGTGTCTCATCTACCCTGTGAACAGTCCTCCAGTATGCTCTTAAACTCACACTTCTCCCTCTATTCCTCATTACACATACACGCATCTTACATACCACACAATCTTTTCAAAATTTATATGAAAAAAAAATATGCCATAATTGAGCCTTGGAGACCTTGTTTTTGGCTCTCTCCGTCTTCTGTGGAGGGGTCACTTTTGTGGGCGCTCGTCCTCAACGCACTCCTTCCTACATAAAAAAAAGTTCAAATGATGCAACAAATCAAACAAAAAGTCTATAAAAATTTTATTCATACAAATATTTTGTTAAATTGTAATTTAATCTTGAAAGAGTTCTCCATCCGCTATGATACATTTGTGGATTCTCTCTGAAACTCTTCATTGTTCTTCTGAACATATTTCAGTTGTTCATCTATTCTGCGGCCAAGGGCATTCACACTTGGATAGATGAAACCAGGAGTGTAGAGTTTGTCACGTAAATAAGCCCAAAACCAGAAATCAAATTGGGTTAAATCAGGTGATCCGGCTGGCCACTCGATGGGACCTCGCCGCCCAACCCATCTTCCTTCAACGTTCGTATCCAGAATCTGACGGGCAGCTGCAGAGTAATGTGGCGGTGCTCTATATTGTTGTCATAAAGCCAATTCCTGCCAACGCCATTAGTAAACTGTGGCAAAACTTTGTCTCTCATTACCTGGCAATAACGTTTTCCATCCATCATATCTCTCGATATGTCAAAGGAAACGAGTCCTGAATAACCAATGCACGCCCAAACTGTTAGTGTAGCCGTTTTAACAGGTTTACCCAATCGTATTTTGTTTTTGTTTTTTCGCTCAGTAGTGAATGTTGTTTCCTTTACTCGTTAAATCGAAGACACACTCATCTGAAAATTTGATTTTTCGAACGAAATCTAAATCACTGTTGCTCTTTTGTTCTGTTTTAGCAAACTTCAGCCGTCTATCAGAATCATCGTCGTGTATAAGGCGAGAGTAAATGGGTTTGTAATTGTGGTACCCCTGTGATTTCAATATTTTTTCTTCTGAAAATTTGGAAATACCGAATTCCTGTTCGACTTTTCTCGTTGAACTTGTTTGATCGACTTGAAAACTGGGCAAGGCATTTTCTTTGTTGTTGTCTCCTATCTCCGTTACTGGCCTTCCGCTCCCTAAGCTTCAGTATCGAAGAGTGGTTGCATTTGCTGGTGGTTTATTATATTTTTCTTGAAATAAAGCAACCTTTCTTCACAATTTTGATCAGAAATGGCCCACGATACAGTCCCGCATTTTATCCAAAAATCTCTTTGTATTCAAAATGTCCCGCAAAAAATATTTTTTAAGCAATTTTTTTCTGGATAAATTGATTTAGAATTTTCTAGAATTATGTAGGATCCTGTAGAATTCTGTAGAATAATGTTGAATGTTCTAGAACATCCTAGAAATTACATAACGCTTATAAAATGTTGTGTTTGGCCACGAGTTGGCAGTTTTTCGGTTGTTATATTGTAAGCTTTGAATTAGTGTGAATCCTGCGATTGCTTGACCATACAACTTGAGATTGTGTAATTCAAATAAAATCTGTATGTCTACTTTTTATGAGAAATCGTTCAGGTGTAAATATTATTCACGATGTTTAATTGTTAAGCATTATTTTAATAAAATGTTTCTAATTTTGTTTGTTTTAACCGCTGAAGAAATCTAGTTTCAATTTGAAAAAACTTGGTCTTAAAAAAAACTCAGAAAAATTTTTGTCCCGCATGGGCATTTGAAAAATCTGGCAGCCCTAGCTGTATTCAAGGCCGGATTAAGGCTGTGAGGGGCCTAAGGCTAATAAGAGGGAATTTTCCATAGCCGCAATGTTATAAATTGGGGTTACGTTCCCGACATTCCCATTATTAAGGATTATTACAGCAAAAAATGCAAAAATAAAACTGCGTGCATAATTCGGCCAACCAAGATGGCGACGGAGAGTAAACTGGCTTGACGGAGCGACGCGACGTTAGCCAGACGAAATTCGGTAATTGTCAGTGGCGACTGGTGAACTTTTCATCTAGGCATACAAACAAATTTAAAAACATAAATGCACAAAAACCAATTGCGAGTGCCGTAGGCACGAGCCTAATAGCTAGGGGGTCTGGGGTGAACGTAGCTCCCCAGCGGGGTCCGGGAGAGCACGGAACCCAACGCTTTTCTGCATTTTCAGAAGCATTTTCTAACATTCTAACAGGATTTATTTAACATATATTTTTGGGAATTTTCCAGATTAGCTTCGAAGAATATTTAATATAACAATCATAGGCCTAAAGAATTATTATTATTATTATTAAGAAGAATTATTATTAAATAATTATTAATAAAGAAATATTACCTAAAGCATTATTATTATGAAGATTGAAATTAATTAAAGACGGTTTGGCATCTCAACGACATCTATTTAATTTTCATTCGTCCTCAGCCGGTTTTGAAACAGCCAAAAGCAGAATCGAAAACTGCATTCAATCGAACAAATGATGAGTTCCTCAATGATAAAACCTATTTTCTATTATATAAAGATCGAATTTTGCATCGATTCTATTTAGAATATGAATTATTAGAAATAGTTGACTTTTAAATTTTTGACACCATTGCAATATTTAAGGTTTCAATGGTTAAAAGGACTAAAATTAAGTGAACATACTCGAGATAAACAATAAACTTGTTTATTTCACAAACAAATAAGATTTATTTTAGTATGTTTTTGGCGAGAAGCCGATGCACCGATTCTTCTGAAAAGAAGCTGAGATGAAATTTTACGCCATAAGGACGGGAAAATAATGCTTATTTTGCCGTGTCGTGGAAGATCAGTCCATCTTTCAGTGATTTTGTTTAGAAATTCTGTATTTGGTGATCGTTATTTATATATTAATATTGCTCTAAAACTTAATATTTATTTATATTTTAGAAGGCATATATATATATATTATATATATAATATATATATATATATATATATATATACACTCGTATATATGCCAATACGATTATAGAAGGAACAACAAGACTAGTCCGTATGCAAACATTTAATAGTCAAAGCTTTTGACACATTCTAATGTCATCTTCAGTGCTAAAATGATATATATATCTAATGATAAAATAATTAAAAACTAAATATGAATTTGAAACAGTTTTAAATATTGACAACACAAATACCACAAAATAAAAATAAAAATTAAAAGCCATGAAATTATATTATAAATTTAAGTAATACAATTAAAATAAAAAATACTGTATTATAAAAGAAACCCATAAAAAGGGCTTACCTTTACGATGAGAGTAAATTTAAAAAAATAACATTATAGAATAGTTTAGGGGGCATTATGGATAAGTTAAATATAAAACGTTAAAATCTCTAAAACCTCAAAGGAAACAAATCAGGTACAAATTACTTGATCACAGACGCAGCAAAGAATGAGAAGGACGTGTTAATTTGGTTGGTTAGTAAAAAAAAAATTTATTGAATGATATTAAAATTATGAAATGGGGTATGATGATTTATATCTGGTTTATGTTTGAAAATGAGTATTATTCCCAAGAAGGGTATAGCGTGTTTATTAGTTTTTGTAATTATTGAAAACTTATTAGATCTAATTGGGTGGGTTAAGTGATGGGAGTGGGAACATATATGTGATTGTGAGGGGTTTGTAAGTCTATTTTTAGTGCGACTGCTAATACACTTGTGCTCATTGATACGAAGTTGGAGTTGGCGTGTGGTCATGCCAACATACGACGATATGCAATCGCCACATGTATATTTGTAGATAACCGATGAAAAACAAGGGCTTTGGAATTTTATCTTTAAATTTAAAGAAAAATGTAATTTTCGTTCTAATGTGAAAATACATTTAACAGAACTTTGTGGATAAAAGCTATTAATTAGTTTATTAATTTTCCTTTTAATACGAGCCTTTCAGGTCTTGGGAAGTTTAAAATGTACAACCTTCTTCTGTACTGCAATATGACGGTTTTAGTTTTATTAGAAATTTTTAAGTTGATAATTTTTTTTTATTGCACCGTCAATAAGTTTGGAAGGGAAACCGTTACTCAGTAAGAATTTTTTAAGGCATTTCATTTCGGTATGAAAGAGATGGTGTTAGAGCAAATCTCGTATGAACGGTTTAAGAGAGTGAGGATAAGATTACGTTTGTACTTATAAAGTGGTGCGAAAGTGTCAAATTTCATTTCCAATCCTGTGAAAGTTACGAAAAACTGATGTTAAGAAGTGATTAGTGCTACGCGTAATATTTATGTCTAGGAACGGTTAAGAATTATCATTTTCGGTTTCAGAAGTGAATTTAATGTTGTTTTGAATTTAAATATTTACGCAAAAGTTCAATATGATCGGGAGATTTAAATAGCACAAAACAGTCGTCTACGTAACGGTGGAAGAAAATTGGTTTAAAGTGCTGTGGACAGTCCTCCAACCACTTTCTCTCATGATAAGAACGGAATAAATTTGGAAAGAGGGGAGCAATGGGTTCTCCCATTGATACCCCGTCCGTTTGTATGTATTGTTCGTTACTGAAAAAGAAGCAGTCTTTAGTAGCAATTTCAAGGAGCGAGCGTATGTTATCTTCACCCAGATCAAGAACTGTAGAGTTATGAGATTTACTGTAGGAAGATGGATACGCATGGTGAACAAAGATGTTACGTCAAAACTGGCCATAACTACAGAGTCAGTGTATCTCTTCCATGATTTCCTAAACAAAAGAGAAAGAGTCTTTAGCTGAATATTCACTGACAGTGAACTCGGATAATAGGAGATGAAAATTTAGCGAGGTTATAATTGAAGGTGTTTATAGCGGAGAGAACGGCACGGAGAGTTATTCTTTTGGACTTTCGGGAGGTCATACAAACGCCAAGGTGAGAGCTGGACGCGTAAAGTTTATTGTTCATTTGAGTTTCCCAGATTGTTTCGGTTTACGAAAGATACGATTAGTTTTGTCTTCTAATTTTAGAATATTATTAAGTGAATATCCAGAAATTTTAGAAAATTCAGTACTATCATTCAAATTGGGATCATGTTAAGAATAGCGAACCAAAATTAAACATGTTAAGAATAGCGAACCCAATATTCAACAAGTTAGAATAGCGAACCCAAATTCAACAAGTTAAGAATGGCAAACCTAATGTTCAACAGGGAAAATACTTCGAAAAAAAAAATATGCTCCACTATTTCCATATAGCCAACTGATGGGGTTGTACTTGTACCAACTAAACCGAACACCCATACATACTTGATATGCGGGATATTTTTGCTACCCGCACACGAAGGTAGCAAAAAATAACTGAATGCCCGGTTATGTTAATTGAATGCCCTGTTAGGTCAACTGAATACCCGGTTAGGTTAATTGAATGCCCTGTTAGGTCAACTGAATGCCCGGTTAGGTTCATGAGTGCCCGGTTAGGTCAACTGTACGCCCTTGACGATTGGTTAGGTTTAGTCGGATATTTTCGTTAAAACTAACGAATCTATCACGACTAAACCTAACCAATCGTCAAGGGCGTACAGTTGACCTAACCGGGCATTCAAATTTTATCCTATGTAAATAATGGTTTTTACAAAATTCCCATGTTAAGAATAGCAAACCCAAAAGTTTCCATGTCAAGAATAGGGAACCCAAAATTATCCATGTCAAGAATAGCGAACCCAACACCCTATGGGTTCGCTATTCTTAACGTGATCCCAAATTTGTATATATTTTATTGATGTAATCTATTTTGTTGAGAATAATTGTGTAGGGTTCGAAATTTCTCCCAGGGTAACGATCCTTCCCCAGTGACTTCCAAGAATGAAAATGATCCATTCTTCGTTGCTCGGCTCGTGGTTGGGTGTGACGACACACTTTGCACTTTATGTGGTAACGTAAACCCAGTGATGTCTTTCTTCATATTATTTATTTCACTTGAACTCTTCAACAAAAGAACTAACATTATTTATCGTTATAGTATTTTTAAAACTTACCTTTATTTTATTTTAAAATACTCGCGATTTTACCTTTAAACCACAAATATAAATTTAGTTTTATTATGAAACCACTATTTTATATTTTTAATCTTATGTTCTTAAATAGGTTATATTAAATTACACTTACGTTATACAGTCAATGAAGGAGAATAGGTTCTGATCGGAATTCAAGTAGACGGAAGTGTTGGAATTGTAAAATCGGGGTTTATTAATGAATATAAAATAATAGAATTCATAATGTATAAATGGAAAATATAATTTGGGTTTAATAAATGCATTATAAAGTTAGGAAATATGCCTTAAATGAATTTGGACAAGCCTATGACTTTTTGCACGAATCCAGAAGAACAGGTTTCGTTGCGTTCATACTTGTAATTGCGGTTAGCCAATCAGGTACAAGTTTGACCGTCACCTGATGCTCACCTCCCGTTTTGTCCAATGATGTCATTAAAATAAGTTAGTTTTCAGTTAACATTAGATCTTATAATGAAGTAATTTAATATCGTCAAATAGGCCAATAAAATTAGTTAAATAATATGAAATAGTTAGGAAATTATAAAAATTATTGAAATACTGTACTAATTACTGTTTCTCAAGTTTTAGGTTCAAAGATAAATAGACAACAGATCATATGTAAAGCGTGAATGGAACAATGAAATCTTCCCGGTGGAAAGGCAGTGCATTGCCAAGAAAGAAGTTAGTCAAGAAGAGTCGGCAGTAGAAGTTGAGTCGAGAAGTCGTACTGAAAAGATCATTTTTGCCCTCCCTTGTTATTTTTACTTCAATTCCACGATTCGAGCCCTGGGAAATAGGGCCTCTCTTTAAGATGAATTAAGAACAGTAAATTCAATGCATTTCCACCCGTAGGGCCGCTGACGAAAGTTAATTCATTCCGAACCCTAGGTTTGTGTTCATGTCGCATGCGAGGCTATATCGTTTCTGAAGGCCCATCTGATTTTTGTCAAGGCTTAATCTTGTTTAATATTTGTATAACGTAAGTGAGGGTTAATTAATCTGTGAAAAAACATAAGATTAAAAGTAAAAAATTTCGGTGCTTCATAATCAAACTAAATTTATATTAATGGTCTGAGGATAAAATATTTTTAAATTATAACGGCTCGATAAACGATATTACTTAGTTGTAGTCGAGTGAAAAAAAAACTAATATGAAGAAAGACAACTATGGGTTATGCTACCATCCTAAGTGATAAACGTGTATGTTTGTCGTCCGCACCCACCCACGAACAGGTCAATTGGTCGGGTCACCTTAATAAATGACCCCCACCCTACATAAGGAAATGAAGAATATGGCCTAGGGCCTGAAGGAAAGATTCCATCAAGTATACCCTAGGGAAGAATTTAACTTAATTTACTTATATGAATTCATCTTAAAAGTGGGCCCTAATTCCCACTGACACGAGTGGGCATTAAAACAAAAAATAACAAAGGGAGGAATAATGAATTTATGATGGACGGCAGTAGTATGGGTGCGTTTGGGGAGATAGACATGGATCAATTTGAAATCCCCCCCCCCACAGTCCTTCATGACGGTACCTCCTTTATAAGGTGTCTTTCATGGTCTTTAAAAAAAAATTTAAAAAAATTAAATTTAAAAAAAAAATAAATAAATAAAAGGATTCGTCTTCACCTTCCTTCAAAAAAAAAAAAATCCACCTTCTTGGTCTTTCATGAGACGGACAAAATCAAACAAGTAAAAACAGACAAAAACAAACGGACAAAGACAGAGTTTAACACAAAATTTTGAACTTATACCCTTAAACATTAAAAATGAAAACTTAAAATAAATATCTGAAAAAGGGTTTAATAGACATGACGAGAAGTGTGCATCGACCTCAAAGCATATTATTATATCCTGATATCACATTACCTACTCATTTGTAATTCCGTTTTCAGATGTTAACAAATTGCGAACATCACAAATTAGAAACTCAGACTAAACATATTTTAAGTCAAACACAATGTCTTTGTTTAATATTTGTATTATATAAAGTTAAATAAAAAAAATTAAATAAAATTAAAATTAAACATTTTATTTTCAATTATAGGGGTAACTTTTGCTTATTCAAATTAAATTTCATTTATTCTACATTAATATGAAATGAGGCGAAATGAAATGAATTGAAAAGGCTTATTGGCAAACTATAGCCCATATGATAAAAATTACTAAGATACATTATGTAGTTTAGCCAACGTAACTATTATTATTTATCATCAATTACCCTCTTAAGCATTATTATTTGTGTGTATATATATATATATATATATATATATATATTATATATATATATACAGGGTGTTTGAAAACTTTCTGTACAAATTGTAATGGGGGATAGGCAACACAAAGACAAACCTTTTCGTCTATAAGTGTATGTCCGCTGACGTCACCATTCGGCGCGAGAGGGCGCCGCTGCAATTGGCTAAAAGGTGAAGTGGGCTAGACTCGCGCTTGCCGCGGGCATTCTTAAATCGGACGTAGTACGCGTAACATGGAGCGCTTCACGACTGCTGAGATGGCTGACATGCATATGGTGTATAGGGCTGCCAATGGAAACGGAAGAGCTGCTGTGAGGTTGTACCGACAGCGCTTCCCAAACAGACGTGTGCCAAACCACCAAACGTTTGCGCATTTGCATCGGCGACTGCGAGAAACTGGAACATTCCATGCAAACATGCATGACACTGGTCGGGAGAGAAACGTGCGCACTCCTGACATGGAAGAAGAAATCCTACGGCGATTTGAGGACAATCCAAGCGCAAGCACGCGAGGTGTTGCACGTATCCTCGGTGTGAACCACGACCTGGTCTGGAGAGTGTTGCACGAGCAGCAGTTACATCCGTTTCATCGTCAGAGAGTCCAGGCATTACAAACCCGTGTAGCATGTGGATTTGCGTGCGCCCACACGTGAGAATTGTGCATGTTAAACACACCCTCACGTGTGAAACAGGCCTCATCTGAGAACAGCACATAAGCCAGAAAATTAGGCTGCACCGCTGTCTGCTGCAGAAACCAGCGTGCGAATTCCACACGAAGAGGGTAATCCCGAGGTTGTAATGCGTGGACTCTCTGACGATGAAACGGATGTAACTGCTGCTCGTGCAACACTCTCCAGACCAGGTCGTGGTTCACACCGAGGATACGTGCAACACCTCGCGTGCTTGCGCTTGGATTGTCCTCAAATCGCCGTAGGATTTCTTCTTCCATGTCAGGAGTGCGCACGTTTCTCTCCCGACCAGTGTCATGCATGTTTGCATGGAATGTTCCAGTTTCTCGCAGTCGCCGATGCAAATGCGCAAACGTTTGGTGGTTTGGCACACGTCTGTTTGGGAAGCGCTGTCGGTACAACCTCACAGCAGCTCTTCCGTTTCCATTGGCAGCCCCATACACCATATGCATGTCAGCCATCTCAGCAGTCGTGAAGCGCTCCATGTTACGCGTACTACGTCCGATTTAAGAATGCCCGCGGCAAGCGCGAGTCTAGCCCACTTCACCTTTTAGCCAATTGCAGCGGCGCCCTCTCGCGCCGAATGGTGACGTCAGCGGACATACACTTATAGACGAAAAGGGTTTGTCTTGGTGTTGCCTATCCCCCATTACAATTTGTACAGAAAGTTTTCAAACACCCTGTGTATATATATACACATATATGGGATGAATTTCACAATTAAGAGCGTGAAACGAGTGAATGTTGCAAATATATATATATATATATATATGATAAGTTTTACTGATTCAATGTACAGTATTTGCATAATGCTTTGCACAGTACGTTAATTGTAATCGGCAACTCAGTTCACAATCTTGCCAGATTTTCCAGACTAATTAATAATAATCAATTTTAAATATATGTAATTTTTTCTAGTAATTTAACTGTAACGAGAAATATTTATTATTATTATTATTATTATTGTTACCAATTACACTGGTATGCATCAATTTTGCTGTCAAGGGTTTTGTAAGTGATTCTTATAGAGTGTTTCCTGCTGATTTCGAATCTGCAATCCGTTTTTCTCAATCAGCTCAGGTTATCCGGCTATGGCCTCATAAGTAAAATAGAATTTTTCGTGATTTTGTCAAAGCGGAATTGGAACAGTAACATCTATCATCACTTGTTTCACTTGTATAACATCTTTTTTTACTTTTCAGGCATATAGATAAAATATTTCATAATGAATAGAGCGTGTAAAAATGATCCCAATAGATTCTGCTACATATGTGGGACGGTTACCATGCCAAATAACCAGTCCCAAATAACTAAATTTGCGAAGACAATGTATAGAGCATACTTTGGAATTAAGCTAGGGGACCAGGACAAAAATTTCGCCCCTCATATGTGCTGCAAGACGTGCATTGAAAATTTGAGAAGATGGAGCAAAGGCAGAGCGAAATCTTTGCCTTTTGGAATTCCCATGATTTGGAGAGAAGGAAAGGATCACGTGACAGATTGCTATTTCTGCATGACAAACCTCCAAGGTGGGCTTATAAATTTATTTTTCTTAAATATTTTGAAATCCTCGTATGAAACTTGACATAATATTCACCATAATGTAATATTCACCATATATAGCATAATATTCACCATAATGGTAATCATACATTTACATATACATATTGTTATAGAAAATACATTTACACATACATATTGTTATACAAGTTACATTTACATATACAATGATTGTATATTTTCTTTCTTTTCATTCATATTGTCCCCGAAGGGACAATGTGAATGAAAAAGAAAGAAAATATACAGACTCCATCGACTTATTTCATATCTTACAGACCGCAGCCTTCCCTCACGAGCCGCCACTGTCTGAATGCTTCTTCTATTTCATATGCAAGTTTTATATCCATGTTTCTGTGTTTCTATTTTCAGGAGTTAACAAGAAGAATAAACACATTGTTGTATACCCTGACATTCCTTCTGCTATGAGACCTGTACCCCATGGTCCTGGAATTCCAATACCCGACCCACCTCAAACCCTGGACTTCGATGATTCTGATGATGAATCAATGACCAATGCCAATGACCAGTCCCAGTCGTATATACCTCAAAATACCGCTTCAAATGAGCCGAGGCCTCTCAACCAGGCCAAACTTAATGATCTTACCAGGAATTTAGGACTTTCCAAATTAGCTGCCGAGATCTTGGGCTCACGACTTCGAGAGGACAACTTGCTGGCTCCGGGAACAACATTCTCTTGGTATAGGAAACGAGAGGAAGAATTCCGCAAGTTTTTTGCAGTGCACGAAAATACCTCTTCCTTAGTGTACTGCTGCAATGTTGAGGGGCTAATCGAATCCTTGGGCCTGCCATATAACGCATCAGAATGGAGGCTATTTATAGACTCGTCTAAACGAAGTTTGAAAGCAGTACTTCTCAACATTGGGAATAGGGTTGCATCAGTCCATGTAGCACATTCCGTACAAGTTACAACTTACTGAGAGCTACGATAACATGAAAATTTTACTGGATGCTCTCGTATACGACCAACATAACTGGAGGATCTGTGGAGATTTGAAGGTAATACTGATATCATAAGTAAACTATTGCTATTGACTATGTTGTTTTTCCAAGGTTATTTGAGAGCGTATAAGAACAATTAACTTCCCCACAGAAGTGATACAGTCCAATGCATAGATTTTTTTATCTGATAGAACAAATTCTCTAAATTCTTTAAATATTTTCATTTTTTTTCAGATTGTGGCATTTGTATTGGGAATGCAAGGGGGATACACGAAATACCCATGTTTCCTCTGCAAATGGGATAGCCGAGCGGATGAGAAGCACTATGCACAGTGTGAATGGGCATCCAGAGAGAATTTTGAACTGGGTCGCATAATGTCGTTTCAGTGCCCCTTGTACCACCAACAAAATTTTGCTCCCACCACTTCATATTAAGCTGGGCTTGATGAAAAATTTTATCAAATCAATGAATAAGGAGGGTTCAGCATTCCGATATCTCGAGAGTAAATTTCCTCATATATCTGATGCTAAACTAAATGCTGGGGTTTTTGATGGTCCTCAAATTCGAACTTTGATCAAGGATACTCAGTTCGAAAACGCAATGACTCCAACTGAGAAGAATGCCTGGCAGGCATTCAAATCAGTTGTCACTGATTTTCTTGGCAAGCGTAGAAGTCCAGAATACGAGTCCGTTGTCGAAAACTTGATGGAAGCTTTCAAAGTTCATGGGTCGCGCATGTCCATAAAAATGCACTTTTTGTGGTCCCACTTGGACTATTTTCCTGAAAATTACGGGGATTATAGTGAGGAACAGGGTGAACGATTTCACCAAGATATCAAAATAATGGAAGAGAGGTACCAGGGAAACTGGGATATCAATATGCTGGCGGACTATTGCTGGTGTTTGAAGCGAGACGTGCCCGAAGAAAAACACAGACGGAAAGCCAAAAAAACTTCATTCCTTCCTCAATAAACTTTTTTCCATATTCATTGTATGAATAAAAGCATTTATTCACACAATGTTTTCATTTTTCACGAGTGTTCTTATAATATTACTCGTATCTACAGTGTTTAAGCTAAAAAAATCAATAAATTTGGGGATAAAATTGGACTTATAATAAATGGCCAATAGAGAAAAAGCCTGACCTGATTGAGGAAAACCAATGTCATTTTCGAATTCAGCATGGTCGAATTATATAATATGAGTTGAAAAAAACCCTCACAGCAGACAAAAAAATGCCATATGCATACCAATGTTATTGACTATAAATTACACAGGGCTGCGAGTGACAACTTTGTAAGAGAGATCTTCTTACTAATAACTGACTTTATATGACTCAATCACATTTAAATTAAATTAAAAGGTTTATTGGCAGACTATAGTCCATATGACAGAAACTATTATTAAGTTACGTTATGCAGTTAGACTAACATACATGCGTTTAGCGAACATAACTATTATTATTTACCATCAATTACCATCTTAAACATTATTATTTGTTTAGCATCATTATATATATATATATATATATATATGATGAATTTCACAATTAAGCACGTGAAACGAATGAATGATGCATATATATATATATATCAGACTTTTTAAAACGATTAGGATGAACATGCAGATACATGCAGTTTATATTTCATAAGTTCAATTTTATATATATATATATATATATATATATATATATATATATATATATATTATATATATATATGAAAATTATTTCACGAAAGTAACACATGAAAAATATTTATGATGAATAAAGCCACGAAGGAAAGGAAACAGAGTGGTGCTCAAGCGCTTTCGTCTAATGACATCCTCAGGAACACTCATAGGCTCCAATATACTAACAGGCTCCAATATATATATATATATATATATATCAGTGGCGTGTATTCAGGGTAAGCTAGGTAAGCGCCGACTACCCTAATAAAAATCTTATTAAAGATATTAAAGACAGTACCGTATTTTTCAGAATAGTCTACAGTACATATCCACTAGCCAGTTGTGAAGTTTATCATTAGCTACTATAATTTTATAATATGTACATTGTACATATAGTGCGTGTGCTGAGTATGCTCGCACGCAATACGCTTACCCTGTAGACGTACCCATCGCACGCCACTGATATATATATATATATATATATATATATATGTGTGTGTGTGTGTGTGTGTGTGTGTGTGTGCGCGCGTGTATAGCGATCAGTTGCTTTCGTTATTTCCACACAACCACGAAGAAGATGACATCACTCACAGACAGATGACAGATTCACTCAAGGCATTACCTCTGTCTTGCCTTACAAGTTACACCTCACCCTCGTTATAAGGATTCCTGGACACGACACCTCGACTTCTCTCTTTGAAGGATCTCAGTGACACGTTAGACCTCATAATGTAAACATCGTTAGCAGGCCCATTCACCTAACTTTATAAAGACTAATTATTACCTCGCGCGTTATTACAGTAATATTGAAGTAATTATTATATTGAAGTTATTAATCAAATGCACATTTAATTTCAACTGAACTTGTATTCAAACAACCAACTTTTATTTTGTCTCATTTATAAGTCATTTATTTTGTTTAATAAAGGAAGAAAATTAATTCTATCAATTAACCTAATTAATAACATTATTTGGTCTGCAAAAGACCTCACGCCTCAAGCTATTATAATTAATATTCATTAACAATTAACATTAACATTATTATTATAATTATAGTGCCAACATTCGACTATAAACTGGTTAACCCTGGAGTGAGCGAACGTCATTATTTTTTCACCGTGATCTTTGTGCTAAGCTTTTAGTGACAATTTAAAAAAAAATTCTGCATTCATATTAAGGAACATTTCATTGTAAATATGGTATTCATAAATCCAAAGTAAAATTAACTAGGCCTATTTGCAATAACATTTACTTTCATTGTTTCACGCGGTAGGTTATTAATAATGGCTTACTGTCCTGCAGTCATTTGCAGCGGCACAACCATTGCGACTCTCGGATTCAGGAGCGCATCCCCATGAGTCCCACTGCCCTCCACACGGCATGAGCGCGGCGACCCCCGGTAAGGCCACCAGGCCCACCACTGGCACTGGGTCTTGCCCCGCTTTCACACAGATCGTGGAGGGACTCAGGGAAATCACCACCGGACACTAAGGACATCACGCACCTCCCCCCCCCACTCCTACGGGAAGTCTTAAAAAGCATTCTTCAAGCAAACAAGCACACACGCACCCAACCACGCAAGCAACCATACTACAAGCACAGAGAGTGCCCCTACAAACGCATGGCACCAACTTCGCCCAGATTAGCGCGTCCCTGCTTTCTGTCCTCTCTGTTTGCATCACCATTTCGTGGAACCCCCATTTTTTCTGCTTGTTTCCATGAACAACGTTTTTTCTTTCCCCTCGGCAGGAGCGCATTCATCAAGGAGAACCGCCATGTGACGAGCCTTGGGCACCGCTTGCGAACTCAATACAGTTCCCCTTGTCCCCACTCGTCGCCTCTTTTTTTTCTCCCCCACCTGCTCTGCGTTCCTACCGTACCCTAATCCCATTCCCCTACGGACCTTACACCCCTCTACAGTAGCGCTTCTTCTGATCACCTCCCAAGTCCAGGCTGCTCCTTCCTTCACCCCCTCCTACGACAGGAATCCCATCAAATGCCAGGCCCGGCGTCAGAACTCGGAGTGGACGAGTCATTTTCGCTCCGAAACGATAATTTTTTTATCTGTCACTTCGTGCCCTGGGTGAGGACTACTGTAGTAACAGAGGAACATCTTGTAGGAACTCAGCGGAAAATTCCATACTTGAAGGGACCTAACGGAAAATTCCAAATACGTGGGCAAGCAACAGCCCACAAAGGGACGCTTATTTTTATTTTTATTTTTAATTTTATTTCTCGTCATTCCCGCCAAAAACCTAAACGTCCTTTCAGCCGCTAGCCAGAGAGCTTATATAAGTGCCAGTCCACTTCAAATCACCCTTACTTGCCCTTTTCTCGCACTTGAAGTCACACCTCGCTCTCAGCTCTTTCGTCAGTTCGAGTATACACGAAGTAAATCATCACTTGGGGCAACCTATAATTTCATCCCGCCAGAAGAACCTCACTTCTGCATGTTTCCTACAGGCGTCATCCTTCTGTCCCTAGCCTCACTCATCCTTCACCACAATTCGATCGGCGAAGCTTTATTTTCCTTACAACAACATCTCGTCACGCAATTTACGCCGGTTGGCCTTTCTATTTTTAGAGTCACCTTCGTCAAAATCCCAGATCTGTCAACCTTACGTAGGCCACCAGCTTATTTGGCCTACCTTTTATTCCGTCGTGTTAAACTACTTCTGCTTAGCCACAAACTCAATATACTCCCAGCCTAACCGAATAGGCTATCTTCAGTGTCTTCAATACCGTTCAAGCAAGCCTGGATTACCCAATAGGCAGACTAAGCACGTGCTTAGGGCACCAGCAAGGCAGGGGCACCAAAAAAAATGAGAAATTTTTTTTGAAAGAATTTGATATTTGATATTTCAAAGAAAGCATAAAAGTAGTCATCATGGGAAAAATCAAAACGAGGAAATGATGGCAGTGCACCAGAAACAGCATTAAATCCGAGATAAATTTCGCGTATCGGCTTACTACGCTTTAATTGATACACTTAAAGTTCATATGAAGAGGAGAGGTGAAATGTACAAAGAAGTATCAAGTAGATTTTCTTCTCTAAACGATTTCGACTTATCTGACGAACAATATTCACAAGGTTTCCAAAAGCTAGTTGACTCATACCCTGTTGACTTGAACATGAATCTCTGTGGACAACTACGACAGTTCCACTGTTAGATGCGCTCAAAGTTTAATGAAACAGGAAAACGAAATTCAGCCACATTAATCTTCATGACACCCTAGTGAAAGACAGGATACAATGTGTATTTCCAAATGTAGATATCGGACTAAGTATTTTTCTAACATTGATGATTACTAACTGCTCCGCAGAACGCTCTTTTTCTCAGCTGAAAAGAATAAAAAACCCTCAGAGAACAACAATGTTTCAGGACAGACTTGATTCACTTTCCCTACTGTGTATAGAAGTGGACATGCTTCGTCGAGTCAGCTTCGATGAAATTATCCAGGATTTTGCAATCAGAAAATCTAGAAAGAAACTATTTTAATTTCAGCATACATGGAAGTTTTGTTTCATTTCAAAAGATAAAATTTATTTTATGGTTTAGTATTGTTTTTATTTTGAATTACATATATATATGGGGGCACCATAATCTTTTCAGTGCTTAGGGCCTCTAAAGGTCGTAATCCGGCCCTGCGTTCAAGCTACTCACGCATTTACGACCACAGTTTAGGCCTAATTATTATTGGCTTAATTACCTATTATTGTACGTTCAATACCGTGTATTGAACCACGAACAAGATGACATCACATCGCGAGGATGTTGAAGTCATTATTATACTGAAGTCACTAATCAAGTGCACATTTAATTTTAACTGAACTTGTATTCAAACAACCAACTTTTATTTTGTCTCATTCATAAATCATTTTTGTTTAATAAAGAAAGAAAACTCATTCTATCAATCAACCTAATTAATAACATTATTTGGTCTGCAAATGACCTGGTGACCTCAGCCTCAAACAATAATCATAAGCAATTATAATTAACATTCATTAACAATTTCAGGTGTCCCGTGCGATGATTTCTCATTTGATGGAAGTCAGGCTTGTTGACCCTCCTCTCAAGTTGGCCTGATGAATTAGAGGGGTGGTTTCTTGCACTCTCCGCTTCATACAGCCAGGTACACCCGGCTCCTCTGGTATTGTTCTGAGCCAGGTATTTAGTCTTCATTTGAAGACTTTCATTACTACAGCAGTCGTGTTCCGTAGTTGCTTGGGCAGCTGATTAAATAATCTTGGCCCTCTCATAACAAAGCTATTTTCGTTCAGGGTTGGAAATGTTCCCTGTACAGCCTTTAGTTTAGGAACACGACACATTTTGCCTTTCCTACTTTCTGCTATTGTTTGAGTGGTTATAGGGTTCAAAGTGAGATTAGGGACTAGTTTTCTATCATTTTCCATATGTAAATAATGGTGTACCTCTCTCTCTTCTTTTTTCCAGTGAATATAAATTTAATTCACGTAACCTTTCCGAATAATTTAGTTCTTTGCATCCATTGTTCTTGACTGTGAAGTTTTTCTGGATCCCTTCTAGTTGACTAATGTTAAGAATGACCAGTACTCCAACTTGAGAATGATCATCGTTTTCACAGAGGAATCATTAGTTATAAGTTATTCTTTTTACTTTGTTTACTGCTCTTATTTTGTGTTTCAAATTTCGCGTCGTTAGTCACTATAACTCTAAATCTTTTGCTTTAGACTTTCCCTGAATTTGCTGTTTATTTTGGGTAAAGTATTCCATAGATTTCAGTTCCTCACTTTTTCCGTATCTTAATAGTTGAAATGTTTCAGTGTTAAATTTCATATAGTTGCCTTCTGACCAACTATAAATTCTGTTCGTGTCTGTTTGTAGAGATTCAATTTATCTGGGGAGGGGGGGTGTTCCTATTTTTAGTGTCATCTACAAAGGGTGTTCAGTGGCCCATTTGTAACTTTATCGTCTATATAAGTTAGCATGATTATGAATAGTAATTGAGCTAATACTGCTCCTTGTGGTATTGAGCTACGGACCTCCGATTCTGATGAAGCTATTCCTTGGAATATAACGACTTGCTGCCGCTCACTAAGGAAATTATATATAATTTTTCTACTTTTTCGTGCTATGACCACATATTATATTTCAGTTTATGTGTTATAATTCCATGGTCACACTTGCCGAACGCTTTGGCAAAGTCTGTGTATATCACATCATAATTTTCATTGCTTTCGAGTGCATCAATAATGTTGTTATAGTGTTTTGTTTCTCCAAAAAGTCATATTTTTCTCTATTCTTTCTAATATCTTGGTGAGATGTGATGTAAACAGTAATATACCCGCAAAAAGGTAGCGTGCAATGCAACATGATGAGAGTGTTTTTAACCACCCCAACCCTCCAAGGGGGAGTGGGGTTATGCAACAATAACCCCACCCCACCCCAAATATATATATATATATATATATATTTATATATATATATATATATATATATATATTTATATATTATATATATATATATATATATATATATATATACAGGGTGTTCAAAAAAGATCTGAACGATTTCAATCTTTATTAATGTGATAACCCAATAATATACAAAGAAACAAGTTTGTCCATGTGACACCGCACAACTGAAAGTTTTACATACATGTTTAATAAACTTCAACATGTGCGCTACTGGTCGCCTGTACAGCATCCAACTGATATTCAATTTCTCGTCATGTGCGTTCAAGCATGCCAGCATCGACCATCGCTATTGCATCCCTATCCTGATTCGTAGTTCATGGATGTTGATAACCTTGGTCTTGTACAAAAAAAAATATATTAGTTGCTCTATCGCTTACACATGCTTCATGCTTTATATCTTATTTAGTATGAAAAATATTAACGAATCAAATCGTTCAGATCTTTTATGACGCCCTGTATATGTGAATTGTATGTGTATATATATGTGATCTCGAAGGGGGAGAGGTAACCTAACCTAAGGCAGCTCAGGCCACAAAAAATATATATGTGGGTGTGTATGCATGTAAATGTGGGTACCCTAAAATAAAATACAAGAAGGAGGAGACAGATGAGATCCTTTCACTGTGGCGTCTCGAAGCATTTTGAATTCTTTACTAGTCTTCAGGGCGGCTTTAGCATCACAGACAGTTGGCTTAAAAGGTGTATGGCGTAATCGCCTTAGATTAGTGACCTATATATACATATATTGGCTAACTGGATCGGCACCACCACTCACACCAAATTCTTAAAGTAAAATGTGGCCAGTCTGTCGGTTCACGAACCGCTGCCAGTCGAATCAGCTAGAGAATATAGCCAGTCGCCTTAGATATAAAAAGTGTCACACAGAAGTGCGCACAGAACATAATCAATATCCAAAAAAAATTCGCTTCTGTGTCCCAAACCTCTAAGCAGTTCTGATTACTTTTAAACGTATGTTTGCAAGAGGTTGATAGTATTTGCGGAATTACACAGACCGGGGCAATGGATGCTAGGCTGCCCTCACACTGCTTTACACACGAATTGTAAGTAGAAAAATTATATTTTCGTATTTCAACTCGACGTTTTCTGTCACTTTTCTCTGTTTTAAACCGAATTTTCTATATAAACTTAAATGTACCCTTAAAATATTGTAAAAATAAATAGAATTTACAATTTAATTTATATCATAATTCAATGCCATAGAAATTTTCTTCAAAAAATCCCATTCATTTCGACTATTTTTACCCGAAGTATTAAAACCCCGTCCAAAAATAAAGTCGGAGAAGAATGGATCTCTTTCAATAGTTTTTAAACAAATTTCCGGCAATAAAAAGCTTTATTTTATTGTTTTGTACAATATAATATGAAATGAAGTATAAAATCGTCAACAATTTTACTAAAACCGCAATCGTAATAAAGTATTGTTTTGCCTTTAGAAAAACGACATTCAGAATTTCTACTTTTCAGAAAGTTGCTTTTCTCTATGTTTTAAGCCGAATTTTCTATATAAACTTAAATGTATCCTTAAAAATTGTAAAAATGAATAGAATTTACAATTTAATTTATAACATAACGCAATGGTATGGAAATTTTCTTTAAAAAATCCATTCATTTCCACAATTTTTACCCGAAGTACTAAAAACCCGTCCAAAAATAAAGTCGGAGAAGGATGGATCTCTTTCAATAATTTTTAAACAAATTTCAAATTTTTGGTCACGATCAGCTTTATTTTATTGTTTTGTACAATATAATGTCAAATGAAGTATAAAATCTTCAAATAATTTTACTATAAACGACATTAAAAATTTCTCCTTTTCAGAAAGTTGCTTTTCTCAATGTTTTAAACCGAATTTTCTACATAAACTTAAATGTACCCTTAAAATATTGTAAAAATGTTTTGAATTTACGATCTAATTTATAACATAATTCAATAGTATGGAAACTTTCTTTGCGGTGTACAATTTTAGACAAGTGATTTAAACGAGTAGAGGGGATGCTTATGCGTAAAGTAGTGGAGCAGAGATGGAGCCTTTTCCCAAGGTGTTCCGCGACGGTGTTGAGGAAATTCAGCTTAGCGTCAGTGACGTGGAAGAGGGACCAGAAATTTTACAAAACACTTGACATTCCTGTAGTGAACCACAAAGCGAGTGTGACCTAATTAAAGAAATAATGTAAGTTTTTTCTGTATTAGTCGAATAGGGTAAGAATGAACAACGATGCTATTATTTTGTTTATTATTATTATTATTATTATTATTATTATTATTATTACATGGTGAATGAAGTGCGAAATTTTTAATACTTATGATCTATTTCTACATATTTTAAATTAGACAAATGCGTTACACTGACAGCCTTGTTTGTCGTTGTGCAACAATATATATATATTATATATATATATATAGATGAATAAAACCACGAAGGAAAGGAAACACAAATGGTGCTCAAGCGCTTTCGTCTAATGACATCCTCAGGAACACTGAAGTATATAAAAAGGTTAAGCCTATATATAGGTTACAGAAAGAAAAAAGAAAAAAATAACATACATACACACAAACACACATATATATATATATATATACATATCTATATATACAAATACATACATACATACATACATACATATATACAATAAACAGAGAAGTAAAAATAATAAAAAATTATTAAAAATTAAAACCTTAAAGGATTACCAATGAGGCGTACAGATTGTAAGGAAAAATATCGATTTTTAGCACAAGATCAAATGGATTATAAAAATACAAATTTATACTGGAACTCTGCCGGGTTTTAGCACAATGCTGCCTATGGTCAGGTTTCGATAAAAAAAAAATAAAAAATAAAAAAAATAATAAAAAATAAAAAAATAAAATGCAAATTAAAAGTTAATCGATTTTTAGCACAAGATCAAATGGATTATAAAAATACAAATTTATACTAGAACTCTGTCCGGGTTTTAACATATTGCTGCCTATGGTCAGGTTTCGATATATATAAAAAAATAAAATGCAAATTAAAAGTTAATAAAGTAGAAGACAAGTTTACCAAAGATTTAATGTTTTACACTTCTTATCTAAGTCTGCTTTAAAGGAATTCGTGGTTTTATTCATCATAAATATTTTTCACGTGTTACCTTCGTGAAATAATTTTCATATATATATATATATATATATATATATATAACCAGTTAAATAATTACAGGTTTATCAGTCATTACATTAAAACATTTTATAAATTAGTTACAGAATTAACATCCATCACATTTTAAAATAGTTACGGAACATAATCACCGTCCTTAAATGTTACGCAAATTAGTATTAGGGGATACACTTTATGAATTTCTGCGATATAATACTGGAAGCTATACTGCGAACGGTGCATATTGTTACAATTTAAAATAATTAACTGATGAAATTACAATTATATATACCCATAAAATTTCACACAGCACATCGAGTGACTACAAACGGAAATCAGCTTTTTATCACCCTACACACAAATTTATCATTGCGCTCAGTGTTAGACGTGTCGAATAATTGCAGAAATTCTGTAAATCTCCCTCCACGAGTCATATGCATGAGAAAGTACAAACTGTACATACACAGACATTGCTGTTGTAGCTCTGGAATCGGTAAGGATTCCACACTATTCGTGGGATTTGCAGTTGTTTGAGAAATTTTACAATAATAGCATAATTCCATGGATGTTCGCCCAGTGAATTAAAGTAGTACATACACTCCCTATTTTTTAAATAGGGAGCGTATTCAAATCCGTATTCAAAATAAATGCGCCACAGTCTCTCGTGGTTGGAAGTTTCAACATTTCATTCTTCGCAAACACCCCAATAAATTTGGGGCGTGTGAATCGATCACTTTTCATCATTCTCTGGAGTGTAACCGTGTCCATTTTTAAAAGTCTGTGACGACGGCCATAAACCTGTCAACCTCGATTAGAGCTTGTGATTCGAGGTAAACTACTACCCTAATAGGCACGACTAGAGGCTTGTCGAACACTAATCTGACTGAGATGTTTCCGCTCTGCTGGGGACTTGTGTGTGTGTTTATACTCCCACAGAAATCTGGCGAGAGGTCAAACGGGTACAGGTTCGAACTCTGGACGAATTCATTCTGCGTTACGCCTATCCCTAAACCTTCGCAAGCGCCGACACTATGCGCAAGATTGCTATACGCTCTCGAACAAAGTGAAAACTCGTCATCTGTAGAATAACTCGTTTCCAATGTCTCACCTAAAGCCACCCCGTTGACATACAGAGTTACATTTTTAAGACCGAAATTTTCGAATTTAAACGCCGGTTTTTTGTATTTGCCGTTCACAGAAGCGTGTTCCTGCATTCTAATTAATATCCTTTTAGGTAGAGCTCCAAGAGCAACATTTTCTATATGCTTCGATGATAACCCTGAAGGAACTAAACATCTTAAGCTGGACTCTATTAATTGGGTATTTCACTGTGGCATGTAATAGATTCTTTTCATTTTCTATCTGCTTAGCAGAGCTTAATTTCACACGACGTACGCAGAGATATGTCCATAATATGAATCACCACAGGCTTCGCGTCCTCTTCTTGGTCAGCACTCAGAGTTAAGCAAATCTCAGGGCTCGTACGGATGAGCTTTAATTTCATATCGACCCCATTCACAAGCAGCTTCTCCTGGGATGCAAAATCTGTGTGAAGGCATCCGAAGCAGTCATATATCTTCTTTTTAGAATTTTTAAACTTGTTCTTTATACTACTTCCATCTTTAGCTTGATAATAACCTTCGGCAGTTAAAAAGGCATCCTTCGCTTCTTTTGAAAAGTTGAGGACATTTTCCAATTAGGATCGTAGGTGATAGTAGCCAGACCCTGTCGAGATGTTGGTCTGATTTAAATACACGTCACACTGACTGAATATGATGTGTAGAAAGTTGGTCTCTGGGTATACAGCGTAGTCGTTTTCGCAATCCGATCCATCTGAATGCGCTATTCGTAGTTTAACTTACATATGCACACAGCTTGGGTCAAAAAAGTAAGGGCCTGAGCTGGGGATCACGAATTCTATAGGAGCACTCGGCGAGCTAATGGTGTTTAGCGGATTAACTGTGATAAAGTCATTGTGCTCTATAGATATTTCGGTCGAGGGCATGTCAAACAGGGCCAGTTTCGATTTACAGCATTGTGAACTACACGGATGAATGAAACGTGCCATGGCGCGTCAGAAAGTAGCAATCGGTCTAAGATCCACGAGAGGAACGCCCTTAGCTTATATCAGTTAATAAAGTGGTCAGTCATAGGTTTCATGCGCTTAAAACATTCCTTTTTTTTAATGATCTTTTACGTATAATGCCACGAGTTGGTAACCCCGTCTTCTTCTTCTTCTTCCTCCGCCGTACAGTGCGCTTCTTCTTTCGGTTTTTATTTCCGCCACCACGCATTTTTCTCATTGCATCTTTGCCAATTTCGTCCCGTGTACGCTTTAAGTGTTTTTTAGAGCTTATTTAGGCTTAACACCGGCCATTATATCTTCTACCGTGTTAAGACCTGATTGTAACGCCTTCTTGCCGAGATATCTGGCACCACTCTTCAGCAAGGTGACAGCCGTATGCAGTATGGTTGAAAAAAATGGACCTAATCCCACTCCCACGCTGATATCTCACCCCTCGGTAGGTTGTGAAAGGCTTCTGGATCATTCTATCGCTGTACGACGGAAGTGAAGTTTCACTGTTAAGCTCCCGTCACCGAATGGATACCTTTTCCCCTCAATCGTTCTTATATATATTGAGATACTGGTTAGTAGGTTAGTTGCGAGTCTGACATAATGAGGCTTGTCGTATGTAATACTCAAGCTCTTTCCTCTATGATTGGGAATGTGGGCGATATGCAGCAGCCGCGCCTGGGTATCCTCAACAAACTGATGTTCCACGATATTGCCGTAAATATAGCACATATCCGGGGGAGGGTCCCCCTCGTTCAATTTCTCCAATTTTAGCCGATACAATAAGCTGCACAAGTCATGTTGTGACTCGTGAAAAGTATCTCTGGAAGGCTACCCCATATCTGCCCTCGGATATAATTTTGAACAGTACTCTGTCCTTAATATTTCTGTTAGCCTTCGAGTTTAGAGTCAAAGGGGCTATGTCGCAGCCAATGTCGTAACACCACTTCCCGTTGATCAGCAAAGTTAAGCGACATTAGGTCGGATAGTAGTTGGATGGGAGACCGTCCGCTGTGTCCAGACTATGTAGCGACCCGTGGTTCGGATTTCACGTAAAGCTATAGGTCCCCTCCGTCATATGATCTTAGATGTTGCGAAGGAGGTTGAACAAAACCAATAATTAGTATTATTTAGAGTCAAAGTATGTACCGGAGTATCTTTGTTTACGATTTCGTATACTAAATCAGAGGTAAGATTTGAACTTTTCAGACTCCTATTTAAGTCTCACAATATCCTCGGCTGTGTCATAATGACCCAGTCCTAGTGTTACTTCTGTAGTGTAGTACTGGGCCTCCCCACTCCGATCAGCACGCATGGTATCGTCCCGAGTTACTCCGGCCTTTTCACACTCATCACGTTTCTAAGAACCATAAAAACGGGCTCTTTCTTGTCAATACTTAAAAACTTGGTGGCCAATTGAAATTCGCATATTCCAACCTCACATGAGTCACGACCCAATCCATTGGGCCCATGCAGTTCTGTTATAAAGCTGGCCAGAGTATTGTTAGGATGTACAGACAGAGAAAAAAAGGACGGGAGTGTGACATAGAAGTGGTTAGGCGCCATGTTGTGTACTATTTAAGCTTCATTATTGCATCAGCTCTTATATAGGTGTTGAAGCTTTCAGGGTACCCTAGCCATTTTATCAGGTACATTTTTCTCTTTCCTGAACCCTTCCTTCCTAAATTTTTTTCAATTTTAAAAATTTTTCCTAAATTAAATGTCACTTTCTGCATCTCCACCATAAAAGCCACCACCAATTTCTTTCTCATTCAAATCTTCAACGTAATACAGCACCACCTCGTCTTTAGGTCTCATAGCCCTAACTTTAAAAATCTCAAGAGTCGAACCTTACTCAAACCCCTTCGCGAATTTCTTCCCCGAACGTGACAGCCTTACATTATCATTGATTTTGAAATGCACAGAGCGTGGTGGTGCTCTACGATCATCTTTTCTCGCCTCACGTTCTGTATGCTTACCTTTTTTTAAAATTTCAAAGGTGTCGTACCAATCGATCGATGGTGTGAACGACTGTATGATGAAGCCAGCGACTCCAGAATGTCTATATACCTGTATTTGTTTTATGTGTGAAATAGCGATGCATGCGTTCCTTTATGGTATGCTGAACTCTTTCGGCTAAAGATGCCTTACGTATAGAATTGCTGGTGTAATAACTGATATTGAACTCTGCCAACATGTTCTGAAAACCTCGGCCTACAAATTCTTTCTCCATGTCCGTGCAAAAATAGTCAGGAATCCTGTTTTTCCTCAACATCAACGCTTTGGCGGCTTTAGCAACTGTTTCAGGCGACTTATTTTTCAGTGGAATTAGCCACAAATATCTGAAGAATACATCTATTATTTTATGAATAGGATGTAACGGTAGCCTCCATTATACACTGAATAATCTGCATGTCTGTTAAATCTGCCTGTCAAATAGAATCAACCGAGGCTGCTAATATCTTGGCCGTTTTAAACATTCTTCTCACCGGTTTATGTAATGTATAAGCATCCTGCTCCCGCAAGAACCTCTCAACATCTTTTTTTCCTATTCCCTAATTAAACACTTCTGTACAGCCTATTAACATCCTCGTAGGAGGCTGGATTAGAAATATCATAATAACGTTTTCTTAATATATTAGCCGTTTGCGTATTTTAGAGGCGCGCGGGTAGGGTTGGGCGTTGCTGCTTGGTCTCTTCTTCTTCTTCAGAGATGCACCGCTGGGGGCGAAGACGTGTTCAGATGTGGTGCATGCGATGCTTGTCCCAAGTCTTTTAACCTGTTCAGATTATCTATCAGTGTTTTGGGGATATTTAATTGCTGTAGTCTAGCTTTAATATGCTCCCATCCTGCTGGTGAGGGCCTATCCCACTTTCTCACCAAATCATGTACGATATCAATGATGTTCGAACCCTGTACCTTTGACCCTTCAACAACAACCTCACCTGTATCGGACCATGCATAATGGGATCCTTACTCAATAGATTATAAAGACTTAATCCTTTATTCCTTAATGTATGGGGGGGGACTGTTTTTTAATACATGCTCGAGATGTTGCGGATTCTCACCGTTGTTCTGTACTTGTTCAGGTTCGCCATGGTCAGTATCGCCCTCATGTTTGATAACTACAGGGAACTCCACCGGTTTCTTATAATTTTCGTACTCATGAAGAAATTTCTGCAGAGCTTCTTGGTATAAGATTCTTTTCTCATCAGAAGACTTTTCACTGTTTAATAGGTCTACCAATTCTCTTTCCATTCTTTTAAGTCTGCTTGTACGGGAATCTAGAACCATATCTGGACTCTTTGTGTTTTGTAGTGAAGCGTACACCTCCTGTGGAATCACGACTACTTTCTTCATGATATTAAACTAGTCAGTAAAGGCCCAAAAACTGAAAATAAGATGGGTAGGAATGAACCCCCTCTTTGTACAATAATTCGCTTTTTTACTTTTACGAGCAAGGTCGTGGTCGTGTATTATATTCTTGTAACGACGTAGGCGAGACTTCTGAGAGGGTTTCATTGGTACATTACATTTTATAACGTTAAGACAGATTTCACAGATGCATTTTAAAAAGTCGGAGTCAATATTTTTAACAAACAGGTGTTGGAGAGTCCATGGCAGCCGGTGATAGATTTTTATTAATTCACGGTATTTCTTTAACCTTTTTGTCATTCTGATATATACTTTCAGCCTCGTTTGGGAATATATTCGTTCTTAGAAGCACCTTAAACGTGTTTCGTGGGTGAAGGTCACAAACCAAATATCCGTGACGTTGGCTTGTAGCTTCTTTATAAACTTCCAAAAACTCCTTACGCTGATTCGGGAACATTTGATTGGCTAATACCCCAATTTGTGACACATCTCTATGTTGTGCGAATAAGACCAGATATTGTGTATTTAGCGATACATCGCGCATGTATCTATTTTTGAAAAATAGATTTTGATTGATGAAGAACACGCTTATGTTAAGATGGTGGGAGAACACTGTTAATGTCTCGGTAAACGTTTTATCCATTTCTAGCATGAGATCGTCAATTACAATGACCGTGTGCTCATTACCTATTATCGAGCTAACATCATAAACACCTTTGTGGAAGAAAATATCATCTTGGTACTCGTTGAATACAGGAATGGTATGTCGAATAGCACCATATGACTTTATGCACAAAATTTGAGAACAGTTCCCCCTTATCTTTAATGATTTTAAGCATAAACACGGTTTTGCCACATCCTGAAGGGCCAGATATAATGCAAGTAGGCTCGTGAACCTGAATTTTTCTACAGAATTCATCTCTAAAACGTCACAATCAAGTGGAACATTTACAAAATATAATAGTTTTAAGTGGTGCTCCTTATATTCTACAGCCTTGTTTTTCTTCTTCCCCAGAGCCGTGAATGATGACGAGGATGAGGTACTGTGCCAGCAACATGTCCCCATCATAGATATTGCAGATGAGGTTCATGATACCGACGACAGTGTAGTTGTTGTTGAGGCTACAGACTACAACATCACCCGCGCTACCGTTCCGGAATCCCCAGCAGCGAAAACTGTAGCACCCCCACTCGACAATTCGAGGAGAAAGCGGGTGCATGACGACAGCCACATTGCTGAAACGCCTTCCGCGTCAGGCGTAAAGCATGTAAAGGGCGCTCCGAATGCATTGGCTGTTAGACCCACAGTAATAGAGCCCCAGCCCTCTACGTCTTACGGCACACCCCCTACAGTAGTTCCTTCTACATATAAAACTGTGGCCCCTTATTCTTATTCAATACCACCCGTGCCTTCCACAGCAACGTCTCATTCTGCAGAGAGTAGAATAACATTCGAGCTGGTACGCACCGCCACCCCAACCGAAGCCCTGACTAGAAACCGGTACGTAATCAGTGTTCACCCGCGGTCCATGTATAGCAACGGTGTTGAACACGGACTGCGGCGTGTAGTTGAACGCATTGTGAAGCTGTAACGTATTTCAGAGCTGTAAAGGCCATGAAGCCAGGACGCGACTGTCCCTCGGGTTCGGGTCTGATAATGGGGGATAGAGATGATTTTGGGGTAGTAATACCCTACAGGCGTCTGGCTGCCTTAGATGTTGATTACATTTTGGATCGTATAATGCAGGCCTCTCAAAGCAGCACAGGGTTTAGCATGGACAACTTCACGATAGATATAGACCACGTTTTCCGTGTTGCGAAACATACGGCCACACCTTATATGCTTAACTTCAATTCTCATGCTATTTACAGACGGCATATAAACACCGAACGTGGTTGCGGCTTTATAACATTAGTCTTGGCTCATATGTTTACTGTACTAAATACGGTGGCCCAAAAAATTTGGTTGCCGGCGGTTGTGCAGCGTGCCCGTAAACTGGCCACCTACTGCAAGCTCGAGTTTGACTGTGATATGGGGCCTGAAGAGTTGAGAAGGGTAGAGCAGGAAATGAATGTTCGCGTAGTTGTATTTGGATTAGATGATCGTCATATGACTGTGTATGTTTTTAAAAGCAGTGTGAGAGAACGTACAAGACCTTTACTAAATTTTACTTATTTTAGGGCTGTCAGGGACAACGTATCTCCCCATCCGCAATATAAGGGTTCTTACGCGAGTTATGATAAAAGCCAAAAATATGGAAGGCATCACAAGTTGTTTAAGGGTTGTCTCGAGTTTGCGAATGATATAGTGAAACATTTTAAGGATTACCACATGGTATGTGAGCAGTGTAAAAGTGCCAAATGTGAAAGTCGTATAGTTGATGCTGAGTAGAGGGACTGTAATGTGTGCAGACGCACATTTTTCAATAATAGCTGTTTTGAATTCCATAAATCAAATGGGACGTGTAGGAAAATGAGAATTTGCGAGTGCGACATGCTTCATACGATGGACCGTTGGGGAAAATTCGAGCGTAAATGTGATGAAATTTGTTGTACTACATGTTATGAGAAATATAAGGCATATGGTATAAAACATGTGTTATATGAAAGACGCCAAACATAAAACTAAACCTTGTATAACTGCATACTACGATATAGAGACTTACACGGACGCTAAAACCAAAGCGGTTATTCCACATTTACTTGTAAGCCAGACTATCTGCGACAAGTGCATGAACGTCGTGTGATGAATGTCGCAAATGTGGTAAAAGAACAAACATTTTTAAAACGACGCAAAATTTGATACACAATTCCTTTATAAGGAACTGCTTGAACATGAATCATCAGAGATATTTACAGGCGATCCCTTGAAAAGAGGAAACAAGCTTATTCAGATGCAGATAAGAGGTAATGTTCAGTTTAAAGACACTCTGTTATTCACACCTTGTAAATTACCTAAGCTACCCAAGGTGATGGGCGTTGATGCCGGTTTCAAAAAGGTATTTCCCTTACATGTTCCTCACTCGCGACACTTTAAATTATGTAGGGCTTCCACCCCCCAAACATTACTTTAACTATGACAACATGAGTGATAGTGAGCGTGAAGATTTTGATCGCTACTACAACAGTTTTAATGAAGATAAGCCTTACACTATAGCGAAGGAATGTGAACGTTATTGCGTGAAAAACGGGCGCGCACTTAGAGTAAGTTTTCAAACCTTTAGAAGGATGTACATAGTCCAATTCAACTGCGACCCGCTACCAGCAACCACAATCGCCTCATTGTATTTTACTGTGTTCAAGAACAACTTCATGCCTAAAGACACACTAGCCGTCATTCCCCAAAACAACCTACGCAGTTATGGGTATAAGGCTATTTAATGGCTCATACGCCTACAACAACAAACCGGTGTATACATAAAACATGCTCGCAACACGGGGAAAGTGGCCATTCAGATCAATGGTCGTTTTATGGGTGGATGGTCTAAGCCACTGGTGAGAAGACGGCGTACTCCTTCAAAGGATGCTGGTGGCGTGGATGCCCACATCCTGAGTGTGGTATCATAGGAGATATCCATGATAGACCTCCTGCCGACAGTCTCACATGGACCCGTACCCGTGACCGACTTATAAACCCCCATTTCACTCACAAGGTTTTGTGGAAGCGCGAGTATGACGCCTGGATGGAGACAGATGGACAGTACCGTGAAGAAATAAACACCATCAAGCGTTCAATGGTTCTTGACCCTCTCAAATGCGGCGATAGTTTGTTTGGTGGACGCGCAAACCCCTTCATACTACAGTATACTTTTCACTTACGGAGGGCGTGAAACTCCATTACTACGACTTCTGTTCTTTATACCCCCACGTGACGAAGAACAATCCGTACTCCGTAAGCGCACCTGAAAAACTGGTGGATCCTACTCTGCCTACCATCGAAGAGTTCTCAGCTAATTTGAACGAGAACTATTTTGGACTTTCTTTCGTAGATGTGTTCCCCCCTCGCGACTTGTGGATGCCAATCTTGCCCGTCGTTATACATCACAAACTCATGTTCTCTCTGTGTGTGAAGTGCGCAGAGGAGAACAATGGGGCCTGTAATCACACAATCAACCAAAGGAAGATCAAAGGCGTATATACAAGTCCTGAGCTGTCCCTAGCCATTCGTCACGGTAACAGAATATTGAAGATATATGAGGTGTGAAGGTCCCAGAAGCTCCCCAACCTTTTCACACCATATGTAAATACTCTTTTGAAGGATAAGGTAGAAGCATCAGGATACCCGCGAGGAGTTGAGACCGAAAATGAAATTCGGCGTATATTCAATGCTACCGTGATCGTGAAGGGATACAACTTGAACGGGCCAAATTGCGGAGAACCCTGGCAAGCGCTTCAGTGCAAAGTTGTGTCTAAATAGTCTTTGGGGGAAATTTCCCCAGAATACATACAAGGGGAAAGTCCATCTATCCCAAAGTTAAAACGAGGTGTGGGATTACGCCAACGCTCTCGATAAAGAGGTCATGGAGATTGTGAATGTGGGTAATACGTACATAATAAAGTACAACAGAACCGAATTGGCTACAGATACATCACGTGTCACAAACATATCTGTAGCTAGTTTCACAACAGCATACGCCCGCATCACACTTTGGAGTCTACTGCATTCTCTTGGACGGAGGGTTCTGTACGCAGATACAGATAGTGTGATATTCACGGACAGAGAAGGTGACTAAATGCCGGGCACGGGAGAGGGCGGGGGAGGAAATGAAATATATCGTGAATGCTAAAGGCATCACGCTTAACCAGGCGAACCGCCGGATCGTCAACTTTGATTCGCTGAAAGAGCTAGTGAGTTTAGAAGTTGAGGGTGACCAACCACCCCAACTGACTGTAGGAACTCATAACTTTCGGGCGCAGAAGTTGGGGGGCGTGAAGGAGTATAGGGGGACGAAAGTGTGTCGTAACACATACAGGAAAAGATACCAGGTGCCTGGCAACTACGACACTGTCCCCTTTGGATACCGTGAGGTGTGAATATTCGTTATATAGCTGTTATACTAGAGTCTATTTACTTGTTGATGAAATTTTAGGTTATTTATTTTTCTATTTATTACATGCATTTAATTATGTTTCAGCTGGCGCTTCATTTTCCCCTTTGTGTGTGTGTGTGTGTGTGTACAAGAAAAAATCTATGCATCACCCATTTCATGTTACGACCAATAAAAAGAATCACGTAAATCCTGCTACTAATTTGGACATATCTCCTCCCTGCGTACTCAGTTGACCCTCGCAAGCCCTGATTCTCAGACGTGTCTTTTTACCTGTTAAAGAATTCACGCGTAGACGAAAAATAACGATGGCGACCGGTGATATTGCATGCTCTAAATTCCTCAAGTCTACAGATGTGATGAACACCCAAAGAATTTCTAGTCAGCCCTCCTTTGAAACCTTTAAAGCCACATTAAATCGTACGAAGTATGAGAAGCAAGACGTCCAAATACTCTATGGTTATTCTAGTGAGAGCATTGCGGGGTTTCGCGGTTCAAACAATGTAATGGAATATGCTGTAGAATTAAACTGTACTAACGAGTACATATATCGTGAAGTGAAAGAACCCACCCATGCAGAAGAGAAACAGAGGATCTGGGTTGTGAACCTTGTTGATTATTGGTGTGACAGGAGATATTATACCATGTTACATCACACCGAGTGCTCGTACACTGGGGCGGTGGATGTAAATCTTGTGATTATGGAGAGTTTAAAATATTTCTACCACTACATTCATGTATATCATGACGAGGTGCGCAGCGAAATTGTAGCTAAAGGTTTATGTGAATTTTTAGTAGAGTTTAGGGACGAGTATCGTTTGTCCAGCAAAAAGGACAAGTATGGACACATGTTTCTCTCATATAGATCGCCAGAGTGTTAATAAATGTGCATAGTTCGAGAAGGTACACTGGTGAATACAGTTACCCCTCAACGTTGTAAAAGATGTTTGGTGCGCATTCCAGGAAGTGTGTGATAAGTCATTAAGACCTATATTACTTCATGTATCGCAGATGGAAAAATTCTCTAAACACCTACTTAGTATAATGGGATACAAATATTCGGCTAATTCATCAGTGCGCAACGAATCTTTATGTTGGAACAATCTCGTACACGAATCACTAACGCTTGGAAGCGTTCATGACGCAACCCCGTGTGACTCATACCCACCCCACCCCTCCCACCTCCCGAACCACCCGTACGGGCCCTCCGAGTCAAACAGCGCACCGGCGGCTCATAGTCGCCTCAGAGCTTGACTCGTCTGGACGTTCTCGCCTCGCAGGATCAATAGAAAACTATTAAAAGATGGAACTTCCGCTGAGCAGCATCCTCAGTGCAGTATACGACGTGTCCGTGTTGAAGTCTGTGCGTGTATTCAGGCGTAATACTGGTGCTATTAATTATTTACTTGAAACGAAATGTAGACAGTCAAACTCTGGTAGACACAATGTTATTTATTTAAGTGTTGAAGAGATGAACAGAATCTTCGTGATGGTTGAGAAGTGGGGTGAGGACGGCTATAAAATAACTGTGGATGTAGGCACAAAAGGAGAGCAGATTAGTGATGCATCCTCATACGCTATTATTTGTATGCTATGCGTAAATCGTGATACAAACCAACCATGCATTGATATACGGTTAATGTGGAAGAATGCTGCTGACAATAACGCCCCACACGAAGCCGTTTCATTCTCGAAAGAATGCTTGAAGTCGTCGGTTTCCTTAAACTGAAACTATATTAGACGCACGTGTTGCTGATATGCGTTATTTTGACACGGTGCTTGAATAACACCGCCCTGCTCGATGATTTTACCAAGTGTAGAGCCGAACAAGGCGAGAATGGTTTGGAACTGGATGCGTATTTAGAAGGTGCAGACTCCTCGAAATATCATGAACTTTGGTACAAAGGAGTAGAACGGTACAGGGCTGAACTCACCACTGTTCACCCTGAAAAATTATTTCTTTATATAAGACACAGTTGTCGGCACGATTTACAAACATACTTCAATTGTCGATATGAGTTGTGAAGATTTTACAGTTGGAAAGGTCAGCGGGAAAGAATAAATGCACGTTTGGAAAGGAGCGTTTATAAACTTGAATTTAATGGTGATGTTGTTTGTGCGTGCTTTTGACTGTATTCTATCCGTGTTTAAAGAGAGTGATAGTTTGAATCCCAATTGTAAAGGGGTACAAAAATAGTGTTAAACGAGTTGAAAGCCTATTATAATGAATATAGACACCCGCATACTTTGAGCGGTTAATTAATGATAAATCGCCTTTATTGTGTAGTATAGAGCAATGAGAATGTAAATGTGGACTTGATTACGTGCGAGTTTACTATTTTATTTAAGCGTGGTATGTATTCCCATTTTCTATGCCTATATATATATATATATATATATATATATATATATATATATGTAGTGTTTACCTCATTTATTAATTATATTTCATTATTTTTACTCGCTATTCCATTTATCGTTTGCTTTCTCTGTACACTCGTTTTCACTGTACCGTATAAATTCAGGATAGCCACGCCGAATCTCTGAAAAACCGTCAGACCACGCGAAGGGGGAAGGGGGTTAATTACACTCCTCATTACATTTTGTGACACTTTATTTAATTCGAAAATGATTCAGAAAAAGGGGGACGCGAGTGGGATGAATTTAACTATACTTAAGCCGAAAGAGACACCAAAATAATAACCTACATTTTAAATTACGTTCTAACACCCAACACCTTACTGGCCCACGCCTGCCCGGATGACTCCGGGTATTTTTAGAAACCCAGCCTTCGTGGGCTGACTCCTTGTGTTGCCCATTCGTATTTAATAATTGTAATAAACAAACCATCATTTATCTTAATTTTTACATATTACATATTATCTTCTTCATTAATCAAACATTATTAAAATTCTTAATTAGACACTACTATACTCAACCATAATTTATTGTAATTACATCCATTAAATATTATTGTATTCTTTTAATTTGCACTCCCACTCGTATTTTATAAGTTTGATATATTTGAACATTAATTTATAAACAAGCATTAAATTCTTAATTAGACATTACCATATATATATATATAATATATATATATATAATATATATATATACACATAAAGCATGTGTTGTGTACTTTGTTGTATATAGAATTCTTCTGTACTAGCTGTATTATTTTTTTGTTTTGATATATATATATATATATATATATATATATATTAGTGGTGGACCGGATATCCGCATCATTTTAATATCCGCATCCGCACTTCTGACTGTGGATGTTACCTCTAATAAATTATGCAATTTACAATTAAATTAGCTTATAAAGTAGCTTTTAAGGCCCAGTCATGCACATTTCATGTAAAGTATCAATTATTAATGAACAAACAAATATATAAACCTCAAAATATAAATACCATTAAATCAACAAACACAGCCTGTGCCGCTGTGCGTACTTCACTGATTTTTATTTTCACAGCAACACAGTAACTTTTCAGAATGAAATTCTTCGTATAAGATCAAGCAGTCTATCATGTTTCGAACAAGATTATTGTAAATAAATACAAAAAATGCAAAAGATGCAAAAGAGTTGGGTCCACGTCCCGCATCCTGGTAACACAGAAAATTGAATGAAACTTGTTTCATTGAATTTTCTGTGGCTGAAACTCTTGAGAAAGTTATTATTTTTATCATAATGAGAATATTAATATTAATTTTAATTCTTATGCATTGCCTTACATAATAGTAATATCACGAAATTTGAAAAATTATGTCATATATATTCATAAGTCTATATTATGATATATTGATAGATTAACTAAATATCCGCATCCGCATCCGCGGACATTGAAATTAAAAATCCACATCCGCATCCGCAGATGTTGAAAAACTGACATCCGGTCCACCACTAATATACAGGGTGGTGCAAAAGTCTGGACCCATAGGCGGTTTATATGGAAAAAAAGTGTGGCCTGCAGGAAGTTTATTATGAAATGAAATTTAATTAACCATACACCAGTGACTAAATTATGTTAAATTTAACGTTCTAGTTCAGAATTTACAATAAGTGTTCGAATTGATGTCCATCTTCTTCCAAACACTCCTTCTTTTGCGTACAAAAGCACAAGCTCTATTCTTTCTGCTATTGTTAACTTCTCTGCTGTTCTCAGATGAGGCCTGTTTCACACGTGAGGGTGTGTTTAACATGCACAATTCTCTCGTGTGGGCGCACGCAAATCCACATGCTACACGGGTGCATGCTCATCAAGAACGGTTCGCCGTCAATGTTGATTGGGCCGTACCTGCTGCCTGCCCGACTCGACAGGCGGGTTTATCGGATATTTCTTGAAGAAACGTTGCCGGAACTGCTGGAAGATGTTCCCGTGGCTATTCGTAGACGAATGTGGTTTCAACACGACGGGGCCCCAGCACACTCCAGCAACGATGTGCGGGATTATCTGAACGCCACTTTTGGGGACCGATGGATAGGCCGGGGTGGGCCCGTAGCCTGGCCACCGAGATCGCCCGATTTAACATGCCTCGATTTCTTCCTGTGGGGTCACATGAAGAACCTCGTGTACGAACTCCCATTTACTCAGAAGAAGACCTCGTAGCAAGAATCGCTGTCGCCGCTGGAACTGTTCCCGAAATGCCGGGAATCTTTCGACGTGTACGTCGGTCAATGCTTCAACGCTGTCGGGCATACATTGATGCTACCGGTCGCAACTTTCAGCACCTTCTTTAAATAAATATGCCTTCTTTAAATAAACATGGTACGCGTACTACGTCCGATTTAAGAATGCCCGCGGCAAGCGCGAGTCTAGCCCACTTCACCTTTTAGCCAATTCAATTGCAGCGGCGCCCTCTCGCGCCGAATGGTGACGTCAGCGGACATACACTTATAGACGAAAAGGGTTTGTCTTGGTGTTGCCTATCCCCCATTACAATTTGTACAGAAAGTTTTCAAACACCCTGTATATAAATATATATATGTTAAATAACTTCATTGTGTAGTATTCTTGTATTTGCGTCTAATGTATATGCAATTCTATTCTTCTGGTTGTGTTATGTTTGATATATATATACCGGGTGTCCGAGAATTATCTGTACAATGTTTGGCTGTTATTAAAAGTCAACCATGAAGTGTAGAAATTCCAGTGTTGTCCCATTTTACAGAGAAACTCATTAAGTTTTTTCTGATAACAAGTTTTGACAAGTTTTTCTTTTTTGTACGCGGGTGACAGACATTGATGATTTAAAAGCAAGAATCACAGCTGCTATTGAGCGAATTGATGTGGATATGCTGCAGCGTACATGGCAACATTTGGATTATCGATTGGATGTTTTGCGAATCACTGATGGTGCACATATCGAATGTTTGTAACAACGTTACTTTAATAAAAGAAACTTTTGAAAATACAGATTCTAAATAATCTTGTTTAAGAATTTTACGGTGTTATCAAGAATTTTATTAAAGATGAAATTGTACAGATAATTTTCGGACACACTGGAATTTCTAAAAAACTTGTCAAAACTTGGTATCAGAAAAAAACTTAATGAGATTCTCCGTAAAATGGACAACACTGGAATTTCTACACTTCATGGTTGACTTTTAATAACAGCCAAAACTTGTACAGATAATTCTCGGACACCTGTGTGTATATATATATTATATATATATATATATATATATATATATATAAATCATGTGTGTGTTATCAATGTTTTCTGTTTGCACCTAATGTATATGCATTATGCATATTTTGTATTTCGATATATATTAAATAGACAGAACGCTGCAGTTGTGTTTTAGTTCTCCTTTACACCATATAAGCAAATACACTGTACAACAATGAAAAAAAAACGGAAGTGAGATCGTCATTTTTATGGCTAATTATATGCGTAGATTGCGAAAATAACACTCATTTATTTGTATCACCCACCGATTTTATGAAAATGATCCTCTTTCATTGTATCATTTTGAGAACCACTCGTTCTCTGAACGCATCTTTTACATTTTGTCAGTCATGCATATGCTGTGGTGGTGGTGTTCGGCTCTGTGTTTCCACTTTGATTTTATGAAAAATTTCTTTCATTAATCATTTAAAACAAAATTGTCAGCCATATTTTATCATAAATCGGTGCTATAAGTGAGTATTATTGAATAACAGCTATCAAATTATGTATATTTCACCGACAACGTCTATATTGTGTGAAATTGTAAATTGATCTATCATTTTCTTATTTTACAGGTTTTTATTGATCTTATGCTACAATGCCTAAAGAGTGCAAAAATTCGCCAGACAGTTTTTGTTATATTTGTGGGACATTAACGTTAAACCAATATAAAAGGAAGTTGACTTCTCATGTGAAAAAGCTTTATGAATTATACTTCGCATGCAAAGTTGGTGATCAGGACAAGCACTGGGCGCCTCATATCTGCTGTGTGAGATGTACAAGCTCGTTATCTGCATGATTCAAAGGCACCGGTCCTGATCTGGGATTCGGTGTCCCAATACAGTGCCCGCGAAAAGTATCCGATCACCCTTGAAATTTGTATTTTTTACATAAAAAACAATGTTTAAATGTATACTAACCTTATATTAGTATTTTGTCATCTGTCCTTTGGTTTGGATGACTTGTTCTAGACGTTTTGGCATGGATTTAATCAAGTTTTGACAAACTTCCACTGATATTTCCTTGCACCATACCTTTTTGATGGCCTCTTGTAATTTTTCGACTGAGCCAGTGTCGTGGCATTCAACCTTATTTTTTATTATTAGCCACAGATTTTCTATCGGATTGAGATCTGGACTATTACCAGGCCAATCCAAAATATCAAATTTATTGTCAGTAATCCATTTTGTCACTATTTTGGCCCTGTGACATGGTGCACCATCATGCATGTATGTTTTTGTCCTTTGGATTGCCATTGCCATTGGAAGTTTATCCTGTAGCATTGCTAAATACCGTGCACCATTCATAGTTGTGTTCTTCGGAAGAAAATATAAGTTTCCACGCCCATAGTAACCGAAACAACCCCAAACCATCACACTTGGAGGGTGTTTCATTGTCTTTAGGGTGTATTTAGGGTCCATCCTATTTGAGCCAATAGGCCGGCGAACCTTTTTTGGACAACTTCTGAATGTCAAAAATGTCGACTCATCGCTAAATAAAACCTTCTTCCAGTCATCAACAGTCCAATGAATGTATTTTTTACAAAATGCGACACGTTTTTTACGCATTTTTCATTAATGAACGGTTTCTTAGCAGCATGGCGAGATGGTAATCCGAGTTCTTTTTGGAGCCGCTCCTGGATAGTTCGTTCAGAAACACCAGATAACAAATTATTCATATTAAATTTTATTTCTTTCGCAGTTATTGTTGGGTTTTCAATACTAAACGTTTCATAAGTTTGTCTGTTCGCGAATTTGTTTTTCTCGGTCTGCCAGATCGTTTTTTAGGGACTGGCGTGGTTAGGCCACCATTGTTCTTAGCCCGTGAAACCCATAAATTAACGGTACTTTGGGATATGTTTAATTCCTTAGCTATCTGTCTCTGTGATTTCCCACATGCATGCAAAGCAACAATAGCACCTCGACAATCACTTAAGTTGTTTTTTAGCACACATTATATATAAATTTTATTTACACCACTTTCTGTAAAAAAAAAAAAAAATCAAGAAATTTACACAAACAGTGAAATCTGACAAATTTGAGACACAGCCACCCGCAACGAAGGCTACCAGAACACTAATTTGAGAATGCATTGGATAGCTCTCATATCAGCGAGCAACCTCAAAGTTACCAGATGTCGCTAGAACAAATAGAAAGTGAATTACGTGTCTCTGAATATCAAGGGAAAATATTGTATTTTCTTGAGTGATCGGATACTTTTCGCGGGCACTGTAGTATGGAGAGAGCCGCTGGACCATTCACCTGATTGCTATTTCTGCTTAACGAACATCACAGGTTTGAATCTTTTATTTTTCTGAATATACGTCAAATTTGGTGTTTTTAGCACATTTTAGCATATCCTGCTCTGCATAATGTATTACACAATTATGCCATCTTAAGTAGTCAACAATGTCTATTGTCTCACATTACAGGTTGCAACAGAAAAGGGAAAAAGGCTATACTCTACCCAAATCTTCTTTCTGCTATGCGTCCTGTGGAATATTCTACAGATATACCCATCCCTCGTCCTCCAGCTGAAATGCCGACCGATAACACAGACTCTGACAAATCGGAATCAGACGGCGAATGCTATGAAGCTCAAGTCGAGTCCAAGAAAGAACAACATCTCATCACGCAGCCTGACCTCAATGATTTGGTCCGTGATTTAATACTTACCAAGCAACAAAGTGAACTGCTGGCCTCACGTCTGCTGGCGGAAGACGTACGAATTATAGAATTCCGAAAGCGCTCCTTGGATTTGCAGGAATATTTCACAATGAAGAACAATCTTTGTTATTGCATTAATATACATGGTCTGTTCGATGCTCTGGGTTTGTACTATGAACCGAATCAGTGGAGATTGTTCATTGATGCATCTCTGTACAATGTTTAGGGTGTACTGCTACACAATGGGAACACAATGCCTTCTGTTCCGATCGCTCATTCAGTCGTCTTGAGAGAAACGTATGACAATGTTGCTTTTATTCTGAACTGTATAAAATAAAATGAACATGAATGGCTTATCTGCGCAGATTTGAAGGTTGTGGCTATTCTCAATGGATTGCAAACTGGCTATACGAAATACATGTTTCCTATGCAAGTGGGATAGCCGAGCAAGGTCTGAACACTACACACGCTCAGTATGGCCGCCGCGAGACAATTCCTCACCTGGCTCTCACAATGTTATTCACGAACCACTAGCACGAAAGGAAAAGGTTATCTTGCCGCCACTTCACATAAAACTAGGGCTGATGAAGCAATTTGCAAAGGCGTTGAAACAGGATAAGCCTACCTTCAAATATCTAAAGGAAAAATTCCCCAAAATAAGTGGTGCCAAGATTAAAGAAGGCATATTCGTCGGCCTCAAATTCGCCAACTCATGCTAGACGAACACTTTGAAGCGGTGATGGATGAGGTTGAGTTGGCAGCCTGGTGTGCATTTAGAAACGTGTGCAGCGGTCTGCTAGGAAAGACTAAATATGACAACTATGCTGCACTTGTGGATCAACTTATCAACTCATACCAACGTCTCGGATGTAAGATGTCATTGAAAATTCATTTTTTGCATTCACATCTCTTATTCTTCCCGGAAAACGCATCTGCTGTTAGCGACGAACACGGGGAGAGATTCCACCAGGATATAGCCACAATGGAGAGCCGATACAAAAGGAAGTGGAGTCCAGCTATGGTGTCCGATTTCTGCTGGAATTTAAAGCGTGACCAACCAGAAGCATCACACAAACGCCAGCATAAATACAAATAATGAGTTGAAAGCAGTATAATACGAGAGTTTTATGTTAATTTTGTGCATATATGTTGAAGTATAGCAGTAATTAAACTGTTCTATATGATAAAGCCTATCTGTTTATCAATATATTCTTATTTTTTGGTATGAAGATTCTAAGTAGTCATTACAAAAAAACGTGACGTGATAGAAAAAAACTATTTTTTGGAATCAGCACACTCGAAATATTATGAATGACCGAATGTTATTCCTGTTTTTTTTTCTGAACCGAAAATTTGTTGTACAGTGATATTAATGGAAATGAAGGGCATATATATAAATGAAACAGTGTGTGTGTGTGTGTGTGTGAGTCAAAGCTATGCTAATTCTCCTTTACGTGTGTACGTCATATACGATGTGTGTGTGTGTGTGTGTGTGTGTGTGTGTGTGTGTGTGTGTGTCAGTGTTCCCTCTAAGCTGCGCGACTGCGCGGCCGCGCAGTAACTTTTCACTTGAATAATGAATATTCCTGCCGCTCAAACCCTCAGTTATGCGATGTTCACGAAATTTTGAAAAAATCGACAATTGATGCAACAATCTCATTAGAAATTTGTTTAACGGCAGTGCAGCACCACCAACAAAATTAAATCAAATATCTTACAAATAGGCTAAAATAACATACAGTATATATCTTTGCAAGACGCATTTATAAATGAACAGGCAACTAATGTTGTATTTCTAATCATAGGCGTATGGGATGGCACTTTCCTGGGGGTGCGGAAAAAATTTGCCCTGAAAATTTTCAGGGTGCCCTGATTTCCGCATAAGCACTACGTGTAGCATAAAATAACACAATGGTTAGAGTATGAGTAACATATATTAAAGCCTTTTTGATATAAAAAACATTACAATCTAGAAAAATGAGATAAAATTTTGCTACAACATTTCTAAATGACAAGCAAAACTACGGCATTGCAGTTGATATAGAGTTCAGTCAGTCTTCAACTTACGTTTTAATTATTAACTACAAGTATAGTAGCAAGTAATTAATTCACCTCAAGAAGTAAAAAAAAAACAAAGGGATGTCAGGAAAAATCTGCCCTGAAAATGCTCAATTCCCTAGTCAGGGGGGCAGCCCCCAAGATCCCCCGCCTCATACGCCTATGTTTCTAATGTTGAAAACGTTCCACTGTCACATTTGTGCTAGAAAAACCACGAAACTCTTGCAGCAGTTCTGCTGCCTGAAGAGAGAGAGGTTCATTCAGATTGACTAGCTCAAAAATTAAGAAATATAGGACACAATGCACTTTTATTTTATTTAGGTTGATGGGTGTTTTCAGCATTAAATTGTAATTGCATATGTTCAGAAAAGATAAACAAATCACATATTTGCTTAATATCAATGGCATATTAATTCTAAGTCACATGGTAATAATTCGTCAAACTGGGACTAGTATTATCAACCTCTCCATATAAGAAATTATCATCGTACTTCGATATTTTATGTGCAACTGCAAATGTACATTATATTAACACCTCATTCTTAAAAATTATAAAAATTTTAAAACATTTAAATGCTAGTTAATTGTTTCAAATTATTGCATATACAATATGCACCATATGTTGTTGACATAACAACATGTACTTAGGACCAGAAAGTCTTCCGCACAAGGATTTGGTTTGCGAAACATTCTATTAGAAACCACGGATGATCGGCAGAAGAGACTGGGATGGATCGAAAAACAAAGATCATCGCCAAATGAGGTGAAAATTCTCATAGATAATGTTTTACTTGCTGTACAGATGAACTGGTCTATGAACTCTGTACCACATATACAAAATCACATGGCAAAATATCTCAAACTGCCAGAGAGGCGGAGAAACAAAAATTATGCTTTTGAGTTTTTGGAATCTATTAACAGTGTTCTCCATAAAAAAATCATGTCAAAGATTCGCTGGTCATCCTATCACACACTTATTATTGATGAAAGCACGGATATTTCTGTTAACAAGATGCTTATAATTTATTTTAAATTTAGAGTTACTGCATCTGCTGTGCATAAAACAGTTTTTGGTGGAGTTATGAAATTACATACGTGCATTGCACAAGCTATTACAGCTGCGATCAAAGATTTCTACTCTCAGAATGAACTGGACCTAACGAAAATGGTGATGTTCACTTCAGACGGTGCCTCTGTTATGTTAGAAAAAAACAATGATGTTGCCACACAGCTTAAGAAATGCATTTCACATTTAACGGAACAACACTGAACAGGAGCATTTTGGACCTTAGTCCAGTGCATCGATCTACTTAAACCACTATAGATGAGAGAGAATTCACTCTAAATCAGTACAATGATTTCAAATATATAATTGCAGAGAAAAGTGTCGAAAAGTTAATTACAAATTTCCAGGAAATGGTGAACTTCAGTTTACAGAATGCAGAACAGTTCAGTGTAGTTTCTCAACTGATAGATATATGTGCAACCTTTCAAGTTTCTAGTGCTGATTGTGAGCGAGACTTCAGCCTTAAGGATAATATCAAAACTAAATGTCGAAGCAGATTGAAAGATCACCTTGATATGCTAATGAGGATAACATTTCACTTGTCAAGTGGTGGAGAAGTGAATCTGGACACAATTTATAAACACTGGAAGAATGGAAACGACAGAAAAGAAAAAGTTCGTGAACAAAGAAAATCTGTGTCTGCCACATCATCAAGCATGCCTTTTACTGACTCAGGGTCATATTCTAGTGATAGCGATTAGTGGTTTTGTATAGAATATCAGGAAAAATACATTGCTTTTCATGTGTCAAAAACATAGTGTTAAATTTTGTGTTAAAAGATTAATGCATATATGGATACTCTAAAATCTAAATAAAATGCTGATTTTGATTGTCGAGAGATATGATATAATGAAATAAAATGTTCAGCAGCTTATGTCTTTAATGACTCTTTACTACTTACATCATTTTACATAACTCTGGTGACTTATTACTGTGGTAGATCCGCGCACTGCATTGATACTAGCGCGCATGATAAGCTTCATTCCGCGCAGGAATGAAAAAAATTAGAGGGAACATTGGACTGTGTGTGTGTGTGTGTGTGTGTGTGTGTGTGTGTTTGAGGTAAAGTAATGTTAATTCTCCTTTATATGTAGGTTAGGTACAAGGAAATAGATGCATACATATATATATATATATATACAGTATATATATATGATACACACAGACCGTGCATGGAACAAGGAACTCTTCTGGGATAATTAAATCCACTATAGTCCCAATAAGTAATGGTAAATGACAAATACCATAGTTTTTCTTTTTCATGATACAAGCCCGAAACGGACATGTTATGTGCCTTGAAAAGTGGACGCTCAATTCTGCCAGTTGAGGTTTAAGTTTTGGTTTTGGCTAAAAATATAATAGTTACCCCTTTTTCTTTGATTTATTCAATCCGACGTGAATGCAACGAGTCTTTTACTTATATTGAGGTTCTAAATGTAGTGGGGCTAGGCTGCTTTAAACCCTAGATCCATGTCCCAAAGCTGGATCCCGTCTGCTTTGCAGATAGCTGGTGAGGGAAGCTATATTTATGGGACCTCTTTGCGAGAGACCCGTTGCCCACGTCGGGCTTGCATCATGAAAAAGAAAAACTATGGTATTTGTCATTTACCATTACTTATTCGGACTATAGTGGATTTAATTATCCCAGAAGAGTTCCTTGTTCCATGCACTGTCTGTGTGTATCATATATATATATATATATATATATATATATTTGTGGCCTGGGGTGTGAGTGGGAGGTTATTGTTGCATAACCCCACTCCCCCTTGGAGGATTGGGGTGGTTAAAAACACTCTCGACATGTTGCAACGGTGCAAGATGCAATGTTGCATGTAGTTGCATTGCACGCTACCTTTTTGCGGGTATACTGCTGACAGCAACACGTTATTACTTTCCCTTTGTAATTCTTCTTCAAATAACGTATTTCTATCACATATTAGTTTATCAGTTTTGGAGATTGGTTTATGCATATATTTCTTCCTACCCTTTTATATTTTATAAATGGGAAATTAAAATCACCTCAGAGAATACCGTTGGGGGGTTGGGGAGTTTAGAGCTTCCATCAGGTTCCTAACCTCTGCATTGATATCTAAGAATTTTGTAGTTCCAATGTTTGGAGATCTGTATTTTACAACTAGTATCATGTTCAATTTTTTAAAATTTTTGCTGCTACTAATTCTCCGTGGTTGTTTGAATTACTTACTGTCATTTCTGCCATATAATTTTCTGGTGTATAAATCGCACAGCATCCGTTTCATTTTTCTGTTCTATCGGTTCCAAATATGTTATAGTCGTTAATTTTCATTTCTTTTTGTCAAAACAAAACTCACAATTTTTACAGTTCGCCTGGCAGTCCCTCAGATGCGTTTCCGTGAGCACATAAAGTCTGCGCCTGTTTCTTGCATGAGTCCTTTCAAGTATGTGACTTTATTCAGGGAATGTTTTGGTTTTAGACCCTGTATGATGGCTTGGATAATTTTTCTTCTTTTGTTTTCATTTCTCTCTCTATGTAGTTTAAATTCATTATCCCTTGGTAGTGCATATTTCGCTGCTGTAATCCTCCGAGAATTTTCCTCCCTATCTGTTTTCATACATGTAGCCTCGATATCGTATGTAATTTCCTTCTGTATTTATTCTGTTCGGCTCTTGGATTCTCGTATTTGTGGACTGTCTTTGTATTTGTTAAATGATTTATTAGCATACTAATTGAATTGTGGGGACTGCGTCTAAAAAATTGGTTGCCCTGTTTACTGATGATTTTGACTGTTCGACTGTCGCGTCCCTTTGAGGGTGGTGGTAACGGCAATTTTGCATCTTCTGTATCTCGCTTATGTTCTGCAGATACCGAGGTAGCGAAACTTTAATTTGTTTCCAAATTTACAATTTCTATTTTTGTAATGGAAGTTGCACACAATAAAGTCGGATGTACATGAATGCATTGTCCTTCCCTGTATCTGTAGTGCCCTTTCGCATAATATTTGCATACGATATCCTCTTCGTTTTTCATTTTTATCATCTTTTCTCATTAGCTTTAATTGGTAATTTCTGCGCATCACAGTTTGTGTTTGGTTCTTTTACTTTTCCGACGATCAATGTCTTCTCGTATTCTCTTTATTATTATTTCTCTCTCAACCCCACCGTTTTCCTTCGGGGCATTCTGATAATCTTTTTCGCCTATTATTCTCTCTTTCTTTATCACATTTGTATTTTCCATTGCTTTAGCCGTTTCACGACGGATGGTACTGTAAAGTCTCACCAGAAATGATAATATAAATTGTATTACAATCCTTCGTTTCTATAAATGTTTCTACATGTGTATGTATATAGGTGTTATTTAGCTGCCAGGAAAAGAACTCAAAATGTGTATCATTTCAGTGACTAATTACTAAAATATTTGGTTTTAAATAACATTAAAACTTTCTGTGACAGAGTGACCGCATATGCTGTCATCCTTAAACGGTTAAATACCGCGAACGAAGTTTACATTCAACATACATGAGCCACAGAGAAATTTGGTGCCTGTAATCTGTTTCGCGTTCGACAAGAGAGATATTTTCCTATCGTCCCAATTCATACAGTTAAAGTCAAGTAATTTTTGACAAAAATTACATCCGATAGCTTCGTTTTCGGTTGTTATTAGACTGCATAAATTACAAATTTGGTGGAAATGCGGATCCATTGTCACATTATCTGAGTTCGGTTTTATGACCATTTTCTCTTTTGTTCAAAACCTTTCTCAGATGACTATTTCGACTGAATATATATTTAAACTTGTAATATTTTTGCCAGTGCAAACTATGATTCACTTATTTACATTCAGTAAGTTTCACTTAATAACTAATATCCACGGATTCACTGACATTTCATACACTCTTGGGTGCAAATAGAATAAACCTCAGAGATGTTATTTCCTTGTTACTTTGGTGTTAATACAGACAGAGAAACAAAACGTTCATTCCTATGAGGTATAATATACGTGTGTACAGGGCCGTTTCTAGCCATTAGGGGGCCCTAAGAAGTATACCCATTTGAGGCCCCACCCCTCCATCCACCAACTCACGCCTTACTACTGTACATCACCTCAGCATACACATACAAAAAATGGCTGTGTTAATAAAAAACAATTATGAAACAATTTTAATGAAACATTTATGTCCAAAACAACAAATACAGTATGTACTTTCAGAAGACAAACAGAAAAAATACTCTTCATGAAATTCCTGAAAATTAGCTTATACATTATTTAGAATAAATGACACAGAACTATGTATAAAAAATAATGCAATTATCAACTACCAAACAATTACTAACTCTACGATACAATCGTGTAATAGCTAACAGTTATACAGAACAGTTTGTATCTTCAAAATTTTTGCCTCCTAGATTTTTTCTAGGCGAAATCATCAATAACATCATCATATGAAATCTCCCTGCCAACGTCCTGGTTGATGCTTATGATGCCAAGGCCACTGAAGCGATCCTGCCCCATTGATGATCTGAGGTAGTTCTTGATTAGCTTCATCTTAGAGAAGCTCCTCTCGGCTGACGCTACTGTCACAGTAGAGTGCAGGCAATTCTTAGTGCAACATAGAGATTGGGGTATAGTTCCTCCAATTGCTTCTGATGAATGAAGGAGAGAAGTTCCAATGCAGTCATGTTGTGTGAAGGTAAAGTCGGCAAGTTCTTAATTTCGAGGGCCAGTTCTCTTCTATCAATGTCAGAGTCAGCTCCAGAGCTCAGTATCTTAGAGAGCTTTTCACACTTGCAGGACAAGTCTTCCTTGTTCATTGTGGTGAAGTTTAGGAGAACCCCAAATATGTCCCTCACATCATCAGTGTTTTGAATTTCTCATTTATTGACCCGATGGCACAATCCACCACCACATTGAAAAATTTGACTTCCAGCCTCTTTAAGGCTTCTGTAAATGGTTCGTCAGGAGCTTCGTAAGCAAATGCTTTTTTGTGGATCTGAGCCTCTTCTCCTTCAGCACAGCCTCCGCTTTCATTTCCTCACATATGTCCCTAGCTACGACTTGTGCTGCAACAAAACCTGTTTCTGTAACTGGTGAGTGAGTCTTTTGTTTTTTGTGAGGAGGTTGACTCTGCCACATCAAACTGCATTGTAGGAGACTGCAGAAGTTTGCTCACATGGTTAACTGCATGAAGAATGACATACCATACTACTGTGCAAATCTGAAAGCGATAAGACCCTACCTCCTCTGCAAGTGCCTGTGCTTCAGTCCTGGCTATGGCATCTGTGGCATTGTTTCTGACTTCCAACAGGCCTCTCTGATGTTGTGGCTTTGGTATCGCACAGCCTCAATGCTCTTAAGCCGGCTCTCCCACCTGGTTTCACTCCAAGACTTGAGTGTTATGTTCACGTGCTTCTTTAGGATTGTCCATCTCTGTGTAGCTGCTGCAAAAAGGTTGTACAATTTTTGTACGTTGCCAAAGAAGCTGATGGCATCTGTGGAAGCTTTAGCTGCATCAGCCACTACAAGATTTAGAGTGTGAGCCCCGCATGGAACATAGAGTGCACGACAGTTCTTCTCTAATAACCTTGCCTGAACACCTTTGTTTTTGCCCTTCATGTTCGCTCCGTTGTCATATGACTGTCTTCTGCAGTCATCAAAGTGAATATTCAGTTCATCTAGTCTCTTCAGAATCAGAACTGATAAACCCAGGCCTGTACTTTCTGAAGCCTCAAGAAAGCTCAAGAAGTATTCTTTTATTTCTGGTACTTCACCCATTTTAACAGTTCTGATAATAATCGACATCTGTTCTTGGTGGCTTATGTCTGGAGTGCAGTCTAAAATGAGTGAGTAATATTTAGCTTGTTTTATTTCTGCAACAATGGCATCCAAGATCTTTCCACTAATGGACCCAATGAGCTCATTTTGAATGATGTTTCCTAGGTAACTTGAATGACTATATTGGCCACTTTCGACTCTGCTGATGTGTTGTTTCATCACTGGATCAAATTTGTCAAGCAGCTCAACCTCCTTCAAGAAGTTGCCATTGTCTCGATTGTACAATGTAGAGGAAGACCCCCTGAAAGCAAGGTTTCTCTCTGCCAGTGATGGGATTATACTTACAAGACGTGTGAGAACATCTCGCCAGCATCTTCGCTCTACCTCCATTAATGACATTTCAGTTTGGTCAATGGTCCTCCCAGTTTTTAGCTGCAGTTCCAGATCCTTCCATGTTGCCATGTTATCTGCATGTTCTGAACTATTTTCATGGCCTTTCAGAAGCGAACCAACGTTTATCCAGTCTGAAAGTCCATCCGTAATTAGTTTGTACGACTTCCTTGAAAACAACTTGCAGCAGAAGCAATAAAGAGCATCATTCCTTCTAGAGTACATCAGCCAGCTTCGCTTTATTTTTTCCCCATTAATTAATGTTCTGTACATGTAATGGTGATGAACGCCTCTACCGTCCTCTCTTTTAGGGAATGTGAAATCTGGACTGATTTGAAATGGTCCTCGAGACACCAAATCTGTCTTCAAGGCATCTGACAGGACATCTGGCCAGTCATACGGATCAAACGGTGGAGCAGATCTTGGTTCTTGTTGCTCAGTAGAAATACCTGTGTGTGGTGTTTGAAGCTGAACAGAAGATGGGCCACTTGTTGGTTCATCAGGCTCTACTTCTACTGGTGTTTGAGGTTGCATAGAGGATGGTCCTGCTGTTGGCTCATGATGCTCATCAGGCTTTGCTGAGGATGGCTTTTCCAAATATTTCAGTAGTGCTCCTGAGAAGAACATAACATTACATATTCTGTTAATTTTTGCTAAAATACTCTTTCTTATCTTGTTTGATAATTGATCTGTGTGAAGAGAATTTGAGGTGATGTGATCCATTAAATTTCACATTTCGAAATATTATAAATATTAGAGACTAGCTTACTCTACACGATTCCTGAGCACTTGCCTAGATTGATGGTCTACCTAACCTAGTTGCCTGAACTGTAATCATAAGAATATACAAGTGGCACATCTCACCTGTGCTACTGGAAAGCTTCTCCTCCTCTATTTTCTTCTTTTTCCGTTTTTCAGCTCCTGATGGATAATGTCGTTTCATTTTCCAAGATGCACGAAGTCACATTTAGTTAACCACAACTAATCTGCTAAATAATAATAATCATGATAATAATGATGATAATAATAATAATAATAATAATAATAATAATAATAATAATAATAATAATTGTTATAATTGTAACGTTAATCAAATACATTCAAATAATTCAGACCATTTTAGGTTTTAACCAACAAAATTCACATTATCTGAAAAAGATGAGAAAAGAATTAATAAACTTGAAAACATAACGAAAATAATCCTAGGTTTTAGTGTTACAAAATCTCTTAATAATTAGTAAATTAGTGAAATGTTTTACAATACTACAAAAATTAAGCATTTAGGAAAGTATAAGCGTATACTAAGAATAAAGTTAAATAATATAGAAATAAGATCTCACAATAGTTATTTACACATAACGACCAAAACGTTTCGTTTGTCTCCATTTTATCACATTTGTCTCATACAAAAACTTTAATTAATACGACAATAATGATAATAATAATAATAATAATAATAATAATAATAAGGATAATAATAATAATAACAATAATATTAATTAATTAGAGATGCACCGAATATTCGGTAATTATTTGGTATTCGGCCTATTCGGCCATTTTTCCGAATATTCGGTATTCGGCCTTTTTGCCGAATATTCGGCACCGAATGGTGTTTTTTTATATTTATTTCCCTTTTCTAATAAAGACATTTCATCAGCACCACGTGACTCGTCAGGCTACTTATATGGCTATAGCTATGCCTTTATGGCTTTTTTATTCAACTTTATTAACAAAATCAAATCAAATAACCAAATATGGTAACCAAAATGAGAAAAAAATACACCCATGATTCAGTATTCAAAATTGTACATAGGAAGGTTGTAGTGCAGAAACAAGCTTTTCTCCATTTTCTGGATTTAATCTGTTTCGCTTAGCTTCGTAGATATTTCCACCTGTACTGAAAAGTCTCTCATTTTCCACCAATGAGGAGGGAGCTGAAAGATATTTGAGAGCGAGCTTCTGCAAATTCTTGAAACCTGCTTTATTCTGCCTCCACCATCCTAGAGGATCTTTTGATCTTTCCAAAAGAGGTAAAGACAAATAGGTGTCAACTTCTTTGCCAATGGCAAGTCTTTTAGAATTAGTTTTAGGACTCCTAATATTTGATGTAGAGCGTGCAGAGCTTGCATCAGTGTCTTCGTCTACCTTTTCAATAGAATGACTAGATTTTGCCAACTCTAAGAAACAATCATTTCAACTGAAATATTTGGAAAATCCAGGATATGTTTTACTAATCTCTGAAGGTGAATCAGTGTCAGACGACTCAGGGCTAGGGCTTCGCGTAGATTGTTCTTCAATGCTCTCAATGAGCCACTCTTTCATTTCATCAATTTTGCTCTTCTGAAATTGTAATTTAAATCTTGGATCTAAAAATGTAGTTATGCACAGCATTTTGTTGGTAAGGTAGCATTCAAATTTTGTCTTAGTTGATTTAAGTAATTCTTCAAGCATTGTTAAAATGCCACTGAAGTTGCTCGATTCATTTTGGTCCATGCTACCAGCCTTTTTCAAAAACAGTTGCAAGGCTAAAATTGAAGGTATGATCAAGGAAGCTGTCGAATTTCTATTACTGTGTTCCAGCGTTAGATCTTCGAAAGGTTTAAGTAGGCTACATGTACTAACTTCTCAATGATGGTCCATTGGTAGGGACTTATATCAGTTACATTGTGGTCAGCAATGTAAGCAACAGTTTTTTGTTCTAACATCCTTTCCAACATATAGTATGTACTATTCCATCTGGTCTTAACATCTTGTTTGAGCTTGTGCCCTACTACTCTGAGTTGTTTTTGTAGTAATTCAAATTTGGTCATTGCTGATGGTGAATGATTTAGATGTGTAGCTGTGGCTCGACATACAGTCAAAATATCTTTTACAGACCTCTGAGTTAATATTGAATCTGAAATGCTAAGTTGCAGGGTGTGGATAAAACGAGATAAGGAAGGTAACCCACTTTCTTTGAGTCCTGCAACCATATTGCCAGCGTTGTCCCTCGGACGACATGGATTTTATTGAGAGGAATGTTGAAACTCTCCAGACTGCTCACCAACTGTTCACTAATGTTTAAGGTAGAATGAGTTCCCGGAAAATGTTTGACTCTTAAGACTGCCCTTTGACACTCAAAGTTGTCAGACAACCACTGTGCTGTTAAACATATGAATGGAGTGTTGGCTGTAGTGGCAGTCCATATATCTGTTGTTAGGGAAATATATTTTGCAGATGATACTACATCTTTAACTTTAGTAAATAATTTATCATATATATTAGGGACAACGTTCTCGGAAAAATGTCTCCTACTTGGAATGGTATAATTAGGGCAAGCTTTTTTCATAAGACGGTTGAAACCCTCATTTTCAACAAACGAAAATGGCTGTATGTCTACGGCAATCATCTCTCCAATTAATTTGTGAAGTTCAACAGCTCTATGGTCATTAATATTCCATAATATAGTCTCAAATAATGTTTGCTGTTGCTTTGGAACTTTTGGAGACTCAGTTGGGCCAGCGTTGCTGGGCGATGCTGCTCTTTTTTCTGCTTTAGATTTCTTTAACCCTTCTGTTTTGTATTCTTCAGTATGTTTACTTTTCAGGTGGTTTAACATTGCTGTAGTTGTGTGAGTTTTGGAAGTCTTTCCCCCTCTTGAAACCTTGGCACTGCATAAATTGCACACGCAGCATGTTGGATCACTTTCACAAGGTTTGAAATATTTCCATACTATACTTCTACTTTGAGACATTTCATAAAGCATAAGGCCATAAGCCTGTACATACAATAATTGTTAGGTAAAAACTGCTGAAAAGGTAAAAAAAAGTAAAATAACAATAAAAGTACAAAAAACTAAAATACCTAAAATAATACAAAATTTTCAATTAAATCATTGTGCTAACCTGAACAAACTTAACCTAATAGGCCTAACCTAACCGTGCCCATAAAAACCTTTCAGGCTTAGGAACCTGTAGTTTCATTACAAACTAAATTTTCAACCTTTTGTAGTTTGTGGACTTAGCCGCAGGACGCTGTCGCCCGTTTGGGCAAAAATAGCAAGCCTACACTTATAGTATCCCTAATGCACAAGGAACATTTGGGGTTAAATTACAACTAAAAAAAACGAGTATTCAGCTTAATGAAGCCAATTATTCCTATTTAACATGCCGAATATTCAGTTTTAATAAGCAAGCCGAACAGTCAGTTTTTAACAGGCCGAATACTTGGTAGGCAAAAAACGCCATTCAGGCCGAATATTCGGTATTCGCCAAATAGTAAGCAGCCGAATGTTCGATATTCGGTATTCGGCTAAACTGCTATTCGGTGCACCACTAATATTAATAATAACTTCAGCTATATTCCTATTCTTGCCCACTGAGCTATGACCTGGGAGCCTGTCTAGGGGCCCCCTAGTACTAGCAGCGGGGCCCTAAGCGGCTGCTTAGTCTGCTTATGCCAGGAAACAGCCCTGCGATATATATATATATATATATATATATATATATATATATAGTTTTTTCTTTAATTTTCCATTTATAAAATACAAAAGAATGGGAAGAAATGTATATATGTTACAGGGAGTCTGTGTAACTAGGAATTTTATGAAATCCCTAAAATGTTCAGGGACTTCATTTAAGGTTAAGTCGTGATATTTTCGTAGTTTTAACGAAAATATCACGACTTAACCTAACCACTCGTCAAGGTCGTACGGCTGACCTAACCGGGCATTCAATATTTTTCCCGTAAGTTTAACGAAAATATCGCGACTTAACCTTACACAAGAGAAGATCAGAAACAAACAAAAATGTTGATAGCTCTAACAAATGAATTTATGTTAACAAAGATAATACACAACACCAGGAAAAATAACTTCTTGGATCTAGTATTCACGAATAATACTAACTTAATCAATGATATAAAAATAACACCAACAAATACGAGTATTTCAGACCACAACATTATCGAGGTATCCACTGATATGGCGAGAGCACTGAAAGAAAATACTCATACTGAAGAAAGAAGCAAATTTGAGATTTTTAATCTAAACTCTAAGACTATAAATTTGGGAAGAAATCAGATCGCACATGGCACAAATAGAGTGGAAAACAGTTTTAGAGGATAAAACAACCGAAGAAATGCTAATAATCTTGATAAAAAAGACGCTGGAAATCTTAGAAAAATATGTTCCGAAAGTATAGCCAAAGGGAAAGAGGAACTATTTCGAGAGACAAAAGCAAACACTATTCCGCAAGAGAAGGAGAGTAGCCATGAAGTTAATTAACTGCACAGACAACGACACAAAAAACGTGATACAAGAAAAATTGGAAAACATAGACGGGAAAATACAAGTGGCCAAGCCCTAATTAAGGCCCATTCAGAGAGAGAAGAGGAAGATGCAGTAAAAACAACAAACGATAACCCAAAATACTTCTATAGCTTCGCGAAAAGTAAAACAAAAACGCGGACCACTATCGTACCCTTAAGGAAAGAAAATAATGAGCTAACCGATGTTGAGAACTCAATATGAATCAGCTTTTAGTACCCGAAACAGAGACAAAGCAGTACCTGACAGGAATTAAATGGAGAATGTATAAATGATTTTGAATTTACCGCAGAAGATATAGCGAAAGCTATAGGCCAAATGAAATCACATTCAGCTGCAGGCCCGGACAAATAGAATGCCTTGTTGATTAAAAACTGTAAGAACGAAATAGCTACACCCCTTTATTGGATATGGAGAAGATGCCTGGACACAGAAGAAATACCGAGCATATTAAAAAGAGCAAATATTGTCCCTATATACAAAAGGGGGGGGATAGGTCTCAGGCCTTCCTCCTCTCTTAACATTCTTGGCGTTTTCTTTTCTCGTGATCTTTCCTGGAAAGATCACATATATTCTCTTTCTAAAACAGCTTCTAAGAGGTTAGGTGTTCAATTCCGCCTCTGCGGTTTCTTCACCCCCATTCAGTTGCTGTCTCTGTACAGGGGTCTTGTTTGTCCTTGTATGGAGTATGCTTCTCATGTGTTGGGTGGTTCAACCCACACAGCCGTACTTGACCGGGTAGAATTAAAGGCTTTTCGTCTATCAATTCCCCGCCTCTTACTGATTGTCTTCAATCTCTCTTTCTTCGCCGCAATGTTGCCTCACTCTCTCTTTACTATCGCTATTATAACGGACATTGCTCTTCTGAACTCTCTAACTGTATGCCTCCTTTTAAGGAGAGCACGCAGCACCAGCCTTTCTACACTTTCTCATTCCTTTTCTGTCCAACTATCTAACGCGAGAATTAATCGGTAGTTTCAATCTTTCAACTATTCAACTGGTCAACTCTGGAACAATCTTCCTCAATCCATCTTTCCTCCTGTCTATGACCTCCCATCTTTCAAACGCAGAGTGTCCAGGCATCTCGAAAACCCTGGACCTTGATTTTGGCTCGTCTTCTTCTATTGGGGGGGGGACGCTTTTGCGGGCATTTGCCCTTGGCCCCTCTTTCCTGCATAAAAAACAAGTAAAGAACTATAGACCGGTGTCATTGACATCACATCTCACCAAAATATTTGAAAGAATAGTCAAGGAGAAAAGATATGAGTTTTTGGAGACACAGGAAAGATTCAATGAGAACCAGCACGGATTCCGATCAGGAAGATCGTACCTATTACAGCTAATACACGGATTTTGTTAAAGTATTCGATTCGTGTAATCATGATATAATAGCACATAAAATGAAACACATGGGAATAACAGGCAAAGTGGACAAATGGATTTACAACTTCCTCAGGGAATGGCGTAAGAATCCAAGGTCATCAGAATCGGAAGTACGCAGTTCAATTCCACAAGGAACAATATTAGCTCCATTTCTATTCATTATCATGCTGACAGACATAGACACTGAAGTAGACAACAACAGTATAGTAACATCCTTTGCTGACGACACAAAGATCAGCAGAAAAATCGGCAATACAGAAGAGGTGGAAGCCCTACAAAGTGACAAAACAGAATATACAAATGGTTAAAAGACAATAACAGGCATTTTAACACCAAGAAATTTCAGCTCTTGAGATATGGAAGAAATGAAGAACTTAAACAGACAGCATGCTATGCCCCAGATAGACAGGAAATTCAAAGAAACACGAAAGCAAAATATTTAGGGGTAAGAATGACTGATGCTGCAAAATTTGAAACCCAGAATCAGATGACGATAAACAAAGCAAAAAGAGTTACGGGACAGCTACTGAGCCTCTTCAAGAAAGAAGGGACGAGAAGATAATGATTCCCCTGCTGAAAACACTAATCATACCAAAACTTGAATACTGCTCAGTCTTGACGTTCCCATACAAAAAAAAAAAAGAAATTAATAAACTAGAAGTCCAGAGAAATTTCACAGACAAGATTGATGGCTACAAAAACTCAATTACTGGGAATGACTACGTAAATTAAATCTGTATTCGTTGGAAAGAAGAGAGATACGCCATAATTTACATATGGAAAGTGATCGAAAAACTGGTACGTAACCTCATACTAAACCCAATTAACATCCAAACAACACTGGAAAAAAGGAAAGGCAGATTGTGTAGTGTTCCCAAACTAAAGGCTCGACAAGGGACACCCTCAATATTGAAAGAAAATAGCTTGGTTGTTAGGGGACCAAGACTTTTCAACCAGCTCCAAAGGACCTCAGAAACATCACAGGGGTCAAAGTTGAGATCTTCAAAAAACGACTAAATGCCTGGCTCAGGAGGGTACCAGATGAACCGGGTGTGCCTGGTAATGAAGATCGCAAGAGAACAACTCTCTCCTCCATCAGGCCAGGCCTAGAGGTGGGACCACCAACTTGATCTTTGTGTGAAGACTGAAGAGAGACCGACGCACGTAACTTTTACCACGTTTACCAGGTGTGTGTATATATATATATATATATATATATATATATAAAGAGAGAGAGAGAGAGAGAGAGAGCGCGCCTCGGTGGTGTGGTGGTTACCATCGCTGACTACAAATCCACTGGCCTCGGGTTCGATTTCTGGTGATGGTAGGCGTCGCGCAGCTAACCCAGCTGCTCATCCTTCCACACAATAAAAAATTATTGGTAGATAAATGGGTACCCTGGGTAGCAGTGGTGGTTAAGACACTGGGCTTCTGATAGGGAGGTCGTGAGATCGAGTTCGGGCGAGGACTTTGTAATTTGTGACGCCCGTGGTGGGTTGTGGTTCGGATTCCACGTGTTGTAATGTCTAATTAAGAATTAAAATGTTTTGTTTATAAGAATTTAATAATGTTTGTTTAATAAAGAAGATAATAATGTTTAATAAGAAATGTAATTAAGTTAAATAATTGTTTGGTTATAAAAGGCTAGTTGACAATACCCCGAAATGGTCTAGAGGCTGGGCAGAAATGCCCCAGTTATCCCATCTAGGACGTTTTGGCGCCGACATTTTGGCGCTGGACGTTTTGGCGCCGCCGTTTGGGCGCTACCGTTTGGGCGCCGCCGTTTGGGCGCGGAGCCGGTTTGGCGCCGCCGTTAATTAGTATTAAGTAGTAATACTTGGTTATTAACCTGAAGTGCTGTCTGTCTTTTCAGATAAGTTGTGTTGTTGCCCTTAATAGCATAAATGTCTGAAAATATATCAAGTAAGAAAGGGAAACAGAAGTTTTCACATAATGGATAGTTGTATGTGTTTGATAAATGTAGCAAGCGCGACCCTTCGTTACTTTTTTGGCGGTGCGAGCAAAAGAGTCAATGTATTATAAGGTGTATATATATAATATGGGTACTTTCCGTTTATCTGCCCCTTGACGATTGGTTAGGTTCAGTCATGATATTTTCGTTAAAACTAACAAAAATATCACGACTTTAACCTAACCAATCGTCACTGCCCGGTTAGGTCAACTGTACGCCCTCGACAATTGGTTAGGTTAAGTCGTGATATTTTCGTTAGTTTTAACAAAAATATCACGATTTAACCTAACCAATCGTCAAACGGCGCCCAAACGGTGGCGCCCAAACGGCGGCGCCAAAACGTCGGCGCCAGAACGTCGGCGCCAAAACGTCCCATTCCGCCAGTTATCGGACGGCCTTTGTCCTAATAAAGGTGTTTTTTTGGTAATAAGATGTTTTTGTAAATTTAGAATATTCTTTCGTATCTCTCTCCGGCTAAAATGCTAACGTTAATTCCCCCCATATTACCCCGTTTGTCTAACGTTTTTCGGTATAAATAAAAAGTCAGTAAAGTGCAATTAAGCGTATAATTATCCCTGTCTCTTTGCGTGGTTCAAATTACAATGACGCCTCAACTTGGTCACGTGCTACCGTTTTTATATAGTACAGCGAAACGAGTGTAAGGAGAATGATAAAAGATAAAGAGAAATGGAATTAAGTAACGTAACTAATAAAAATTGTAAAAGAGGTTTGTAAAATGGGGGGGGGGGTTCACTACATATATGTGGCAGGCGGTGGTCCCTATTAATATAAGGGCTTTCCCACGCCGGCTTATATTTCGGTCAAAAATTTTTCTACCCGTTTTCTATAGTCTTTATAGCATTACTAAATATTCTGTTTCGGTACTTTAAACAGTAAGATGCATTGTGTACCCATTTGCAAGCAAATTTCGATTCCCATTCCTTAACAATTCATTGTAACTGTATTTCAAAATGGCGCCTCACTTTCGCAATCCTCGTAGCATCCCTTCCAAATTTTGCGGTCAAAATTTTCAGTCAGTTTTTTTTTTTTCTCTTCTTGTTGGAATCTAGACTGTTTCAAACCGTTTCGACTCAAAAATTTATTTTTATTGAGTCGGACTTTGTCGCGAATCAGTTTGAGTCAGAAATTTAATTCGAGTCATATTTTTTTTCTTAATGATTCGTCCTCAGTTCGTTTTCTTTAGATTTCGTTTCGTTCAGTCGGAGAGAGAGATTTAAAAATTGGAATTTGCTGTCCGATGACTCATTTCTTTTTTTCTTTCCTTCATCTTCTTTATACAGCCTGTCTATTTTGTGTTTAAAAATTGTTTTGTGGTTATGTTTTCGGCATTGGAAATGATTGTGATAATAATAATAATAATAATTAGTAAATAAAATTCACTCTTATATGACAGTAAATAAAATTATTACATGCAATTTAATACGTCGATTTCAAAGGTTGGCTCATATATTGCAACGCATTTCTAAGTAATAAAAAAAAATATATATATATATATATATACCGTATATATATATATATATATATATATATATATATATATATATATATAGTAAGCATTGCAAGAGATTAAATAAGTGAGTAACAAAGTTTTCCAGTATCTAGTAGGCAGTTTTTGAGATTGTTCTTCGACGAATAATGGAGTTTAAGGTTTTCAGGCTGACACATGACCATTAGGGTGGCCCACTTTTCAATTATTTTTGAAAAGTATAGGTGATCGTGGTTTTTCCCATTATTTGGCACTATACTAGCACATTGGTACCATTTTTACAAAAATTGATCAATATTTAGGGGTCTCGCATCGACCTTGAAATTACTAGTTTTTTTAAAAAATGCATACTTTTTAACTTTTTACTGAATCAAGATAAATCATTAAGTAGGGATGTTTTCTGAATCCTCTCGATGAGAGAAGTCGTTTGGTGTGCCTGCCAATGTCATACGACTAACGGTTTAAAGGTTGTGCCTGTATACAGGTAATACCAATGTGCTAGTATAGTGCCAAATAATGGGAAAAAACCACGATCACCTATACTTTTCAAAAAAATGAGTCACTACCCGGCGGAATGTATAATGTATATAGGTAATTAGAAAATGCACTATGCCTGTGCCAGGTACCTAACCTATTTCTTTTTTTGCAGATCATAACATTTTGAAATTCTGTCTGAGTTCCTCATCCTTTGTCATGGACAAATCGATGGCAACCATAACTGGAAGAACTCTTGAAGTTACAAATAGAGAGTCATCAAAAGGAAAGGCGAAAATAACATCGCTACCTTCTCTAAGATCGGCCTCGGAAATTTTTTAGTTGGCCAACCGTCGTCCTCCATCAGTGGTAGCAAATTGCCAACAACACGGCAGGTTTTGCAATACTTCTTCAGTGTTATCCAGTACACTGCTAACAGGAAAGACGCATTCAAAGAAACCGTAAACAACGTCTTAAAGTTTTGGAACATGGCCCGCATTAAACAATCACAAAGCTCAACTGCGAACGGAAGCTAGAGGCATTGTGGAAAGAGTGGCACTTACTCCAAAGAGCAGAAAACGAGAAACTGACGCCGGAGGAAAACGGCAGAAGTTTTCGGACAGTGTGGACAAGCTGTGGGATATCGGAGCATCTGACGCTGTCGAAGATATAAAGAAGAATCGACTGCTGTCCGACAAGGACAAGAAAGAAGACATTGACTTCTACCTCGATCAACGTGGTCCTCGGGTGGCAACGATGAGCGGGAACGATAAAGTTTTCGCTGTAAAAAGAAAGCTACAGGAAGGAAGAAAACGTCCTCGCCAGGAGCCGCAAACCTCAAAGTGTGCATACGAAACCGGAGATGAGGTCATGGAGAATGATGATGATGATGTTATTCAAAGATAAACATTTCATTATAACGCAAACAAAGTAATTGGTAACAATAAACCTGTCTTACTTACAATGGTGCCTATTCTGTTTCAGGTCATCTACTACACAAAACTGCTGATGTTCAGTAGGCAGCTGGAGCTCGACGTCGAGCTGGTCGACAAACTGCACAGGATCGTGGTGTTCATCGCTCTTCTGTACGTACCAGCTTGGTTGGCGGCCCCTGTAGCAGCTGATGCGCCGTTGAATGACCTGGTACTATACCAGCGTTTTCTGAGGTATAGGACAGTGGACCGCGACGTGGCAGAAGCGTCACTGGCAGTGATGAGGCGGCACTTCTGGTATCTGAGGCCTCAGACCGTCATCTTCGCTCTATGCAGCAACAAGGTGGATGGCACTGTGAAGCAACAGATGGCAGAGAAGCTGTCCCACCTCCCTGTACCCAAAGACTTCACATACGAGAACGTCTCAGTCGACGAGATGACGCTACTCCCCGACCTGATCGACGAGTCCTCCTGGTTCTTATTTGCAGGTCTGAAGATGTATGGGTCTTCGTGGCTCACCCTGCCAACTGATAAGTGGGACGAGAACGAGGACTTTTGTCGTCTGAAGGATGTGATCTCTAATCTCCAGGTCACCAATGACGTCGCTGAAAGAGGAGTCCAACTGATACAAGACTATGCGAACACGGTCACAAAGGACGAGGCACAGCTGCAGGATCTTCTGCAAGTGGTGGAAAAGAACCGGAAAGAGCTCGGCGACTTCAAGAAGTCATCACTCGCCACGATGACATAGCACAGAGGGACAACGTTGCAGCCAGTGACGTGTGATAGTGGTCAATACAATGCAAAAGTGATTGTTTAAGTTATTGTTTCTTTCTTCCTTATTTGTCTGCTATTTGCTGATTTTTTTGAAAAGTATAGGTGATCGTGGTTTTTCCCATTATTTGGCACTATACTTGCACATTGGTATTACCTGTATACAGGCACAACTTTTAAACCGTTAGTCGTATGACATTGGAAGGCACACCAAACGACTTCTCTCATCAAGAGGATTCAGAAAACATCCCTACTTAATGATTTATCTTGATTCAGTAAAACGTTAAAAAGTATGCATTAAAAAAAAAATCTCGTAATTTCAAGGTCGATGCGAGACCCCTAAATATTGATCAATTTTTGTAAAAATGGTACCAATGTGCTAGTATAGTGCCAAATAATGGGAAAAACTACGATAACCTATACTTTTAAAAAAAAATTGAAAAGTGGGCCACCCTAATGACCATCATATGTATATAATTTTAAGATTCGCTTTTAATTTTAGGATTCCCTTTATTCGCTTTTCATTTTAAGATTCGCTTATACTTTTAAGTTCGCTTTATAATTTTAAGTTACTTTTAGGTTTAAAGTCGAAAAATAATTGTTAAAGACACTAATTTATACTGGGTTGATTCGGACTGTTTAAGTTTTTTTGCTTGCCGTATATAAATTGTGTAAGACCTCAGAGAAAGCTAAATTTGTTATAAAAAGATAAAAATTTGTTTAATTGCAATACAGGAATTGTTTTCGTAAATTCTTTTGATAAATCAATTTCTGTTTTTTTACTTTTTTATATATTCAGTCATTTTTATATTTTTATAGGTGGGCTGATTGTTGTTGACTATTTTTCTTTTTCATTTTAATGACAATACCAAGTGATATTTGCTGTTTAAATTTTTTTTTATTCTGAATTTAGATTTTATTGTGATGAGTGTTTTTTAACATTTTAATTTGGATAAAAATAATGAAATTTTTTCTCGTTCGCGCGTTTACATAGAAAATGTTACAAAAATTGTTTCACGATTACTGCAGTTTAATTCGGTTAGGAGTATTTTTATAGAGGTTCGCTAACAACACAAAGCGAACACTTCATTACGCAATGATTTGTTTTAATTTTTGTTTATTTAGTAGATTCTGCTTTAGTTTTGGGTTCATAATATCTGTTCTTATTTAGAATAACGATTGTAAATTTACATTTAGTTTCACTTGGAAACGATAAATTACTGGAATTCTTGTAATTTACAAACCATACTGGGTTTTGTGTTGAAGGAGAGAGTTGTCTCTCAGATGTAACTTGTGACTTACGATTTTTCTTCCTATGAAATTTAGCGTTTCAGGTTGGAATTAATATATTCAATTAATTTTCGGTATTAATATTTAAAAATTTTTATTTAATGACTGTTTTGGAAAATTGTGTTATTTTTTTAAAACTTCATTTGGGTTTACTCGTGCAATTGAAACTTTAGCTTGAGTGCTGACCGGAAATGGAGCCTTTTAGATGGCCAGTAACGTTTTTGTGGTATCTATGTGTGCTCCCCCCAAAGTGTAAGAGGGTTCATGATTCTCGGGAGTTGATGACATGAGATTTCTGGGTTTTATTTTTGCCTTTTTATTTAAATGTATCGATGTGATTTCTGAAGGTAGTTTGAATAATAATATTTGTTTTAAATTAGAATAACGGTTACTATGGATGGGCGCTTTTATATTTCTACTATGCAGTTTTGTTTCGTTGCGTTTGATGAATTTTTATTATCTTCTCCGATGTACCTGCTATAAGTGACCTTATTGGTAGCTAGGACGTGATAAAATTTTTGTGAATTCTGTAAAATTTTTAATAGTTTTCCGTAAATTTAGCCAGAGCAAATTATAGTTCTTGTTTCGAAGTGAAGTGTCGCGTAAATTTGTAAATTAAATATGAAAAGTGATAATCAGTAGCAGTATAAACTTTGATATTTTTTTTGTCAAAATTTCGAGAGACTCGATTTGGAAGCAACTAAGTTGGATCTGAATTCCATCCATTGAGTTTAGTTGACCCGATAGGTAATCGATCACCGATGAGAAGAGATGAGAGAGAGTGAAGCGAAGAGACGAGACGAGAGAAGAGTGAGAGAAACGAAACCGAATGCGCAGGGACTTGGTGCAGGATAGTTTCGATCCCAGATGGTCTACTGGTATTTTTCGGGCAGTCCTGGTCACGCTGCTTGATGCTTCGCTAAATATGTTTTAGTACTCGGTAGGCAAACCACGAGAGTTTGAACGAGTGTCTAAGGCTTTACTGTCCATACAGACATACAGTAGGTTCGTTGTGAAACCACCTACGGCGAAGTGATCGGTTGATTATTGCCAGTAAGAGAGTCTTTCAGCTGGACGGACGAAGAGCAGCGTTCACCGACAAAAGTTGAGATGAGAAAGGCGAGTTTCTTCGTCGACTTCTAGAATTGAAAATTCCGTCCAATTCGGGTGCGTGGTTCCATTTTCAGTATATCTCCATTCCCTGATCCTCTTAGAATTGGACTTCTCTCTTATTTTTTTTTTCGCCAATTTGGAGAGAGAGTGGAACCTCAAGCGTGCTGACCTGTTGCATGGTGATGCAACCCCTTGCATTTTAGCGAAGTGAGCAGGAGAGATGCGGTTGAAAATTGAAGAAGTCCGTTGTCAGCTTGCGGATTGTGATCAAAGCAACGTCCAGAAATTAATGTGCTGATTATTATGTAATGAAATTATAAGTGAAAGGGTGCGATTATTGCCTATATTTGTTTTGTTTCGTGAAATAGTATGTGCGCTCTGGTCAGTATTTTACATAAACGTTTTCTCGTTCTTTCTGTGTTGCCCTGATAGTAACTGTATAACTATAGAAATATTTGTTTCGAATGTAAAGCGATCTTTGATGAGGAAATCGCTGGAATAGATTGTGAACTTGAAATTTGTTGTAACCTGTTAAGAAAATTATCCTTTATTTTTCACGTAACAGCTTTGTTACATGTTGTAAATTTGATTATTAGAGTGAAATGTTATTTTATGCAAATGTGACAACTAGAAAATTTTCCTTTCGATTTTTATAAAATGATACAAAATATCTGATGTGTGGAATTTGTCATTCTAATGATTTCTTGTCTATTCTAACTTTGAACTTGTTAAAGAAAAAAAACTGCAAAATAAATTATTTTGTTGAATAAATAAATAAATTTGTTAAACGATATTAATAAGTTTTTCTAGTGTAAAACTTATTTTCAAGGGGGTGATGCGAGTGTAGTAAATGTCTGATTAAGAATTAAAATGTTTTGTTTATAAGAATTTAATAATGTTTGTTTAATAAAGAAGATAATAATGTTTAATGAGAAATGTAATTAAATTAAATAATTGTTTGGTAATAAAAGGCTAGTTGACAACACCCCGAAATAGTCTAGAGGCTGGGCAGAAATGCCCCAGTTATCGGACGGCCTTTGTCCTAATAAGGTGTTTTTTGGTATTAAGATGTTTTTGTAAATTTAGAATATTCTTTCGTGTCTCTCTCCCGCTAAAATGCTAACGTTAATTCCCCCCCTCATATTACCCCGTTTGTCTAACGTGTTTCGGTAAAAATAAAAAGTCAGTAAAATGTAATTAACTGCATATAATTATCCTGGTCTCTTTGCGTAGTTCAAATTACAATGACGCCTCAACTCGGTCACGTGCTACCCGTTTTTATATATTACAGCGAAACGAGTGTAAGGAGAATGATAAAAGATAAAGAAAAATGGAATTACGTAACGTAACTAATAAAAATTGTAAAATAGGGTTGTAAAATGGGGGGGTTCACTACACACGTTAAGCTGTAGGTCTAAGGTGGAGCGAGAAGTTTGACCTTCGTCAGAATAAACAAGTCGGGCAGAAGCAAAACCAAGGTTAACCGAGGTTATAAATCATGTACATCCAAAGTTTTTATTTTTGCCATGTGATGTGTACCATTTATTAATTTTACACGTTTAATTCTGACATTTATTCCATATACGTGTGTTTTATTGCGGGCCGCAACCGAAATCAGTTTGAAAACGGTGCCGTAATGAGGGTACGCTTATTTGCGTTTGGCCTATCTAAAACGACAACGATTTCGGTACTGAAGTAAATTTGTTTTATTTACAATTAAAATAAAAAGTACAGAGACCTCTGTATTTCCATTCTTTAACGAGTAATTAACTTTTAATATAAGACTCGCATATTTATACGCTAAATTACATGCTGAGTTACACGCAAAATTGGGGACAGCGTCCTGACGAAGTGATACCTTGACAGGAGAATTTTAATGTGAAACAAGGACCCAACAGTGTTTTACTAGCATAAAAATAAAAAATAAAAATGCGCAGCGGATATCATACACATATATAATACACAGTATTTCCAAAGAACATTTGTTTTTAGTGATGTGGAAAGATATAAGGGCGAAAAAGATTAAATTTAAAAATTCCTTGATAATCACGGGACGTCATGATTTGATATACTGTATAGTGTAGGTAAGCATGTTACACTTCCACGAAGCGACTTATATAAATTTTAATTGCGTTTTATCGATTATTACAAACATTATATTAAAATTATTGAGCAAAGAACTGCGAAGACAATTTTAAGAAAATATGAATTTCATTTTAAACGAAATGGAGATATTGATGATGAGTGGATACTTTGGCGAGTGAACGCTCTTTATGTTGTACCTATAAAAACACGTGGTCACATGACAAGGATCTATGCGAATTCCATGTATTTATGAGATTTGGAGCATCGCAACATCGCACAAAGTAAGAAAGAATGTATATTATAAGGGAGCAAAAAATGTCAAAGTTCTGCTGTCAGGTTATCGAGAAAACTTCTCAGGTACGACAAACTTAAATCTTATGCAAAAATGCAATCAGGTTAAAGTTTTTCTGTCTCCACACACACACACACACACACACACACAGAAACATATATATATATATAATATATATATATATATATATATATATATATATATATAAATATATGGGATTGAACTCAGACTGGTCCCCTGAGATCTTTTATGTTACACACAGACCGTCCAAAATAATCAGATCCATTTCGGTTTTAATAATCAGTGAGGAGGACGAGAAACTGGCACGGTGCTCAGGCCAACTAATGCGACCCATTGCTCTAACTTTATATTAGTATTATTTTGATTATTATTATTAACACCATCATCGGGGTTCGAACCTCAACTGTGCCTTCATTTCGCTTATAGGGAAACGATGTAACCCACTTAGCTACGGAGGCTGGCTATTTCGGTCCTAGCTAGTTCCCAAAGCCTAAAAGTGGGCTAAACCATAGTCAATGTCTTCATACCGCCTCCCGTCGATCAACGAAGTTAAGCGACATTGGTCCTCGATAGTACTTGGAAAGGGGGGTCATCCTCCGCATCCAGATTATGTAGCGACCCGCAGTTCGGATCCCCCGTAAAAAAGTTCGTTTTTTTTTTAAATAAAATGTTAGTACCTCCGTTGGTCACTCTGGTTTTATAACCTTTGGTAACCTTTGGTTAGCTTCTGCCCGAATTTTTCATTCTGACGAAGGTCAAGCTTTTCACTCCACCTTAGACCTACAGTTTAACGTGGAATCCGAACTACGCCCCATCCGCAGCGCAGCGTCTTAACCACTAGGCCAAATAGGGGACCCATTTATCTACCAACAACTTTCTTTATCGTGTGGAAGGATGAACAGCTGGGTTTTGCTGCGCGCCGGCTGCCATCGGGTCTCGATCCCGGGGCCGATGGATTCGTAGTCAGCGACGCTAACCACTACACCACCGAGACGTCTCATTAAAAAAAGAAGTTACATTGCAAATACTTTCGTGTATTTGTTCATTCCTTCACGTTTAAAAAAATACTTAGTTAACACAAGTAAATAAACTAACTAAATTTTTTACTTTTTATTCTAAAAAAAAATTTGGTGATATGATTTAGCTTTTTGTGATAATAACAAAAGTAACTAACATATAGTTTGTGCTATATTAACTAAAACTGTAGTAACAGTAATCGAAGTTTGCTTCGTACCCCGAGTGGTAAAAAAGTTGACCCCCCGTTTTTTTTTTAATCGTACAACTTTACTTTTACTCATTTCTCTTTTAATTACAGGTATAGATAGCTGATAAGATATAGATAGCAAAACACATGAATATTATTATCCTTACTCTAAAGATGATCATTTCGTGGACAACAGAACAGAAGACGTTTTTGGTGGAAATCTACCTCCGAACGCAGTCATTTAAGGAAACCCAAAGAAAGTTCAAAACCAATATTTCAACTGCAGAAAAGCCCCTTCTAAGCAAATAATACATAAACAGATGAAGAAGTTCAAGAAAGAGGGGACTGTGCTAAACCTTAATTCAAAATCCCAAGACCGGCAGAGTCATTCAGGACGCAAATTAGTGAGAACCCCCAGGTCATTGAACGTGCCAGACAGTCAGTGGTCACCAGCCCGAAGAAGTCAACACGCCGTCGAAGTCAGAAGTTAGGCGTGAAAAGGGGGACTCTGTTAAATATTCTTCAAAAGGACACGAAACTGTACCCCTATAGAATTCAAACTAAGCAAAAGCTCACAAACTCGATAAAGAAAAACGTGTTCAGATGGCACAATGGTTCGTCGACAAAATTGAACAAGAGCCTGGTTTTCTCGATAACGTCTGGTTTTCAAACGAGGCTCATTTCTTACTCACTGGATATGCAAACTCGAATAACAATGTTTATTGGAGAACTGAACAACCTGGTGAAGTGCTTCAAAGACCTCTCCACTCTGCCAAATGCATAGTATGGGCAGAAAACCCAAAGGAAACCCAAGAACAGAATAATCGGACTGATATGGTTTGAGGACGATGATGGCAATGCTGTTAGCATTACTTCTGACCATCACATTCAAGGGCCTGCGGAAGTTCTGGGCTAGTTTTGGTCGGAAGAGAGCTGTTGTTAGAAATGTACAGTGGTTCCAGCAAGAAGGCAACTCGAAAATCATTAGTCGTTGTTTTGACCTCGAATGGTTCCTACATTCCCCTGATCTCACTCCCCCAGGTTTTTATCTGTGGGGATATCTTAATGACATTCATGTAATTCTGTAGTATCATTGACTTTTTAATAAAAATTAAGTTTTAACACTTTTCATGGGTCATTTTTTTTACCACCCTGTATAACTAAGCATTGTTTGAACTAGAGAAAATAAGCATAAGAAACAAGACGTTACGTCTTAGATGCAAGACAAAAGTATATATGTGGGGAAACAGAAGGAACACCTCTCAGTCTGGAGATTTGAAACAAATAAAGATTTAAAAATTATGGTATTTCAAATCCTTTTTGGGGATAACGTTTACTCGCAGCCAAAAAAAGACGGCCACTTTATCCAGGTTAACAATAAAAATTTCGAGTTTAAAAATATACCTTTACTTTGCCTTTTCATATCAATCTTATATAAATTTTCAACAACGCTAAAAATCATTGAGATTTTTGTAGCTTTTAATTATAACAGCATAAAATTTTATGAAAAATGGCTCAGACAATCCATTTGTACGCAATTACACCATACGCTAGTAGCATGACCGCAAAATGGGAGTGTGCAGGAATGTTGCAAGATATAATGATCAATGTTGCAAGATATAATGACCAATGTTGCAAAGGGGTGGGGGGTATGTTGCAAGGGGCATGCAATGAAGGATGAGGGGGTATGCAGTGAAGGGGGGTAGGTGAATGCTGCAGGTGCAACAAGGGGTCATGAAACTTGGAGGCGGCGTTATCCCCCAAGAGAAAGACAGGAGAAGGAGAGAAAGGGAGAGAGGTGTTCACCTGGCAAGAACCAAGTGCATATTAACACTTCAGCCGACCCGCCGTCCTCTTATAGGCCCCTAATCAGCCAGTTGGCTTAGAAGGCGTAAATGGCTTGTACAGGTTGAGTTGTCAGATACCACTTTTTATTTTAATTGTTCAGGTATACATTATTAGGGTGAATCGCTAGATACCACCATTTATTTTATTTCACACGAGTTGCCAAATAGTGTTTTTAATTGTTCAGGTATACATTATTAGGTTGAGTTGCCAGATTGTACCATTTATTTAATTAATTCTTAGCAGTTGGCTTAGAAATCAGTCAGTAGGTTTAGAAGGTGTAACCAGCCATTTCGTATAATTGTTTACAACCAAAAGAATTAAATAAAACAACATTACATCATTCTGTTTATTAAATTTTTTAAATATATAGAAAATAAACACATTCGAATGATCAAAAAACAAAAAATAAGAAATAATATAACCATCAATATAGCAGAAATACACACACAATTATATTAAATAAATAAATACATACAATTTATCTTCTACCACACAAAATCAAAAATAAATACAAAACGTATAGCCATCAATATAGCAGTACAGGAGAAATATATATAGATACACAATTATGTTAAATAAATAAATACATACACTTTATCTTCTACCGCACAAAATGAAAATAAGAAATACAAAACGTATAGCAATCAATATAACAGTACAGGCGAAATATATATACACACAATTATGTTAGATATATAAATACATTTCACTTTTTTTTCAAAACACTAAACTCGCACTTAATAGAGTCTACAATTACATCGTTATTGCTCTGCATTACGCAGTATAAGCGGTTTAATAATAGTTCACCGCTTAAGGTATAGGGATACCTATACTCTATATAAAGGGCCTTCATATCGTTCAGTACTATTTTTGTGCCCACTTTACAACCGGTTGGTAAGTTATCGTTAAATACGTCTAGAATACAATCAAAAGCACGCACAAAGAGTTCATCGTTAGCCACAGCGTCAAATATAAGTTTATAAACACGCCTTTCCAATCGAGGGTTTATTTCTACCGACCCCAGCTTTTCAATCGTGAACTCTTCTTCACACTACATAGCGACAGTTGAAATAATCTTCTAAGTCGTTACGACAGCTCCTCGTTAGATAAAGAAATAGTTCTTCATGGTGAACGGTGTAGGTGAGGTCAGCCCTGTACCGATCAAGTGCTTTGTACCAAAGTTCATGATATTTCAAAGAGTCTAAACTTTTTAAATAAACGTCCATCTCTAGACCATTCTCACCTTGTTCAACCCTGCACTCGGTAAACCCATCGAGCAGAGCGGTGTATGCGTATTCAAGAACCGTATCAAAATAAAGCATATCCGTAACACGCGCGTCTAATATAGGCTTCAGCTTGCGGAATCCGACGATTTCAAGCATCCTATCGAGGATGAAACGGTTTCGCGTAGGGACAAGAGCGTTATTATCAGAAGTATTCTTCCATATCAACCGTATATCAATGCATGGCCGATCGTTATTTATGCACAACGTACATACAACGGCGTATGAGTGGGTGTCACTAATCTGCTCTCTTCTTGTACCTACACCTGTAGGAATTTTATAACGATCTTCACTCCACTTCTCAACTATCACGAAGATTCTATTCATCTCCTCGACACTTAAATAAACAACATTCCGTTTGTTTGTTTGTTTGTCTACAATCCGTTTCCAGTACATAGTTAACGATACCGGATTTACGCCTGAACACGCGCAACGACTTCGTCACGGACACATCGTACACGGCGTTGAGAATGCTGCTCAAAGGAAGTTCCATCGTATTCGAGGAGCGCACGTCCACTCGGCTTAAGCTCTGAGATAACTATGAGGCACATGCAACGCGACGGTTCGACGGGAGGAGTGAGTCACACCATAATCTAATGAAACGTGTACGGCGCTGATCCAACATGAATCGTTGTATCCCATTATATTCGTCAGGTGTTTTGAGAAATTTTCCGATACAAGAATTAATTTCGGTTTTAATGTTTTATCACTTCCACTTCCCCGAATACGTACGAGGCATTTTCCTTCAGGGTAATTTTCACGAACTAAACACATTTTATAACGGTTTTAATGTTTTACCACTCGCCATTTCCACACACTAAACGTCTTCACACTCCGGCGCACTATTTGAGAGGAACATATGCCTATATTTTTCCTTTTTGTTTAGCAAGCGATACTCGTCTCTAAAGTCTGTTAAAAACTCACACAGGGCATTAGCCACAACCTCACTACAAACCTCGTCATGATATACATTAATATAGTGATAAAAATACTTAAGATTCTCCATGATGAGCTTTACATTCTCAGTCGCAAGGTACGTGTATTCGATATGGTGTGACATGACATAATATCGCTTGTCAACCACCCATCAACAAGACTCACTATCCATATCCGTTGCTTCTTTTCTGCACGTGTTGTTTCTTTTACTTCACGGTATATGTAAGCCTTTATAAAGGTTAGGTCTATAACATACTTCAATACATCGTCTGTGCTAAGAAAGCCTACAACGCTCTCACCAGAATAACCATAGAGTATTTGTACATCTTGCTCCTTCGCACGATTCAATGTAGTCTTAAAAGAGGCAAAAGAGGGGGGAATAGGGAGTTTTTCAGTATCCACCACATCTTGACACTTTGCAGGATACCATTTCATAAACGTTGAACAAGCAATATTAAAGGTAGCCATTACTATTTTCTGTCTACGCGGGAGAATACACGTCTGATGCCCAGGGCTTACTGCGATCAACTGAGCACGCAGGGAAGCCCAGGTAGTAGCATGACTCACGTTGCTGGTCTTACAGTGGGCGGCTTAGAACTTTCACCTGTGTACACACACACACACACACACACACACAAAGGAGAAAGTGAAACGCTAATTAAAACATGATTTATTTAGTAAACGAAATATTCAAGGTGTGTGTGTATATATTTACAAATACGTGTAATAAATAAGTTAGCAAAAGACACATCACAGATTATATGCAAGGTATATATATGTATATATATATATATATATATACAGTATATATTTACAAATACGTGTAATAAATAAGTTAACAATAGCCACATCAAAGATTATATTCAAGGCATATATATTTACAAATACGTGTGATAAATAAGTTAACGATAGACACATAAAGATTATGGTATTCAAAGGGTACGGTATCATAGGTACCAGGTAGCTGGTAAAGTTTCCTATAGGTGTTCGGCACACCTTTGTACCCCTAAGTTCCTTCACGCCCCCACCTTCTGCGCCCGAAAATTGTGGGTGCTACAGTTAGTTGGGGAGGCCGATCACCCTCATCATCGTCCAAGCACCCTAGATCCTTCAACGATTCAAAGTTAACGACCCGCCGATTCGCATGGTTGAGCGGGATACCCTTTGCCTTCACGATATATTTCATATCCTCCCCCACCCTCACCCGTACCCCATAAGTTTTTGGTCCTGTTGAGACAAAAGAGTCTGCGTATGCGGTGTCTCCATACTCATCCTTGATCTCATCAGTCAACTTACCGAGGAATTCACCAATAGGAGGCATATATTCGCCATCCCTCTCTGTGAATATCACGCTATCTGTATCAGCGTACAATACCCGCCGCCCAAGAGAATGCAATAACCCCCAAAGTTTGATGCGTGCGTAGGCCGTTGTGAAGCTCGCTACAGGTATGTTTGTAACCCGTGAGGTATCTGTGGCCAATTCGGTATTGTTGTACTTTTTTATGTAAGTATTAACTACATTCATAATCTCCATGACCTCTTTATCGGAAGCATTGACATAATCCCAGACTTCACTATAACTTTGTGCAAAATGAACGTTCCCTTTGCCGGTATTATGTCCAAATTTTCCCCAAAGACTGTTTAGACACAACTTGGCACTAAAACGCTTGCCAGGGTTCTTTACAATTTGGGATCGGTCAAGCTGTATACCTTCACGGTAACGTTGAATATAGGCAGACTTTTCATCTTCGGTATCATCTCGTGGATACCCTGATGCTTCGACCTTATCTTTCAAGTAAGCGTCTATATATGGTGTGAAAAGGTTGGGTAGCTTCTGAAACCTCCACACCTCATGTATCTTCAATATGCCATAGCCATGGCGAACAGCTAGATCCAGCTCTGGACATGTATATACACTAGGTGGCCCACTTTTCAATCTTTTTTTAAAGTATAGGTTATCGTAGTTTTTCCCATTATTTGGCACTATACTAGCACATTGGTACCATTTTTACAAAAATTGATCAATATTTAGGGGTCTCGCATCGACCTTGAAATTACGAGTTTTTTTTAAAATGCGTACTTTTTAACTTTTTACTGAATCAAGATAAATCATTAAGTAGGGATGTTTTCTGAATCCTCTTGATGAGAGAAGTCATTTGGTGTGCCTTCCAATATCATACGACTAACGGTTTAAAAGTTGTGCCTGTATACAGGGAATAACAATGTCCTAGTATAGTGCCAAATAATGGGAAAAACCACGATCACCTATACTTTTCAAAAAATCAGCAAATAGCAGACAAATAAGGAAGAAAGAAACAATAACTTAAACAATCACTTTTGCATTGTATTGACCACTATCACACGTCACTGGCTGCAACGTTGTCCCTCTGTGCTATGTCATCGTGGCGAGTGATGACTTCTTGAAGTCGCCGAGCTCTTTCCGGTTCTTTTCCACCACTTGCAGAAGATCCTGCAGCTGTGCCTCGTCCTTTGTGACCGTGTTCGCATAGTCTTGTATCAGTTGGACTCCTCTTTCAGCGACGTCATTGGTGACCTGGAGATTAGAGATCACATCCTTCAGACGACAAAAGTCCTCGTTCTCGTCCCACTTATCAGTTGGCAGGGTGAGCCACGAAGACCCATACATCTTCAGACCTGCAAATAAGAACCAGGAGGACTCGTCGATCAGGTCGGGGAGTAGCGTCATCTCGTCGACTGAGACGTTCTCGTATGTGAAGTCTTTGGGTACAGGGAGGTGGGACAGCTTCTCTGCCATATGTTGCTTCACAGTGCCATCCAGTGCCATGTGTTCTGAAACACATGCCATATATTTCAATTTCATGGTTGTAAAGTAACCTATTTTTGTTCTCATTCAGTTCTCTTTTTAATTGACATTATGCTTCATGAATCTCATTACTAAATTGATAGCTATGAAAACTTAATCAACTGACCTTGACCATTTTGCCATCCCAGTGGACAACAGTGTGCCTCGGTGGCGTGAAGGAGTCATTCACAGCCGTCGCCACTTCACGGCGATGTGACACTCTTCCCCGGCGAGCCGTTTCTTTCGAGATGCTGAACAGATTGAGGTCTGCTGGTGGATCCGCCGAACGTGTGATAGCAGCCACAATGCTTACTACCTATGTAGAGAATGGAAAGTGGAAAGGAAACTGTCAAGAATACATGTGGGTTACGAGACACTTTAAAACTGACGCTATCGATGAATACTATACACAATACGCACCTGATTATTGGACATGCGGAAACGATCAGCCACTTCCATGACAGCAGGTGCATTAAGAGATGCGGCGAGGAAGATTGACAGACACACACTTGGCTCTTTCGGCAGGGGAACGCTAGTTCTGTCTCCGACTCTCCTGACATGCCAGTATCATCATTCTCCATGGCCTCATCTCTGGTTTCGTATGCACACTTTGAGGTTTGCGGCTCCTGGCGCGGACGTTTTCTTCCTTCCTGTAGCTTTCTTTTTACAGCGAAAACTTTATCGTTCCCGCTCATCGTTGCCACCCGAGGACCACGTTGATCGAGGTAGAAGTCAATGTCTTCTTTCTGTCCTTGTCGGACAGCAGTCGATTCTTCTTTATATCTTCGACAGCGTCAGATGCTCCGATATCCCACAGCTTGTCCACACTGTCCGAAAACTTGCCGTTTTCCTCCGACGTCAGTTTCTCGTTTCTGCTCTTTTGGAGTAAGTGCCACTCTTTCCACAATGCCTCTAGCTTCCGTTCGCAGTTGAGCTTTGTGATTGTTTTAATGCGGGCCATGTTCCAAAACTTTAAGACGTTGTTACGGTTTCTTTGAATGTGTCTTTCCTGTTAGCAGTGTACTGGATAACACTGAAGAAGTATTGCAAAACCTGCCGTGTTGTTGGCAATTTGCTACCACTGATGGAGGACGACGGTTGGCCAACTAAAAAAATTTCGAGGCCGATCTTAGAGAAGGTAGCGATGTTATTTTCGCCTTCCTTTGATGACTCTCTATTTGTAGCTTCAAGAGTTCTTCCAGTTATGGTTGCCATCGATTTGTCCATGACAAAGGATGAGGAACTCAGACAGAATTCAAAATGTTATGATCTGCAAAAAAAGAAATAGGTTAGGTACCTGGCACAGGCATAGGATTTTCTAATTACCTATATACATTATACATTCCGCCCGGGTATGGTGACTCATTTTTTTGAAAAGTATAGGTGATCGTGGTTTTTCCCATTATTTGGCACTATACTAGCACATTGGTATTACCTGTATACAGGCACAACCTTTAAACCGTTAGTCGTATGACATTGGCAGGCACACCAAACGACTTCTCTCATCAAGAGGATTCAGAAAACATCCCTACTTAATGATTTATCTTGATTCAGTAAAAAGTTAAAAAGTATGCATTTTAAAAAAAAAACTAGTAATTCAAGGTCGATGCGAGACCCCTAAATATTGATCAATTTTTGTAAAAATGGTACCAATGTGCTAGTATAGTGCCAAATAATGGGAAAAACCACGATCACCTATACTTTTAAAAAAAAATTGAAAAGTGGGCCACCCTAATATACACCTCTAATCTTACGCTGGTGGGTTGTATGGTCACAATCACCATTGTTCTCTTCTGCGCACTTCACGCACAAGGGAAACATGAACTTGTGATCGATAACGACGGGTAAGATCGGCATCCATAAATTGCGAGGGGGGAGCACGTCTACGAAAGAAAGGGCGAAATAGTACCCGTTCAAATTTTTTGAGAACTCGTTGATGATGGGTAGGTCAGGCCCCACCAGTTTCTCAGGCGCACCTACGAGGTACGGATTGTTCTTCATCACGTAGGGGTATAAAGAACAGAAATCGTGATAATGGAGTTTCACACCCTCCGTAGGCGGAAAGTATAGCTTGAAGGGATTTGTACGCCTTCCGAACAAGCTATCATCGTATTTGAGAGGATCCAGCACCATTGAACGCTTGATCGTGTTATTTCTTCACGGTACTGTCCGTCTGTCTCCATCCGTGCATCATACTCATGCTTCCACAAGACTTTGTGAGTGAACTGGGATCCTATAAGTTGATCGCGGGTGCGGGTCCACGCAAGACAGTCGGCAGGAAATCTACCGTGGATATCTCCTGCGATTCCACACTCAGGACGGGGGCATCCTGCCACCAGCAACCGTTAAAGGAGTACACAGTCTTCTCACCAGTGACACGGTTTTCACTTAGACCATCAACCCAAAAAACACGGCCATTAACCTTAATGGGTACTTCACCCGTGTTGCGGGCATGCTTTATGTATACACCTGTCTGTTGCTGTAGGTGTATGAGCCAGTAAATAGCCTTGTGCCCATAACTGCGGGGATTGTTTCTGTGAATAATGGCTAAGGTGTCTTTAGGCATGAAGTTATTCTTGAACACCGTAAAACATAATGAGGCGATGGTGGTTGCGACTTGCAACGGATCGCATTTGAAACGGTCTATGTACATCCTTCTAAAGGCCTGGAAACATACTCTCAGCACGCGCACATCATTCACGCAATAACGCTCACATTCATCAGCTATATTATAAGGACTACATTCATTAAAACTGTTGTAGTATCGGTTAAAATCTTCACGTTCATCTGTACTCATACATTCATAGTTAAAGTAATGTTTGGGTGGAGGTAGACCTACGTAATTTAAAGTTTCGCTAGTGAGGAATGTGTGAGGGAAATATCCTTTTGAAACTTCAGCGGCTACACCCATTACCATGGGTAGCTATGCTAATTTACAAGGTGTGAATAATAAAGTGTTTTAAACTGTACATTACTTCTTATTTGCATCTGTATTAGTTTGTTGCCTCTTTTCAAGGGATCACCTGTAAATATCTCAGATGACTCATGCTCAAGCAACTCCTTATAAAGGAACTGTGTGTCAAATTTTGCCCCGTTATGGGCGAGAATATACACAGTCATTTTTTTTAACTTGTCCACTAACTTGACAATATAGGATACAAAGGGTTTCACAGGGTTATCGTGGGCACTCGTTTTAAAAACGTTTGTCCGTTTACCGCATTTGTGACACTCATTACACTCGATCTCCATACACTCATCACAGATAGTCTGGCTTACAAGTAAATGTTGAATAACCTCTTTGGTTTCAGCGTTCGTCTGGGCCTTCAAAAAGTTCCCGGAAAAATTTAATAAAAAGGTAATAAAACAAAAAAATGAAAAAGTGCAGATTTTATTTTTCTACATAATGACCATCACTATCATAACACTTTTGTAGTCTATGCCTCCAGTCTTCCAAACCCTGTCCGTAGAATTGAGTATCTTTTGAATGGAATCAGGTCGTTGTTGCCTTTTTGACCTCTTGTATTGACGAAAAACGTGTCCCCTTCAGGTGTTTCTTTAAATTTGGAAACAGAAAAAAGTCTGAAGGAGCTAAATCTGGCCTGTAAGGAGGGTGGGAGAGCAATTCCCATTAAATCCCTCAGTTTGTCCCTTACCTTTCGGACGAATGAGCCGGTGCGTTATCGTGGTGGAACAAAACTCTGTCATGAAGTTTTCCTCGCCTTTTTTCTTAATTGCTTGATGTAACTTTTCTAGAACTTGTTCATAGTAGATTGCATTTATAGTTCTTTGTCCTTCTAGGTAATCTATTAACAAAATACCTTCCGAATCCCAAAAAATTGTTGCCATAATCTTTGCAGCGGATCTTTCAGACTTTCCTTTGATGGGGCCGCTTGATCCCCTCGGCAGCCATTGTTTGGATTGCTGTTGTCTTCGGGATCATACAGGTACAACCAAGTTTCGTCTCCAGTCACAATTCTTTGCAAAAAATCTTCGGGATTAGCGTCCCACTTGTTTAAAGTTTGAAGTGCGAGATTCACCCTTGTTGCAAGCTGATCCTCGCGCAACAGTTTTGGCACCCATCGGGCAGAAAGCTTACTCGAGTCCAGGTGGTCTTTCAAAATTGAATGAGTTGATCCCACCGATAAGCCTAGATTGTCAGCTATAAACTCGACACAATATCGTCGATCTTCTTCGACTAGTGCTCTCACACGATCGATGTTTCATTGTGATGGAGGTTGAAGGTCTTCCACTTCGAGTGCCGTCTTCGATACTCTCTAGGCCATTTGAAAAACGATTAATCCATTCATAAAGGGTGGTCTTCTGGGAGCAGTGTCTCCATAAACTTTCCTCACACTTTCAATAATATCACTTTTTCCAACCAAGTTTTACTAAAAATTTGATATTGCTTCTGACTTCGGATTTCTAAGATTCCATGTTGCTTCTGACGGGTTAAACTTTCAAATGACATAATCTTCCAAATTCTGCATTTTCGGCAATCAAATTTTAACATGTTATTACAAAACCGTACAGGAATGAACATGTCGACTTATGATTTATCACGTAATTTCTAACGTGAATGGGAAATATTTTCCGTGAACTTTTTGAAGGCCCTACGGATGGGGAGATACACAGTTCTACGACGATCATCCAGTCCAAATAGAAGTCCCTGATTTTCGTAGGGCTAATTTTGATAGTTTTGCGGATGGATGAGAGTAATGGACTGGGATAACTTATTTATGGGTAATGACACAAATTTGCATTGGGTGGCGTTTAAAGAAAGTTTTAGGAATATTGAAAGGGAGTTTATTCCTCGTAGGACCAAGCGCGCTAGAAATCATGGTAAGCCCAAGTGGTGGACTAGGGAAATAGGCGAGTTTATAAACGAGCGTAATAGAGCGTATAGACTTAATAAGCGCAATGGCACGGTAGCTAACTTTAATAGATATATCGAGCTTAGACGTCAGGTTTAAAAGATCAGTTAGGAATGCTAAGCGTAATTTAGAGATACTTATAGCTGCGGATAGTAAACATAATCCAAAAAAGGTTTTTGAATACGTTAATAATCGTAAGCCGAAAAAGATAACATAGGCCCTCTAGTGGATGTTAATGACGCTTTGGCTTCTGACGCTCGATGGCGGGTATTTTCAATAACTTTTTTGCGACAGTTTTTACCGTAGAAGACGTAAATAATGTCCCCGAGGTGGACGATATCGTTCCATTTAGTAGCGAGACTATTTGGACGAAATAACTGTTTACGAGGCTGAGATTGCGCATTATATCGATAGGCTAAAGTTAGCAAGGCTCCAGGCCCGGACTTTTTACCCAGACATTTGAAAGATTTGAAAGACGTTATCGTAGGCCCCTTAACGAAGATTTTTATCAGTCACTCGAAACGGGGATTATTCTTGAAGACTTCAAATTAGCTAACGTCACGCCTATTTTTAAAAAAGGCGACTGCGCAGTAGCTAGCAATTATAGGCCTATTAGCTTAACGTCATTGTCGGTAAACTTTTGGAATCCGTAGTTGGGATCGTATCATCGATCACTTAGAAGTAGAGATTTGATTAATAGTATCAGCATGGGTTTCAACGCCATAGGTCTTGTTTAACTAATTTGTTACAATTTTATAACGAAGTAGTGCGCGAATACGACAGGCATAGAGCGGCTGACGTTATTTATTTAGATTTTAAAAAGGCGTTCGATACAGTTCCGCATAGGAGATTAATTGCGAAGGTCAAAGCGCACGGTATACGCGGTTAGGTAGCTAACTGGTTAAAGAATGGCTTCGTGCTAGGAGGCAGAGGTCGTTGTTAATGGTAGTGAATCGGGGTGGTTGGATTGTAGGTAGCGGTGTCCCACAGGGTTCAGTGTTATGCCCAATTGTTATTCGTAATTTACATTAACGACATAGATTAGGATTGACTAGTAACGTGTCAAAATTCGCGGACGATACTAAAATAGGCGTAAGGTTATTAATGATGGACGATAGAAATAGGCTCCAAGACGATGTAAATAGGATTATGGAGTGGAGACGGATGAGTGGCAGATGCAATTTAACCGTAGACAAATGTAAAGTTTTGCATATAGGTTCTCGTAACAATAATTACACGTACACGATGGACGATAGGGAGTTCGCGAGCGTTGACGAGGAAGTAGATTTAGGCGTACGCGTATCTAAGGATTTAAAGGTTAGGAACCAGTGTCTGGAGTCTTTGCGCAAAGCTAATAGGATGTTAGCTTCATAGCGCGTAATTTCGAATTTAAATCGAAGGATATTATATTGCCCCTTTACAAGTCCCTAGTCAGGCCTCATTTAGAATATGCCGTTCAGTTTTGGTGCCCGTACTTGCGTGAGGATATGATAGGTTAGAAAGCGTTCAGCGTCGTGCCACGAAACTTATTCCGTCATTGCGCAACAAGCCTTATGAAGATAGGATTAAAAAGTTAGGCCTGTATTCACTCGAAACTAGGAGATTAAGGGGGGAGCTTATTGAAGTTTTCAAAATCGTCAATAACATCGATAACGTAAATTTTGACAAATTGTTCACTTTCGATAATAATAATACTCGTAATAACGGATTTAAGTTGCGTGGCTGACGTTTCATCACAAATATCGCTAAAAACTTCTTTACCTTTAAGTAACTGATAAATGGAATAATCTTCCTGCGTCAGTTCGTGAACTCTACCAGCGTTTAATATGTTTAAGAACCGTTTAGATAGGCATTTTAAAAATATTAACGTTGTTTAATATATAATAAACATCCCCCTCCCTCTCAGCCTCCCCCTGTTCCCTTTCAGCCTCCCTATTTTCCTCTCAGCCCTCACCCTTTTCCCTCTCAGCCTCACCCTTTTCCCTCTCAGCCTCACCCTTTTCCCTCTCCCTCGTTAAAATTATTAACGTTGTTTAATATAATAAAACAATTAGCAACAGGAGCTCTAGGGGTGGTGATCGACGATGAGTCTGTTGACAATAATGCCAGCTTGTGAATGCCAGTGTGTGATGCCAGCAAACAAACAAAAAATAGAACTAACACCGATCGTAGATGTAGCTCGTAGCATAAAATAACCCACTTTTTGTTTTACTTTACCTACTTTTTGTCCTTCTTATCCTCTCCTTACTGCAGGTCTGTATGTTTGCATGGTATGATAGTGAACAGTTAAGACTGTGTTTGGCATGGTTTGTAAGCGTTCTTATTTTACTTGTTTTCATCTTTCACCCCTTTCCTATTCTCTCCGACTATTTTTCTGACTTGTCGGCAGTGGCCGACTGATGATGATGGTGAGCCTTTCTTTCTTTTTTTCTGAATGAATGTTAACCCATGAGTGATAGGTGTTGCTACTTAATTAACCCTTTATTCTCTTCTCTTAACCCCCTACTCTTTCCTTTCTCTCGGGCTAACCTTAGAGTGGATTTTAGGGTCTTTGTTAGCCTTAGCTTCTGTAGATCTGTAGATGAACATTCATTTCCTGTTCTACCATTCTTAGTTCTTCAGGACCCATAGCACAGTCAAACTCAAGTTTACAGTCTACAGCTAGTTTACGGGCACGCTCCACTACCGTAGGCAACCAAATTTTTTGGGTCTGTGTATTTAGTACAGTAAACATACGTGCTAAGACCACTGCTACAAAGCCGCAACCACGATCGACGTTTATATGCCGTCTAAAAATAGCCTGAGAATTGAAGTTAAGAGTATAAGGTGTGGCGCTATGACCCGCAACACGGTATACACGGTCAATATTTACCGTGAAGTTGTCCATATTGAAGGCTATACTACTTTGAGAGGCCTGCATTATACAGCCTAATATATACTCTATATCTTCAGCTGCCAAACATCTGAAGGGTATTACTACCCAAAAATCATCTACATCTCCGTCATCTGACCCGAATCCAAAAGACAGCACCGTCCTGACTTCACGTTCGTCGCGATTTTGAAGGGCAAACTCTACAATACGCTCAACTATGCGCCGTAGTCTGTGTTCAACACCATTGCTATACACGGATCTAGGATCAACCCTGACTATATACCGATTTCTAGTCAAGACTGGGGTGGGGCCATCGGTACGCACCAACTCGAATGTTTTACCATCCTCAACAGAGCGAGAAGCTGCTGCGAAGGATGTACAAGGGTTTGAACAGGAGTAAGGGGATATATTTTTATTTGAGGAAGTTACTATTGTGGGGATTGTGTCGTAAGACGTACAGGGTTGGGGCTCTACTACTGGTGGTCTAACAACCGGCGCAATCCTGGCACGCTTTATACCTGACGTGGTGGGCTCTTCATCATGCATCCGCTTTGAATTGTCGCGTGCTACAGGTATCGCTGGTGAGGATTCATCGGCGGGGAAGGATTCTGTGATCACAACTACACTGTCGTCGGGGTCATCCGTAATGTCGATGATGGGGTGCTGTACCTCATCGTCATTCACGGTTCTGTGGGAGAAGAGAAAAACAAGACTGTAGAATATAAGGAGCAGCACTCAAAATTTGTAATATTTTGTAAATAACCCACTTAGGAGTGTGACGTGCTAGAAATGGACTCTGTAGAAAAATTCAGGTTCACGAGCCCATCCACATGTATTATATCTGGACCAACAGGATGTGGTAAAACTGTGTTTATGCTTAAAATCATTAAAGAAAAAGGAGAGATGTTCTCAAAATTTGTGTATAAAGTTGTATGGTGCTATTCGACGTATCAGTCAGTGTTCAAAGATGTTATTTTGTTCCACAAAGGTGTATACGATGTTAATTCGTTAAAGAGTAATGAACATACAATCATTCTAATTGACGATCTCATGTTGGAGATGGATAAAATGTTTGCCGAGACATTTACAGTATTCTCCCACCACCTTAACATAAGCGTGTTCTTCATCAATCAGAATCTATTTTTCAAAAATAGATACATGCGCGATGTATCGTTAAATACACAATATCTAGTCTTATTCGCGCAACGTAGAGATGTATCATAAATTGGGGTATTAGCCAATCAAATGTTCCCGAATCAGCGTAAGGAGTTTTTGGAAGTTTATAAAGAAGCTACAAGCACGCGTTACTGATATTTGCTTTGCGACCTTCATCCGCGAAACACGTTTAGGGTGCTTCTAAGAACGAATATATTTCCAAACGAGACTGAAACGGTGTATATTCCAGAATGACAAAGAGGCTAAAGAAATATCATGAATTAATAAAAATCTATCATCGACTGCCCCGGGCAATGCAACAGATGTTTATTAAAAATATCGACTCTGACTTTTTAAAATGCATCCGTGAAATCTGTCTTAACGTTATAAATTGCAATGTATCAATGAAACCACCTCAGAAGACTCGCCTACGCCGTTACAAGAACATAATACGTGCATTCGCTCGTAAAAGTCAAACTGTAGGGAAGAAAAAACGAATTATTGTGCAAAGGGGAGGGTCATTCCTCCCCATCTTATTTTCAGTTTTGGCCCCTTTACTGACTAGATTAATATAATGAAGAAAGTGGTAGTGATTCCACAAGAGGTGTATGCTTCATTGCAAAGGAATCCAGACACGGATCTGGATCCCCGTAAAAGCAGGCTTAAAAGAATGGAAAGCGAATTGCTAGCCCTATTAAACAGTGAAAAAACGGTTCCATGTATATTCCCCCCCATGAAAATTCCACCCACGAAAATTCCCCCCAGTAAATTCCACCCAAGGAAAATTCCACCCACAGAAAATTCCACCCACGAAAATTGCACCCACCCAAAGAAAATTAGTTTAAGTTTAAAATGTGTATTATTATTTATAAATTTATAAAAATTTATTACAGTAAAAAGTAAAAGATTTATTTCAAATTTATTACAGTAAAAAGTAAAAGATTTATAAGTAAAAGATATTAAAAAACAATTATTCGACGTTTAATGAAGATTGTATGCAATGCTCTTGAGGAACTCTAAACTATCTGTATTATTATAGCGCTCCACTAGTCTCTTCAGTCTTTCATTTATGATCTGATAGGTTTTTCGTGCGGGTCGCGGGTAGCAAAAATTAACCAAACTATCACGACTTAACCTAACCAATCGTCAAGGGCGTACAATTAACCTAAAAAAATAAATAAAAAACAATAAATTTTTTTTATTTATTTATTTTTATATATTAAGAGAAGAGGATTCTTTATACTGTACGGCATTGACGATTGGTTAAACTAATTTTCTTTGGGTGGGTGCAATTTTCGTGGGTGCAATTTTCTGTGGGTGGAATTTTCCTTGGGTGGAATTTACTGAGGGGAATTTTCGTTGGTGGAATTTTCATGGGTGGAATTTTCGGTACACCGAAAAAACAATGAGAAAAGAATCTTATACCAAGAAGCTCTGCAGAAATTTCTTCACGAGTACGAAAATTATAAGAACCCGACAGAGATTCCCGTGGTTATTAGGCACAGCACGGAGAACGATGGACATGGTGACATAGGACCTGTACCCGACGATACAGCTGACCAACCAAAGATAAAGGGGTCGGCCACACAGAACATCGAGCATGTATTAAAAAGCACCCTCCACATACATTGAGGAATAAAGGTTTAAGTCTTTATAATCTATTGAATGAGGACCCCATACAATGGACCGATACAGGCGAGATCATTGTGGAAGGAGTAAAGGTACAGGGATCGAATATCGTAGACATTGTCCATGATCTGGTGAGAAAGTGGGATAGGCCCTCACCATCAGGATGGAAGCATATTAAAGCAAGACTACAACAAATAAATGTCCCCAAAACATGATAGGAAATCTGAACAGGTAAAAGACTTGGAACATGCGACGCACGTGACACAATTGAAGACGCCATCACCCCCGGCGGTAACATCTTTGAAGAGGAGAAAGAAGAGGTTAAACAACGGTCAACCCTACCCACGTGCCTCTAAAATACGCAAATGGCTAACATATTAAGAAGACGTATTATGACATTTCTAACCCAGCCTCCTACGGAGGCGTAGATAGACTGTACAGAAGTGTTTACGGAGTAGGAAAAAAAGATGTTGAGAGATTTTTGCGGGAGCAGGACGCTTATACACTTCATAAGCCTGTGAGAAAAAGGTTTAAAACAGCCAAGACAACAGCTGCTTCGATTGACTCTATTTGGCAAGCAGATTTAACAGACATGCAAAGATATTCTGTGTATAACGATGGTTACCGCTACATTCTATTCATAATAGATGTATTCTCTAGATATCTGTGGCTAATTCCTCTGAAAAATAAATCACCTGAAACAGTTGCTAAAGCCACCAAACTGATGTTAAAAGAAAACAGGGTTCCTGGCTATTTTTGTACGGATATGGGGAAGGAATTTATAGGCCGTGCTTTTCAGAACATGTTGACAGAGTTTAATATCAGCTATTACACTACCAATTCTATACATAAGGCTTCTTTAGCTGAAAGAGTTCAACGTACCATAAAGGAACGCATGCACCGTATTTTACACATAAAAACACATACAGATTTCTAGACATTCTGGAATCATTGGCCTCATCCTACAACCGCTCACACCATCGCACGATTGGGACAACACCTAACGAGTTTTAGAAAGAGGTACGCGCCCAGAGGTGAGAAGAGATGGAACACCACCACCACACTCTGCGCGTTTCAAAATCAATGATTATGTAAGGCTGTCGCGTTCGGGAAATAAATTCGCGAAGGGATTTGAGCAAGGATGGACACGTGAGATTTTTAAAGTTAGGGCTATGAGACCTAAAGGTGAGATAATGATGTATTACGTTGAAGATTTGAATGGGGAAGAAATCGCAGGAGGCTTTTACCGCGAGGAGTTGCAGAAAGTGGCATTTAATTTAGGAGAAAATGTGTTTAAAATTGAGAAAATTTTAGGAAGCAAAGGTTCAGGAAAGAGAAAAATGTACCTGTTGAAATGGCTAGGGTACCCAGAAAGCTTCAACACCTTATAAAAGCTGCTGCAATAATGACGCTTAAATAGTATGCAACATGGCTCCTAACCATTTCTACGTCACACTCCCGTCCACCTCGTCCCTGTCTGTACACCCTAATAACACACTAGCCAACTTTGTAACAGAGCTCCACGGCCCACTGAATTGGGTCGTGATTCGTATGAGGTTGGGATATGTGAAATTCAGCTGGACATCCTCTTTTTAAATAGTGATTATGAAGATACCGTTTTTACGATTCTTAGAGACTGTAATGAGTGTGCAAAAGCCGGGTTAACTCGGGATGAAATTATACATATCGCCCGGACTAAGGCTGCACGGTTTTACAGTACAGAAGTAACACTAGGGCAGGGCCGTTATGGTTCGGCTGAGGATGTTGTGAGAGACTTAAACGTAAGTTTAAAAACTCAAATCTTACGAATGATTTATTATACGAAATCGTAAACACAGGAAACCTTGCACATACTCTAATCCTAAATTCAAAGGTTATCAGAAATATTAAAGACGGAAGAATGTTCAAAATTATAACCGAGGGGCGATATCAATCAGCCTTCCAAAGAGACCTTTCACGAGGCACAGCATGACTTGTCCAGCTTAATGTATCAATTGAAGATGGAGAAATTGGATGAAAGCTCTCAGCCCCCAGACATGTGCTATATTTACAGCAATATAGTGGAGCACCAGTTTGTTGGGGATACCCAGGCACGCCTGCTGCGCATAGCTCACATTCCCAACCATAGAGGAAGGAGTTTGAGTATTACATATGACAGACCCCATTATGTGAATGTCGCAACTAATCTAATAACCAATATCTCAATATATATAAGAACGATTGAGGGTAAAAATTTCCCATTCGGTGACGGGAGCTTAACAGTGAAGCTGCACTTTCGACGCACTGAGTTATAATGGACAGAAAGCCTTTCACCGTCTATCGAGGGGTGAGATACCAGCGTGGTAGTGGACTTGGGTCCATTTTTTCAACCATACTACGTACGGCTGTTCCTTTGCTGAAGAGGGGTGCCAGATACCTCGGAAGGAAAGCGCTACAATCAGGTCTTAACACTGCAGAAGACATATTGGCTGGGGCTAAACCTAAAGAAGCTCTAAAAAACATTTAAAACGTACACGGGACGAAATCATCAAAGATGCAAAGAGAAAAATGCGTGGTGGTAAGAAGAGGGCTGACCGGAAGAAGGGATTACCACCACGTGGCATTAAACGTAAAAGGATATCAAAAAAGAAGTGTTCTAAGCGAATGAAACCTATGGTTGACCATTTTTTTGACTGATATAAGCTAAGGACATTGATCTCATGAATCATAGTTTGTTTACTACTTGTCGAGAGAGGAGGCACTATTTCTAACTCGTCATGGCACGCTTCATCCATCCGTGTAGTTCACAATGCTGTAAATCGGAGCTATCCCTCTTTGAGATGCCCCAACTCAAGTTTCTATTGAACACAGTGACTTTATTACAATTAACCCTTTAAACACAATTAGTTCCCCGAGTGCTCCTATAGAATTCGTGATACCCAGCTCAGGCCCTTACTTTTTTATCCAAGCTGTGTGCACATGTACGCTAAACTACGTATAGCCCATTCTGATGGAACGGACTGCGATGACAAATATGCTGTATACCCTGAAACAAACTTTCTGCACTCCATATTCAACCAGTGTGACGTATATTTAAATCAGGTCAACATATCGGCAGGCACGGGGTACTATCACCTACGAGCCTATCTGGAAAATGTCCTCAACTTTTCCAAAGAAGCGAAGGCTACCTTTTTAAGTGCCGAGGGATATTATCAAACTAAAGACGAAAGTAGTATAAAGGACAAATTTAAAAATTCTAAAAAGAAGATATACGAGTGTTTTGGTCGTCTGCATACAGATTTCACATTCCAGGAGAAGTTGCTTGTGAATGGGGTGGATATGAAAATAAAGCTCACCCGCACGAGTCCTGAGATCTGCTTAAATCTGGATGCTGATCAAGAAGAGGGAGCAAAACCCGTTGTGGTTCACATTATGGAGACATACCTCCGCGTACGGCGAGTGAAATTAAGTTCACCAAAACAACTAGAAATTGAGAAAAATTTACTAAATGCTACAGTGAAATATCCTATTAGCAGAGTACAAATCAAACCATATACAGTGCCTGCAGGGTCGAAACAAATAGAAAACCACCCTGGGAAATCTTCCTAAAAGGATATTAATCGGAATGCAGAACCATGCTTCGGTGAATGGAAAATATAAAAAGAGTGCCTTTAAATTCGAGAATTTCGGACTTAAAAATATAACTCTATATGTTAATGGCATTGCGTTGGGCGGAACATTGGATACGGACTATTCATCAGACGCTGTGTTACCTCTTTCCGCGAGACCCTATAGTAATCTGGCCCATATTGCAGGTGATTGTGATGAGCTCGGTAATGGGGTAACGCAGAAAGAATTCATTGATCAATTTAACCTTTATCCGTTTGACATTACACCTGACTTATCTGCTAGCGTAAATACGCATTTAAGTCCACAACAGAGCGGAAACATCTCAGTGAGGTTGGAATTCACCAAGCCTATAGACGCGCCTATTAGTGTACTAGTATACCTCGAGTCGCAAGCCCTAATAGAAGTAGACAGATTTAGGGGCGTTATCACTGACTTTTAAAATGGATGCGAATACACTTCAGAGAGTAATGAATAGTGAACGAATCACACGTTCCAAATTTATCGGCGTGTTTGCGAAGAATGAAACATTGAATTTGCCAACTACGCGAGAATGCGGTAGTCTTATTGTGAACACAGATGTCATTGGTAATGAAGGGATTCATTGGTTTGCAATCTATTTTAAAAATAGGCACCGCCTGTACTATTTTGATTCACTCGGTACTCAACCCTGGAGTGACCCTGTTATTGTAAAATTTCTCGATCAGTTACATATCCCCGAAGTTGTATGGAACCCATTCCGATTACAAGGATATTTTAGTAATACTTGTGGAATGTACTGCATTTCATTTCTCATGCATATGTCACGTGGTAAAGAATTTATAATTTTTTAAAAATTATTCGACCCGTGTCACACTCAACGAAACGATGAAATGGTATGCAGACAGATAAAAAGCCGTTTTCCAATTGTGCGTACTCGTTGTATAGTATGATGTTTTGTTCGTGTATATATTTGTAACGTTAGTTTGTATATTCTGTAGTTTAAGATGGTTGTTGTACTAAAAATGATTTCTTTCATTTAATAAATTGATGAAAATACATTGTGTCTTCTTCCCCAAAAAAGATCATACAAAAAAACACTTACATTATTTCGTTAATGATGTGACATTCATTGGGCTGACTGCTCGGTAAATCCTCCGTATTCAGGTCCATGACACGAGGTTCTTCAAAAGATTGTATAACACGTGACAAATCCTCATCGGACCTTAAAGGAGAAAGAATAATGTTTATACTGAATCTTTTTTAATAAAAACATATACAGAGTATACATATAGTAAGATATTACAATGTGAAGATATCTTTGAACGCTCAGAGAAGTTCCTTTAAGAGGTAATTCCGAATAACATTTATAAAAAACATGCAAAAGATTGCTATAAAAAATTCAATGAATCAAGATTTTAGCATAATTGCGATTACCTAAATGAAGTATTTGACGAGATACTACATCCCTCCATATATATATAGATGAAATAATCCTCTTTCTGGCAGTTTGTGAATAATTGACTCCAAAAAAGTTATAGACACTTACATTTCTATGGTCCCTTGCGTCGGATCGTAAGGAGCGTCATTGCAAATATCATCAACGGTTTGCGTTGGAAATAATCCATCCCGGTCAATCGCGTTAAAAAGATTAATTGTAGACAATGCTACAATGTCACCATCTTGATATAAATCCGGAAACTATAAATTTCTTGATTCATGGCGGAGGGAATGTTTACTCACTGGCAGGGAATGTTTATTCACTGGTGAAATAACTACTGTTACTCCCAGCTGGAAATATTTCCTTTTATATGCACGATCACCAAGCTCCGCCCCAAAAGATTAAGAGTCGGTTCGTAATGATTGGTTGTTACTGTAACTGGGCGGGCTAATTTTGTGCACCAATCGTAACACCGATATAACGGGTCCAGGCTTTGGACGTCTGACTAATGGCGTCTTTATATTCTCTCCGTAGATTTAATGCTCGTATTACCCCTTGCTGTCTCTACCACGGCAATATTTGCGTCCATACTTGGTTTTCCCCAACCCTCCCTTTATGCAATATCCCTCACAATATTTTATTATTTTGCGGCCCTACTAATTGAGTCTCAATTTTTCGGACGTAAGTTGTTATAGGAATATATTCATTGCGGCCATACTAAATTGAGCCTCATTTTTTCGGATGCAGTTCGTTATAGGAATATATTCATCAGAGTGGCACAGCTCAGTACCGCAGGAAACAAAATTAGCGCCGCTACTCTTTATTACTCTGACATTAACAGCACAGTAATATCCTATGACAAAATCAAATCTAGAAGATTATTGTGCATTACTATGTTTTGCACCCATACTAAACTCAGCTTTCCAAGATTCCTGACTTGTGGATTTTTACTTCTCGCGTAGATGTGTGAATAAATAACTCATGAAATGAATGTCTGCTTGGGTTGGTGATAAATGGGCACCCTAGGTATCCTAGTGGTTAAGACACTGGGTGCTGGTTGAGAGCTCAGGCGATGACATTTCTCCCCGCCCGTGCTGCAGCTTAGTTTGGAATCCACGTTAAACTGTAGGTCTAAGGCGGAGTGAAAAGCTTGGCCATTGTTAGAATGAACAATTCGGTGAAAAGGAAATCCGAGTTAATTATTATTGTTACTACTGTAATTTGTTCCACCCTATATTTATATATATTGTGTGTGTGTGTGTGGTCCTCACTTTCTCTGACAAAAATCTCTCTCTCTGTATATATATATATATATATATACATGAATTTTAAAATTAGTTTTACATTCATTAGGAAAAGTAATTTTATTCAATTGTTGAGTACTTCCTAAGTACATATGTATTAATTTTGAAAAACCTTTAAGCTGATTTCTGATAATTATCATTTTTGACAGTGATTTAAAATAAAAAACAGAGACATTAATTTTGAATATGATACCGTACAAATTAAACGTAAAGGAAAATAACGAAGTTGATAAAATTATTTATATGGAAAAGCTTTCGCATGGTGCGAGAAGAGACGAAGCGAGTCTTTTAAAGTGAAAATTTGACCCACATTCCATTCTCGCCCGCTCGCTCTCAACCTATGCGACCTTCAAAAAAGCCTCGGGCTAATATGGGTGAATCTTTTAAGTACCTGGTTCATTTTCCTACTCGTCTAACATAACGTGGAAATAAAACGTTATTGTATGAGAATAATGAAATTATCCTGAAAACGAATGTGTATATATATATATATATATATATATATATATATATATATATATATATATATAAGGAATGACAAAGTAAATAGACAGAGTATACATTCTAAGGTTTTAATGAAGGAAAACTGATTATTCTTAGAGAATATGTTAATGGGATGATTTCTTTTGCTAAGCCATTTGCCTTTTATTGTTAATAATGGGTTTCGTTTTAATAATTAGTTCTCAATAATTTTAAGGAGAAAGTCGTTCTCGCAGCTGTTTATCTTATATATATATATATATAATATATATAATATAAGGTAAGGAGAAAGTTGGTCAAATACAATTGTGTGTTTGTGTGTGTGGTGTGTGTGTGTGTGTGTATATTTCGCCTGAACTACCTATTATTTTGGTGGTTATACGTTTCATATTTCTTATATTATTTTTTTATTTTGTGCAGTAGAAGACAAATTCTATTTATTTTCAATATATTTAACGTTTTGACGATTATACGTTTCGTATATCTTATATTATTTTTTATTTTTAGTTTTTTTTTCTCATTCCAATGTATATTTCTTCGTCTAAATAAACAGAATGAAGTAATGGTGTTTTATTTATTTCAGTTTAAATGTATTTCTCATAATGTTAATATTGTTTTAATAATTAATTCTCTTTAAGGAAAAAGTTCACTTGCTTTCGTAAATCGTGTGAATTAAAATAAATGGTGGTATTTAGCAACTCACCCTAATAATGTATACCTGAACAATTAAAATGAAAAGTGATATCTGGCAACTCAACCTTCCTCTATATAAGACCCGCTTGGCTTCGGGACCTTCATAAAGATGTGAATTTCTGTGGAATAAAGAGATCTCCTTCCTCCTTAGGTTAAGACTTAGGTTAGTTTCTCTTTGGAGGTTAAGGACATCCCACCTTCTCCCCCAAAGCCCTCCTCCGTCTCTCCTTTCTCTTCTTCTCTTAGGTTAAGGCAACCCCTTTGGGGGGAGGTCATCCTCCCTTCTCCCCCCAAAGATCCCTTCCCCTCACCCTCCCCTCTTCCACTTGGCAACATTGAGTTGTTTCATATCCCCCTCCCCCCTTCATTGCATACCCCTCCCCCACCCTTTGCAACATACCCCCACCCCCTCTGCAACATTGACACTTATCTCTTGCAACATTGCAACACTCCTGCACTCTCCCATTTTGCGGTCATACTACTTACGCTGCATAGTGATTCTACTTAAAAATATACACAAGTCAGACGCGTAACCTTTTCTGAAAGTAAAAAGTCGAAGAACATAAATATCATATGTGGGACAGGAAATGCTTCTAATGCTTTGTTCACTCACATAATTGCACTCACATAATTGCAGTCATAGAACGAAATAAAACAGTCCACAATCAATAACTAAAATAAAAAATAAAAAAAGATTGATAAATGGATATATGCATTAATAATAATAATATAGTTCAGAATTATTTGAACTTCATAAAATTACTTTAATTCTTCAACCGTACATGGAACAAGGAACTCTTCTGGGAAAATTAAATCCACTATAATCCGAATAAGTAATGGTAAATAACAAACTCTATAGTTTTTCTTTTTCATGATGTTACCCCTTTACAATAGTTACCCCTTTTTCTTTAATGTATTCAATCCGACGCGAATGCAACGCGTCTTTTGCTTATATTGAAGTTCTGGATATAGTAGGCTAGGTGTAGCTGTAACCAGGGGCGTACCTAAAGTATTTGGCACCCGGGGCGGATCCTTCCTTTGGCATCCCCCATAAATAATTTTAAAATTTAAACACACAGAAATATATATTATGTTTGCAAGTAGATTTTTAAACAGTACAGTACTGTCATAAGCAAATTGGAAATAAGAAAAATGCAGGACATTAAAAATTCAGGGAACAGGTAATACTGCATTTTATTTTATTCAAAAAACACAGGAAATCCAGTCTCAACGCTCAGCCTATTCTTCAAAGGTAAATAGAGACGATTCACAGTCTCTGCTTTCGAGCCTTAATTTCTGCAAATTGATCAATGACCATCAAGATTCACCTTCTTTGCATATTCATGTTCAATTGAAAGTAAAGCCAGATTTGTCAATCTTGTCTGACTCATGGTCGAGCGAAAGAAATTTTTTATCAATTTCAATTTGGAAAAACTTCTTTCACATGAAGCAATAGACACACAGACTGTGACAGACAGTCAAAAAGAATCTCAAACACAGTGACAAGCTTGGCAAAGATTCACAAAAATCCCATTTCACAATAAATTCCAGAAACTGCAATGCTGTCCATTTCTTTGCCTCTTCAACGCTGATTTTGGCAGCTTCCAAATGCCTCCGAAGTCGTCCAATTTCCACACTGATATCTTCATCAGAGAATTCATCGAAAATCTGAGTCAAATTTGGAATATACTTCCGAAGTTCTTCTTCTGTTGCAACAACCAAAGTGTTTGGCTGAATAACAGCGAAGATTGACAGAATTTGATCTATTGCCTTAGAACGAATCTCCAATTCTTGAAAGCGATCAAGACATTCAAACATAGCCCTTTTTACTTCCTCTGGCAATGTGAGATCAGCATCCTTTGCCATCTCTCCTGGCATCCTTTCTCGGAGCTTTACTCTCCCTCTTCTCTCCATAGAAATGTCCATTTCCTCACACTTTGTAGTTGCATAATGAATGGCCCTCTCCACAATTTCATTGCGTTGATCTTCAAGAAACAGTTTCAGAGAATGATTTGCACAAGGCACAAACAAAGCCTTGGGATTAATCTTTCTGATCTTTGACTGAACACATACTTCAAAATTGATCCGGACATTGCCTGAGCCACCTCTTCTCTTGCCTTCTTCATTTTTCTTTGTTGGAATCCACTGGGTCGATTTCGCTTCAGCGTGGATGTTTTCTGCAAAATTTTAAATCAAAAGGTATAAAGCATGAACATAAGTGCAAACACGACTCCTAAAAAAGCAGAAAACTATGAGCATTACTCACAAATAACTAGACCACTGACAAATGAAAATTACAGTATATCCAGTAAATAAAGAAGTAAAAAAAATTATTACAACAGAAACGCTTCAAACAAGTGGTTCTCAAACTTTTTCCAACCAGATACCCATAGAGTTATCAGATTATCAACCCAGACAAGCAGAGACAATTAATTACACTAGGCAACAAAGATTTTGTTACAGAAGACCAAATAGGTGCTCCTAGCTAATTTCGGTATGCTGGTTTCAAATCTATAATTAGATTTTTCTATCACGTCTAGATTTTGTGTAAAATGCAAATCACTTTTAGTAAAATTTTCTACCACGTCCAGATTTTGGTTTTAATCGGCTTAATGCCAGTATATGAAACTTGCTTTTCAAGGTTAAAGCAATTTTTTTTGCCAACTATATACAAATTTGAACAATTTTGATAAATAAAATTTATCCCGAGTTGGCAACACTGAGTCAAGAGCATAGTAACGGGCAACGGCCCAACGGTCAGTCGCTACGTGACAGTCAAGCAGAACGGTTGTTGAAGCTCTCTGCTGATGAGCAAGTGACAGGTTGTGGTGACTTGTGTTTTTATAGCATTTGTTTTGTACTACGGTGTGTATTTCTTTTTATTTTGCACATCGTAATAATTACTTTCTACGTTTTTTTCAGATATTGTATGGTAATTCAAAATGGCATCAAATAGACGTGCTTGTGTAAATCACCCAGACAACTTCTGCTTTGTCTGTGGACAATATACACCTAAGCCACAACGTAGAAACATAACAAAAAGATAAAACTTGCCTACAAGTGTTATTTTGACTGTAAGTTAGGAGACCAACAGAGGGACTGGGCACCACATATTTGCTGTGCACAGTGCAATGCAATGTTAATAGCTTGGATGAATGGTAAAAGAAAAGCTATGCCGTTCTCAGTCCCCATGGTTTGGCGTGAGCCGAAAAATCACTTCAATGATTGTTATTTTTGTTTGACAAAGATTGCTGGTTTCACAAAGAAAAACAAATCAAAGATCACGTACCCAAACTGCGAATCAGCAATGAAACCAGTACCACATGATGAAACAAATCCACCACCAGTTCCACCAGCAACGATAACAGACAGCAGTTCATCTGAAGATTCTGCTAGTGATATAGAAACAGGGAAAGATGGCATATACAGTATGTTCCAGATGCAAATATTTCCTCACATTTGTTAAGTCAAGCGGAGTTAAATGACTTAGTGCGCGATTTGGAATTACCAAAAGAAAAGGCAGAGTTGCTTGGTTCAAGACTTCAAGAATTTAATCTTCTCCAACCAAACACCAAAGTTTCCCATTTCCGCCATCGCCATTTGCAGTTTTCATCATTTTACTTACAGGAAGAAAACGTTTGTTTCTGCCACGATATCAGTGGTCTGATGCAAGGGATTGGCTGTCGCTATGATCCAAAAGAATGGAGACTGTTCATTGACTCTAGTAAAGCTAGCCTTAAAGCTGTATTACTGCACAACGGCAATGAAAAACCTTCAATACCTGTAGCACATGCCACTGGCCTTAATGAGACTTATGAATCGATGAAACTGCTGCTAAGACTCATCAAATATAAGGACCACACATGGAATATTTGTGGCGACCTTAAAGTTGTATCATTACTTCTTGGGTTACAGTTGGGCTACACAAAGCATATGTGCTTTTTGTGTCTATGGAACAGCAGAGATGACAGAACCACTACAAAAAACATGATTGGCCATCTAGAACTGAACATGTTGTTGGTAATACAATGTGAAACACCCAGCACTTATTGACCCTCAGAAAGTACATCTTCCACCACTTCACATTAAACTTGGCCTTATGAAAAATTTCGTGAAGGGTATGGATCATCAAGGTAGTGGTTTCCAATATTTAAAGGATAAATTCAAAGGAATATTGACAGATGCTAAGCTAGAAGCTGGAGTTTTCACTGGACCACAGATCCGCAGTGTCATCCACGACTCATCGTTTCCATCTAACCTAAATGAGAATGAACTAGGAGCATGGACATCTTTCGTTGAAGTTGTCAAAAATTTTCTTGGAAACCACAAAGCTGAAAACCACCGTAAACTCGTAGAAAACATGCTTAAATCTTATGAATAATGGGATGCAGAATGTCTTTGAAAATTCATTTTTACATTCTCATCTTGACTTCTTCCCGGCCAACCTTGGGGCTGTAAGTGACGAGCATGGTGAGCGCTTCCACCAACGATCTCAGTTATGGAAAACAGATACCAAGGTAATTTCAACCCAAATATGATGGGAGATTATTGTTGGTTCCTGCAGAAGGAGAGCTCGTCATCCTACAAGCGACAAAGGAAGAGGACACACCAAAGTTTCACTTAAGAACAGGAATTTGCCTTTCAGTAGTAACAACAAAATACTAACGCGCTTTGGGTGGATGGTTGGGCGCAGGGGTGGTAACTCCGCCAGCGGAATTCCGCTGTCTGTCTTAAGCCAGAATAAAGGAGGAAAGACATCCCTGTTCACTAATTATTTAAGTATGCTTAACATAAAACGTGGCACGGAAAAGTAGCTTAGACGGCTTTCGTAATAGAAGCGGGTGAGAAAAAAAATGAAAAATAGGGGTTTTCGGTTACACAAAATCTGGACGTGATAGAGAAATTTTGATATCAGATCTGAAATCAGCATCAGCGCTTTAGTAGGAATCAGTAGTTCACGTGTCTGTAACAAAAAAAAAGTTGAAATTTGTTGCCTAGTGTTATCAATGCCAATGCATTGATAAGCAGTAAGCATTAAGCATTAACAACATATTAAATATACGATGATACTACACCGGACATTGTAAAATTGTTGAACTTGACTAAGCCAATAAGCATTAGTACTAATTCAATATAGAATAGTACTGTAGTTGTTGATGTAAATCTGAAACGGTGTTTACTATATTAAGCATGTAAGCATTAACATATCTCTATGCAGTCACATCATCACCCTCTCTGTCTTAACATCACCATGTAGTTGCATTAAAAAAAATCATGCAGTCATATCACCACCACCATCGTAAGATCACCACATAGTCATCATAAAAAACTCACTCAGTCATACACATCATCGTTACTTCAGTAGTCATGATTGTAGGAAAAAAGTCAAGTCTAAAGTTTAGTGCAAAGTGTGACTTTCCTGTGTCTTTTTACTGATAACCAGTAGTCACAGGGACCACCATTCATAAACATGAGTTTTCATAACATCACGACGATGCATTTATTATAACATCACGACAATGCATTTACCGGGTATTATAACATCACGACGATGCATTTATAAACACTTAAACATCACTATGATACCACATTGTCAAAAATTAATGGACACTGATATAAGTACCATGATATTGTTATAAACACCAGCACCTTATGCCTTATCATAATTATTTAATGAAACATACCTCATGTATGTGGAGTCATAGTGTCAAGTGAACAAGACTTGGAATGTCAATTGCAGCCAGCTGGATATGCTCAACAAACTGATGACTAAAACGTCAACAAACGTTTGCCTTTCGATGTAATTTTTATCAAATATTTAATTTTTCGTTTGTAAATTTTGTATTGCCAATAAAAATAAAAATTTATTTTATAGTGGAAATTAACATTAAGCTGTTGTAATAGTTTGAACATTTTTAAATGTGTTTTCATACTTTGGCGAATTTTTCATTTGGTTTGAAAACTTGTACTGGTATTTCAACTCTCCCGATGGCACCCCCCTCCTGGCTGTCACCCGGGGTGGACCGCCCCCTCGCACCCCCTTAGTACGCCACTGGCTGTAACCCCCTAGATTCTGTCCTAAAGCTGGATCCTATCTGCTTTGCAGATAGCTGGTGAGGGAAGCTATATTTTTGGGGCCTCTTTGCGAGTGACTCGTTGCCCACGTCGGGCTAACATCATGAAAAAGAAAAAATTATAGCGTTTTGTCATTTACCATTACTTATTCGGACTACAGTGGATTTATTTTCCCAGAAGAGTTCCTTATTCCATGCACGGTCTGTGTGTATCATGAAAGAACCTCAGGGGACCATTCTGAGTTCAATCCCATATATATATATATATATATGTATATATATATATATATATATATATATATATATTATATGGTGTAGTGGTTAGCGTCGCTGACTACGAATCCATCGGCCCCGGGTTCGAAACCCGACGGCAGCCGGCGCGCAGCAAAACCCAGCTGTTCATCCTTCCACACAATAAAGAAAGTGGTTGGTAGATAAATGGGTACCCTAGGTGGCCTAGTGGTTAAGACGCTGGGCTGCTGATGGGGCGTGGTTCGGATTCCACGTTAAACTGTAGGTCTAAGGTGGAGTGAAAAGCTTGACCTTCGTCAGAATGAACAATTCGGGCGGAAGCTAACCAAAGGTTACCAAAGGTTTATATAATTTTTTTTTCTTTTTTGCGTTAGCAAAACTAAGAACTAATCACTCACTTTCACGTATCCTATCCCAACCAACCTCAAAGTTAAGTAGAATTTTACAAAGTATTTGAAATATGAATGTAACGGTAACTGCGGTAATTCATGGGAACAATTCTTTTCTCTCGAATTTACCGTTAATTCATGAAGGAATTTAATGGAGTTGCCATTGGTAATATTTACGTGTCATAAATTAACTTCAAATTGGACGAAATTTTGAACTAAAGTTCTCGCTTACCCGGTTATTAATATGATTATAACACGATTATGATGTAATTATGATCTGAGTATGATTATGTATTCCAATCCTTTACTTTAATTAAAGTACTAAGTATACAGTCATACACACCACCAGGGGTAAAGTAAACACCATGAATTTTAACCATAAATGATATATTGACAAGAATTTGATAGCTTACAAAAACAAAATATTCCGTATGAAAAAAAATTATTTCAAATAATAAAAATTTAAATAAATAAATGATAGGCAATTGCCATGTTTATCTACTGAGAGCAAATATCATAAGAATAATATATATATATATATATATATATATATATATATCCCATCCCAGCGACACTACGCACCCTCTGTCTCGCCGAGATATGTACCACTCTATGTATGAATCGGCCGTTAAGCAACTAAAATAAAACAAATAAATAAAAATATATATATATATAAGCAATTGGTATAACGATAAAGATTGCATTTATAAATAACCCTTACCAACAACGCCGCGCAGCCTCTGATTTTCACAATCAATTATTTTGTAAATATAATTAATAGCCAATTAAATATCCTATATAAGGAAAATGATGCACCTTTTAAAAAATATTACTGTAAATAAGACAAAAAATGCAGTGGATTCTTTAAAGAAATAAATTTTATTTGAATAACAAGTATCTGATTCAGCCATAGCGAAATTCAAAATTTACTTCAGCTTTGCACTTTCTGATACAACCATTTTGGGGATAAGATACAGTATGTTACTGTTGAAAAATAAAAATTCTTTGGGGATTTTATCTTTTTACAAAAACAATTAATTTATTAAAGCGTCCGTAGCTAAATGGGTAATACCATTTCCCTACATGCGAAGTGAAGACGCTGTGATCGAGGGTTCGAATCCCGATCATGCTGGTATATTTTATAATAATATGGGAATTATCGCAATGGGCCGCATTCGTCTGGACTGAGGTCTGCACCAGTGTCTGGTCTTTCACTCATTATTATTGGTAAAATAATTATTTCGTGCTGTAAAAAATATAAAAAAATATAAAATATAAAATACATGATTTATTTTAATTAGAGCCACATTATTTACATTTTGTTTTAAATATTAAATTTTAAATACAGGGTGTTTTTTTTATTCGAGAACCCCTGAAAACATGAAAACTATTATTAAAGGTTCTCGAATAAAAAAAATTTTTAAAATACCCTGTAGAAAATATACAATTTTTTACCTAAAAAAAGGTATTTAATGAAATTTATATATATATATATATATATATATATATTATATACTCTGTGTGTGTGTGTGTGTGTATATATATATAATATATATATATATATATATGCGGCAAACCCACAAGGAAAAAGAAAAACGATTCCAAGGCCTTTCGTGTATTCAAAGCTACACCTCGTTAGGGAATCATTCCCTGACGAGGTGTAGCTTTGAATACACGAAAGGCCTTGGAATCGTTTTTCTTTTTCCTTGTGGGTTTGCAGCATTCATTCATTTCACGTGTTTTATTGTGAAATTCATCCCATATATATATATATATATATATTATATATATATATATATATATATATATATATATAGTGGGCCTAGATTTAGCCGTTTAAGGTGATATTTATTAATTTAATGCTAGTGATTAAGTGATGCAATGATTGAGTATTAATGACAGGCTGGGTTAACAATTTATGATGTCATACAGTATCACCAGTTGAAAGTGGCTGATGGAGTAGGCCTACTATAATATTTCCGAGTGATACGAATTGCTTCGAGGTCACCAGCTTGGATTACACCCAAGCAAATATTGTTAAGGTTACAAAAAGCACCTTATTGTTTTGTATTTAATTAAGAAAATAAATCAGTTATTTGTTCATAGTGAATAACAAATGATTGACAATAATTATAGTGCTTAACAACTATATAACGGCATTTTATTATGAAAAAGGCTGACTGAGGATTAGTAAATGAGAAAAAGAATTATACAGATCAATGGTTAAGAAATACACTCGTTTATGAGAGGCTAATGGTATGCAAAAATGGGACACAGCATGAAATATGAAAACTAGTGATTACAGAAATTATGCATGTACGTTATGATACAACAAATAGATTATGTAACACGCTGACTATGAATAAACACAGAATAAATGATGCAGCCTAAGAATTATGGAAATTAGTGACGTGCGTTTATGGTGCTCTTTAGGTCACGTATTACACTGCTTATGTAGGCCAGAGTTACGCAGTAATGGAATACTAAACAAGATGCTGTAACCTAATGACAATTGGGAGAAATGCTATGACAATGATTATACGAGTATTATTTATATAAGGCAATTATATGATGCGAAGTGATTACGCATAAATGGAACATAGAAACAAGATGCTGTGGCCTAATGATAATTGGAAGCGATGTACTAAGTTGGTACACCGTAAATGGATTAGGCCTTCAGTAAGAAATACTTAAATCTAGCACATAAATAAACGGATGTACAGTATTTATATGAATGAACACAATAGTAGATGCTACGCGGATTTACGGTACTGGAACGGCACTCAGATTAGGACATCGGCCTAACGCGTTTTAACGAGAATCAGTTTGACCGAATTATAAAACACTGCGTTTATAGCCTACTCTTCTGCGGTTCACTGGGTAGGCTTTACGTTATTGTTTTTAAGCAAAGAGACAAGGCTTACCAGTAAGAGAGTGATACCTCTAGGTTGACGCGTTGCTTGGAGGGTGGCCTATTGAACTAAGAGGCTCGAGGTGTTGACCGTCCGATTGGTCTGTTGAGCGGGCGCCGGTCGACTGTTGTTGCCTCTTGAGATGCAGGATGTCCTGAAGGTGAATTTGCAGACGTAAGCCGGGGTTCTTATGACTGCCCCTTGGAAGTTTGTTCCGTAAGTCAAGGTCTTCACGGTGAAGTGTTGATGAGCCTAATGGATTCTCGTTGACGGCCGTTTTTCGTAAAGCGGTGAAAGCTGAACAGATGTGAAGTGATTTGGGTCTGTAGCTTCGTGCCGAGTCACGTAACGTGTCCACCTTGCGGATGTTTTCTCGTAGCGTGTTGAGCCTTGCCGGTGCTCTCGAGGATGATTGTTAACCAGTTGAGGTGTGGTGAAAAAGGCCAATGAAAACGCCTACAGCGGGAAAGACTTCGCTTACTTCGAGTGATAATGCGTTCTTGGGTGAAAAGTGTTGAAGTGGGCCTTGAAGGAAGCCGGCTAAAGCTGACGCTGTAACGACGTGAAGAATGAACTTACGAGATGAATGCACGAACGGAGTGAGGTTTGGTAGAGAGCCTTACTTGATGATAGACTTCGTGTAGGCTCGACCGGAGCCTTGAAGGAACAGCGGGCCGATCTCCGGCAAAGGCCGGAGAGCGGGTGGCGTGACGAGTGGTGCTATTGACGAAGGTGCTGAGAGCGAGACGTGACGACCAAGACGAGAAAATGGCAAGTGAGAAGTGAGAATGCGTATCAGTGGAATCTAGCTTCTATAGTTTCTGTGACGTGGACTTTCCCGCCATATCTTGAGACGCCTTCCACGCGTCCTTTAGTTGATAAGGGCTTGCTTTCGCGGGTCTTTTGGGAAGAAACAGATATTTTCATTGTTTCTGATTTCTTGACCACGTGTGTCTTCTAAGAATGTTTGATGATGGCGTGGAAGAAAGAATTTGTCTGTCTACTTGTTAGTCTATTTCTTGTCGGTCCTCTATATATATATATATATGATGAATAAATATGATGAATAAATATCATAAATACTTTTCACGTGTCACTTTCGTGAAATAATTTTTCATATATATATATATATATATATATATATTAGTGGTGGCCCGGATGTCAGTTTTTCAACATCTGCGGATGCGGATGCGGATCTTTAATTTCAATATCCGCGGATGCGGATATTTAGTTAATCTATCAATATAATATAGAATTATGAATATATGACATAATTTTTCAAATTTCGTGATATTACTATTATGGCAGGCAATGCATAAGAATTAAAATTGATATTAATGTTTTCATTATGATAAAAATAATAACTTTCTCAAGAGTTTCAGCCACGGAAAATTCAATGAAACAAGTTTCATTCAATTTTCTGTGTCCAGCTATTTATAGTTTGAGGTTTATATATTTGTTTGTTCATTAATATAATTAATACTTTACATGAAATGTGCATGACTGGGCCTTATAAGCTACTTTATAAACTAATTTAATTGTAAATTGCATAATTTATTAGAGATAATATCCGCATAGCATCCGCAGTCAGAAGTGCGGATGCGGATGTTAAAAATTATGCGGATATCCGGTCCACCACTAATATATATATATATAATTATATATTTATATATATATATATATATATTTTTTTATTTTTTTTTTTTTTTTTTCGTATGTTTAATGCTTATAATTAAATATATGTTAGTTAACTTAAAGAGTTAGATAAAAAAAATTAATATAAAATGAACGTGTAGGAAAAATGGTGTGATTTCATGCACTAAATTTGAAAATGGCGAATTCCGAAGTAATCATGATTTATTTCATTTGAACAACTGGTTTTTTTGGTGTGTGTGCGTGCGTAAATTAAGCAAATACCTTTACAAATTTACTTTTTTTTATTTGTTAAACTATTTATTAATTAATGTTAAATGAATGTTTGTTTTTTTTAATTAACAAACTAAAAAAAAAAATTATTTTGAAAAAATACTTTTTAAACCCCAAAAAATTTATAGTTCTTATTTGAATCAATCGTAAAAGTTTTATTTGTGATTTATACAAAAAAAAGTGGAGTAAAAGCTTGACCTTCGTCAGAATGAACAATTCGGGCGGAAGCGAAACCAAGGTTAAATGCGATTTTTTCCCTTACACCAACAAGAAGACCCCTTTACTAAAACAAAATTTGTGAGTTCGGTGCAATACTTTTAGGTTTTTTAGCTTCGTGGAATGAACTGTAAACGAGTGAAGCCTAAAAAGCCAAAAAAGCCTAAAAAGCCTAAAAAAATGTAAAGACAATATTAAATAAATTAAAATAACAACATCAATAATTCAATTAATTGTACGTTCTTTGTTATAATTACTGTAATATTGTAATTAATTGTAATGTTTATCAATAAAGCTATATCTATCTATTTATTTATCTATTTATCTATCTATCTATCTAAATGAATAAATAATTAGAAAGGAGTAACTAAATTGGAGTCCAAAATGAAAGTAAAAAAAATTACTAAGAATTATTGAAAAATTTATTGGATAAATGTAAATTTTCTCTTATTATTTATTCAATTAAATCGTTTTGCGAAATAAAATCTCTTTTGGGGGGTTTTTTGGAGGGGACGCATTTGAAATAGGAAAATAAATTTGCAAATCTATACAACTCCGGACCATAAAAGTAGAATACTCTCTCAAATGCGCTCATGACCTTCATAATACCTTTTCGTTATACATATTTGTGAAGAATAGCGAGTATCTGTGACGTCATTGTGATAAAACGATGCCTCTGTGTGCAAGTTTTGAAAAAAAATTAAAATACAGCAAAAACATTATTAAATAGTGAAAAGCTAATGCATAGCGACATAAAATATTAGGACAGGGTTTCCCAATCTTTTGCGGTCACGGACCCTTTTCTAACCCTGTAACTTCCGCGGGCACCAAATTTTAGCCAAACTTGGCTACCTCAGGATAAATTTATCCCGAAGCGTCTTTATTTAAAGGAAAATATTATTGAAAAAATGAACCTTACGATTACGAATTCCAATATTTGACAAAATTACACGAATTATTAATTTTGTTAATGTAGTAATATTTGAAATTCCATTTCGGGATACCACGGCGGACCCTCTGAGATGTGACTGCGGACCACAGTTTAGGAAACCTTGTTAGAATATCTTGTCAGGTGTTGCAAAAAAATAGAATAAATTCATTATGTCTATTGAGTACTGCCAATATATTAAACCTTTATCAAAGAATTTTTAACTTTGCCTCTTAGTATTTAGTTGGTCCACCCTGACTGCGGCCTCAAATCGACGCGGCATCGAATCGACAAGCCTCTTGCATTCTTTTGTAGTTATTGATTGCGAGGTTGTCATCAAACACCTCTTCGCTTCACTAAGTTTTCCTGGTTTACGCTTTTAGACCTTCTGCTACCAATTTTCTAAAGTTTTTATTGCATTAAAGTCGGGAGAATTAGCTGGCCATGTTAGTACTGTACTTCAATTTCATGAGTATCAAACCACGCAGATGTTGCATGGGCCGCATGAACTGCAACCAGGTCATGTTGAAAAATAAATAGTTCGTCTCTATAAATATGATTATTGACAGTTTTTGGTCACGAAAACTGAAAACTAAGCCGATTCTATGATAAATGGGAAGCAAAAGAGACGACTATCCTAATGCAAAGAAAGAGTTGCATGGTCTGCAAACGAGTGGCAAAAAGTGTTTTTTTTAGACGAATTAAAATTTTGTCATTTGATGACGGGTCCGCGAGTTTGACGAAGAAAGTCTGAAATGTATCATGAAAGCTGCTTGAAGCGATCGGTCAGATTTACAGCAATCATCTTCAGCGCATCCGTCGCAGCCTCGTAAACACCAACAACGCTTGCATAGTATTTCTCTTGCCCTAGAAATAATCACATAGTGCTAATTGCGAGTCGGGTGAGAAGGGGGAATGGGAGAGTGCCACAACAGTGTTTTATGATGTAGTCTTGGATTGGATCATGAAAGACTCGTGTCAGATGGTCAGCTGTCAAACTGAGTAAAACAATGTGCATTTTAAATGCTCCGGTAAGAATGGTGTGACAACTTTGGACGGAGATTTTCACTTTGGAGATGTGAATTCAACAATTAGACGTTTGTCCGCGAACAATTTCTCTCACAAGATTAACGTAATTTTCTACATTCACTTCTTCGATCATCATTCATGTCCTTTTTAGAAAACGTTCGTGTCAACTGATAAATCACTTGGCTGTGCCTTAGTGGCTTATCACCATATGCTTGCTGTAACATTTTTAATGTTTCACCAGGAGTTTGATCTAGGACAGTGGTTCCCAAACTTTACTAACTGTCGGAACCCTTACAGACTTGTTTTTATTTCGCGGAACCCCAACTCCATATATATATATATATGATGAAAAGAACCACGAAGGAAAGGAAACACAGAATGGTGCTCAAGCGCTTTCGTCTAATGACATCCTCAGGAACACTAAACGAAAGCGCTTGAGCACCATTCTGTGTTTCCTTTCTGTGTTTCCTTTCCTGCCCTTATATAGGGCAAAAAAATATTTTTTTAAATTTTTATGATCGCAACCTTCAAGTAGTTCGAATTGATGTAAATTCACTGCATATAAATTTGGAAACATTTATTCCAACATTTTGAGGTAGCTCAAGCAACATGAAGTTTTAACATATTGAATAATGTATAATTACAGTAGAATGAATACACATGAAAAACGAAACTTATACAGCCATAGAAAGAGTTTTTTCAAGCTATCTGAGAAGAGACGGCGGTGTTCGTTAGTAGTATAGCCGAAAAAGGGTAGAGTGCAGGAATGTTGCAAATTATTACGTAATGTTGCAATGCTGCAAAGGGTGTTGCAAAGGGGGGTGGGGTGTTGCAAAAAAGGGGTGGGGGGATGCTGCAGGTGCAACAAGGGGTCATGAAACTTGGAGGCGGCGTTATCCCCCAAGAGAAAGGAGAAGGAGAGAAAGGAGGAGAGGTGTTCATCTGGCAGGAGCCAAGTGCATATTAAGACTTCAGCCGAGTAGGCGTTGTCTTATAGGCTCCTAATCAGCCAGTTGGCTGAATCAGCCAGTTGGCTTAGAAGTAGCCAAGGGGGGAGGGGTACACCTGAAGGGGGAGAGAGAGAGAGAGAGAGTATCGGCCTTTGTTGCCAACCCCAAAATGGGATTGCAAGGGCATGCAACTTGGAGGCGGAGTTCTCCCCCAAGCTATTCCCCCCAAAGGGGTATACCTAACCTAAGAGGCCTCTATGGGAGGGAAGGGGTTTTCTCACCACCCAAAGGGCCAGAAAGAGAAAGGACCAGAGATCCTTGCTCGGCTGGGAGCCGAGCTTGTATGACTCCGTCGTCAGCCTCTCGCTCTTTTATAGACCTCTAATCCGCCATGTGGCTGAGTTGCCAGATAGCGCCATTTATTTAATTCCAATAGAAGGCTGAGTTGCCAGTTTGTGCTATATATTTAATTAATTCATATATTAATCGAAGAGTGAGTTGCCAGATAGCAATATTTATTAAATTAAACCATATATTAATCATCCATTTAAATACCACAATATATTTATTGATGGTAGTTAATCAATACAGATGAATCTTCTTAATTCCAACAATTAAAAGAAATTCTGTTTATTAAATAAATAATTTAAACACACGCTCTTTACACAATAAATCACTTTATTACTTAATTCCTATTTTTATTATAAATATCACAATTAAGTCACGAATAACAGTGGGAAAAACGAAAGGAAAAGAAACCTTACGAAGAAAGTTGAAATAAACGACAATTCAAAACACACGGTCATCCCCCTCCTCCCTCATTCCCCCCAAACTTATCACCCCATCTGTGCTTGTATATATATAATAAACGAATGAACAACTCGTGCACACACACACACACACACACACACACACACACGCCTCTGTACATATCATGTGGATGAAAATCAGAAAAAAAATGCCAACGTATATTAATTTAAATCAAATGAAGCTAAACGTATATCAATTTAAAACAAACGAATTTTCTCCTTTTAAGAGAATCAATTATTATAAGAAATTAATTATTCAATTTAAGAAATTAATCATTAAACGATGTTTTTTTCTTTCACGAGGAAAGGATTTCCGACAATCTGGGTCAATTCGAAACACACATGTTTGCCCGAGGCCTTTTTGCAAGGTACGGTAGGACGCGAACATATCTTCTTAATTCCAACAATTTACTTTAAAAGAAATTCTGTTTATTAAATAAATAATTTAAACACACGCTCTTTACACAATAAATCACTTTATTACTTAATTCCTATTTTTATTATAAATATCACAATTAAGTCACGAATAACAGTGGGAAAAACGAAAGGAAAAGAAACCTTACGAAGAAAGTTGAAATAAACGACAATTCAAACACACGGTCATCCCCCCTCCTCCTCATTCCCCCCAAACTTATCACCCCATCTGTGCTTGTATATATATATAATAAACGAATGAACAACTCGTGCACACACACACACACACACACACACACACACACACACGCCTCTGTACATATCATGTGGATGAAAATCAGAAAAAAAATGCCAAACGTATATTAATTTAAATCAAATGAAGCTAAACGTATATTAATTTAAAACAAACGAATTTTCTCCTTTTAAGAGAATCAATTATTATAAGAAATTAATTATTCAATTTAAGAAATTAATCATTAAACGATGTTTTTTTCTTTCACGAGGAAAGGATTTCCGACAATCTGGGTCAATTCGAAACACACATGTTTGCCCGAGGCCTTTTTGCAAGGTACGGTAGGACGCGAACGTATCTTCTTAATTCCAACAATTTACTTTAAAAGAAATTCTGTTTATTAAATAAATAATTTAAACACACGCTCTTTACACAATAAATCACTTTATTACTTAATTCCTATTTTTATTATAAATATCACAATTAAGTCACGAATAGCGGTGGGAAAAACGAAAGGAAAAGAAACCTTACGAAGAAAGTTGAAATAAACGACAATTCAAAACACACGGTCATCCCCCCCCTCCTCCCTCATTCACCCCAAACTTCTCACCCCATCGTGCTTGTATATATATAATAACGAATGAACAACTCGTGCACACACACACACACACACACACACATACACACCTCTGTACATATCATGTGGATGAAAATCAGAAAAAAAAATGCCAAACGTATATTAATTTAAATCAAATGAGGCTAAACGTATATTAATTTAAAACAAACGAATTTTCTCCTATTAAGAGAATCAATTATTATAAGAAATTAATTATTCAATATAAGAAATTAATCATTAAACGCTGTTTTTTCTTTCACGAGGAAAGGATTTCCGACAACCTGGGTCAACTCGAAACACACGGTCGTCCCCCCTCCTCCCTCATTCCCCCCAAACTTCTCATCCATCTGTGCTTGTATATATATATATATAATAAACGAATGAACAACTCGTGCACACACACACACACACACACACACAAGGAAAGGATTCCCGACTCGAATCACACGTGTTTGCCCGAGGCCTTTTTGAAAGTTACGGTAGGACGCGAACGTACAATCGTCAAAATATTAGTTCAGACGAAATACACACAAATGAACAACTTTCTCCTTACCTTATATATATATATATATATATATATATATATATATATATATATATATATATAAAGAATCATATTAATTGTGTCTATTTAATTTTGTCATTCCCTATAGAAAGAATCATAATAACCGTGTCTATTTAATTTTGTCATTCCTTATATATATATATATATATATATATATATATATATATATATATATATATATATAAACGGATTTTCACCTTAAAGTGAATTAAAACATTAAAAAAAATCACTAAACAATTAAAAGAAATCGTTCCATTAACATATTCTCAAATCTACACACACACACACACACACACACGCACACACACACGCACGCCTCTATACATATTGTGAATGAAAATCAGAAAAATGCCAAAAATATATTAATTTAAAAGAAATTCTGTTTATTAAATAAATAATTAGAATTTAAACACACGCTCTTTACACAACTAAAATAAATCACTTTATTACTTAATTCCTATTTTTATTATTATTATTAATATCACAATTAAGTCACGAATAACAGTGGGAAAAACGAAAGGAAAAGAAACCTTACGAAGAAAGTTGAAACAAACGACAATTCAAAACACACGGTCGTCCCCCCTCCTCCCTCATTACCCCCAAACTTCTCACCCCATCTGTGTTTGTATATATACAGCGTGTCCCAAAGAAATGTATAACCACTTTGTTCGATAATACCAGCTATGAGGATAATAAATATATTACTTTTTATGTTTTTTAATAAAGAATTTTCTCCTGAATCTAAATATGTAATTATTTTTATTAAAAATTGAAGAACAAAAAAGTTACAGATGTTTAAATTATAATTATTATTTTCGAGACTTCATGTGCGATATTTTCTAATATTTTAACCGACTGTTTTGAGATACTTATGTTTAGTGTTGATATTGAAGCATAAATGTTGTAATTATTAGTTAATTCAAAAAATTTACAAATTCCATGGTTAAATGACACTTTATCTAAGATGTTCGACGTCTACCATAACGTTGTTTTTGTAAGTTTTGCACAGTGCCGTCGGTTTCAAACTTATCTCGTATACGTGCAAAAATATTAGAAAATATCGCACATGAAGTCTCGAAAATAATAATTATAATTTAAACATCTGTAACTTTTTTGTTTTTCAATTTTTAATAAAAAATAATTACATATTTAGATTCAGGAGAACATTCTTTATTAAAAAACATAAAAAGTAATATATTTATTATCCTCATAGCTGGTATTATCGAACAAAGTGGGTATACATTTCTTTGGGACACGCTGTATATATATAATAAACGAATGAACAACTCGTGCGCACACACACACACACACACACACACACACAGACACGAGGAAAGGATTACCGAGAATCTGGGTCAATTCGAATCACACCTGTTTGCCCAGAGGCCTTTTTTGAAGGAACAAAATGACCGCGAGTTGACCTTTCTTCCAGTCTACTCGAGTAAATCTCGCTTGACTCCAAATATTAATATTGTTGTTGTATTACTTCTACAATGAAATACATGCTTCATTCTCGAAGCGAAGAAAATGTTTTATATTTTTATTTACACGTAATTTGTATGGTGTCATATTCTTAGATAACATCTCTGTTATTGAAAGATATACACACAATTATATTAAATAATAATCAGCAAAATAAATAAGGTGCATGAGGTGGGCAAACCTGAAAGTACTAACAATTGAGTGTAATTACGTGTTTTCTGTATAAACGTCTGCCAAAAACAGCTTCAGAGTTCATTTACACCATGCGTACACTTATCTCGTGTACACAGTCAGTGGGAAATAAAACGTACCAATGAAACAATAGAATCATTTTGAATTCATTCACACCAGGCGTACACCTATCTCGTGTGTGTGTGTATATATATATATATATATAAAGAAAGAAAGAGAGAGAGTTTTGTTCATTCTTTTAAAATAAATAAAGGAATGGATATATATAATATATATATATATATATATATATATATAATATATATATATATATAGGGTGGTACAAATTACAGTAGTAATAATAATTAACTCTTTCTCGCCGAATTGGAAAGCTTTTCACTCGACCTTAGACCTACAGTTTAACGTGGATTCAGAAATACATCTCGTCAGGGAATGATTGCTCACTATTTCATCGAGATAATTAAAGCTCATATACAGGACCTGCATTGTCTATAAGATCTGTGGCGCGTGCAGTAGGGTGGCCCACTTTTCAATTTTTTTTTTAAAGTATAGGTTATCTTAGTTTTTCCCATTATTTGGCACTATACTAGCACATTGGTACCATTTTTACAAAAATTGATCAATATTTAGGAGTCTCGCATCGACCTTGAAATTACGAGGTTTTTTTTTAAAACGTGTACTTTTTAACTTTTTACTTAATCAAGATAAATCATTAAGTAGGGATGTTTTCTGAATCCTCTTGATGAGAGAAGTCGTTTGGTGTGCCTTCCAATGTCATACGACTAACGGTTTAAAAGTTGTGCCTGTATACATGTAATACCACTGTGCTAGTATAGTGCCAAATAATGGGAAAAACCACGATCACCTATACTTTTCAAAAAAATCAGCAAATAGCAGACAAATAAGGAAGAAAGAAACAATAACTTAAATAATCACTTTTGCATTGTATTGACCACTATCACACGTCACTGGCTGCAACGTTGTCCCTCTGTGCTATGTCATCGTGGCGAGTGATGACTTCTTGAAGTCGCCGAGCTCTTTCCGGTTCTTTTCCACCACTTGCAGAAGATCCTGCAGCTGTGCCTCGTCCTTTGTGACCGTGTTCGCATAGTCTTGTATCAGTTGGACTCCTCTTTCAGCGACGTCATTGGTGACCTGGAGATTAGAGATCACATCCTTCAGACGACAAAAGTCCTCGTTCTCGTCCCACTTATCAGTTGGCAGGGTGAGCCACGAAGACCCATACATCTTCAGACCTGCAAATAAGAACCAGGAGGACTCGTCGATCAGGTCGGGGAGCAGCGTCATCTCGTCGACTGAGACGTTCTCGTATGTGAAGTCTTTGGGTACAGGGAGGTGGGACAGCTTCTCTGCCATCTGTTGAGGTCTGCTGGTGGATCCGCCGAACGTGTGATAGCAGCCACAATGCTTACTACCTATGTAGAGAATGGAAAGTGGAAAGGAAACTGTCAAGAATACATGTGAGTTACGGGACACTTTAAAACTGACGCTATCGATGAATACTATACACAATACGCACCTGATTATTGGACATGCGGAAACGATCAGCCACTTCCATGACAGCAGGTGCATAAAGGATGCGGCGAGGAAAATTGGCAGACACACTTGGCTCTTTCGGCAGGGGGAACGCTAGTTCTGTCTCCGACTCTCCTGACATGCCAGTATCATCATTCTCCATGGCCTCATCTCCGGTTTCGTATGCACACTTTGAGGTTTGCGGCTCCTGGCGAGGACGTTTTCTTCCTTCCTGTAGCTTTCTTTTTACAGCGAAAACTTTATCGTTCCCACTCATCGTTGCCACCCGAGGACCACCTTGATCGAGGTAGAAGTCAATGTCTTCTTTCTTGTCCTTGTCGGACAGCAGTCGATTCTTCTTTATATCTTCGACAGCGTCAGATGCTCCGATATCCCACAGCTTGTCCACACTGTCCGAAAACTTCTGCCGTTTTCCTCCGGCGTCAGTTTCTCGTTTTCTGCTCTTTTGGAGTAAGTGCCACTCTTTGCACAATGCTTCTAGCTTCCGTTCGCGGTTGAGCTTTGTGATTGTTTTAATGCGGGCCATGTTCCAAAACTTTAAGACGTTGTTTACGGTTTCTTTGAATGCGTCTTTCCTGTTAGCAGTGTACTGGATAACACTGAAGAAGTATTGCAAAACCTGCCGTGTTGTTGGCAATTTGCTACCACTGATGGAGGACGACGGTTGGCCAACTAAAAAATTTCCGAAGCCGATCTTAGAGAAGGTAGCGATGTTATTTTCGCCTTTCCTTTTGATGACTCTCTATTTGTAGCTTCAAGCTTGAAATTGATCCTTCGTTCACCAAACTCTCAATTGGAGAGCCTCTTACTTCACTGAGTGACAATGTCGTAAAGGATCTCTCTACTGATCAAGCGTACGGGTATAGGATCACACAGGCCATAAGGACAGGAGAACTTCCCACAGATCTGGCCCTTCTTGAAATTGGTCCAGTGAGCCATTCAAGGTGGTTGACAACAGCAAACAGGCTTTGTCGCATATGGGTTTCAAAACATGGCCTTAAAGGCAAAACCTCAACAACTTAAGACTGATAGTGGAATACATTGTTGGTGTGTACTACCCCTGTTGGTTCAACATCAAAGTAAAACACTCTTGGGTGGAAGGCCCACGCCACATCTTGTTTCAGCTGCGGCTAGTTAGGCTGCAAAAGAAGGCTGTAGTGGATGCTGTTTTGCCAACCATCAAGCGCTCAGCATGGTATGCTTTCAGCGAAATGATAATCCAGACACTCTTGTGCTCAGATGACAGTGAGGAGAGGAGAGCTGGTGTCCAAAAGATTGTTGACATGAGGGGTGGAGATGATGACACACTTGGAGATCTTTCTGTACGTCCCAGGAAGACACCTTCCATCAACCCCAGTGCTTCGTCCGTGTTGGAGCTGACAGACTGGTCTGACCGGGTATTTGAACCTCCTTTGACATGTAAACTGACTGCAGCGGAAGTAAAGAAGTTCTTTGACAAGCCTATGCAAGTTCCACAGTGGCCCTGTCATGCTCAGTCAATAGAGAGGTGTGTGAAACAAGTCACAGAGGCAGCAGGCAGGGTGTATACACATGAGAAACGTGAGGGCTATATCAGAGGCCAAGAAGCAAGTCGGCGGCTGATGTCCAAGAACGAATCAAAGCAAGACTTGATGAAACTTGTTGTTTAAATATTTTTTTTTACTGATGTCATTACTTTCTAATGTTGTTTTATGATTACAAGGATATGTTTTATGATTACTAGGATATGTTTTATGCAGAGAAACTAAAATTTTTATAGCATTACCTGACATTTTGAGAAGCTAAAATTAATAAATGTTGTTTTCAGAGAGCAATTTATGTGCTTTTTAATCAAACGTAGATTTACCAAGCTAAGTGTTGAGCAATCACAAAAATAATAGCAGATTTGAATTCTTCACATCCAAAAACATATTTTTAAAACCCCTCAATTAGGGAATTGGGAAAAATTAATTTTCACCTCCCAAATTGACACACCCTACTGGCACAGGCATACTGTAGTGCATTTTCTAATTACCTATATACATTATACATTCCGCCCGGGTATGGTGACTCATTTTTTTGAAAAGTATAGGTGATCGTGGTTTTTCTCATTATTTGGCACTATACTAGCACATTGGTATTACCTGTATACAGGCACAACCTTTAAACCGTTAGTCGTATGACATTGGCAGGCACACCAAACGACTTCTCTCATTAAGAGGATTCAGAAAACATCCCTACTTAATGATTTATCTTAATTCAGTAAAAAGTTAAAAAGTACGCATTTAAAAAAAAAACGTAATTTCAAGGTCGATGCGAGACCCCTAAATATTGATCAATTTTTGTAAAAATGGTACCAATGTGCTAGTATAGTGCCAAATAATGGGAAAAACCACGATCACCTATACTTTTCAAAAAAAATTGAAAAGTGGGCCACCCTAGCGTGCAGCCTTCAGAAGATGTGAACAGCTGTTCTGTGGATCAGTTCAAGAAATACATCTCGTCAGGGAATCGTTGCTCACTCTTCCATATTTCAACATAACAGGATCATTTGATTATTGAACCGGATTTAAAATAACAGGATCATTTGATCCGGGGGGTAGTATGGCTGCAAAACATGCTAATGCACGATTTTTCTCTTTAGTAATAATAATAATAACAAATAGCTCTTCCCCGAATTGTAACAACGGTTAAGGTTTTCACTCCGCCTTAGACCCACAGTTTAACGTGGAAACCGAACGCTCTTTTCTTTTTTAAAATATAATTAAAGGAATGGATATATTTATAATTTCTTTATTATAAAATGTGGAACATGCAGTCTTCAGAAGATGTGAACATCTGCTCTGTGGATCAGTTCAAGAAATACATCTCGTCAGGGAGTCGTTGCTCATCATAATTTCAACATAACAGGAACATTTGATTATTGAACCGGATTTAAAATAAAAGGATCATTTGATCCGGGGGGTAGTATGGCTGAAAAACATGCTAATGCACGATTTTTCTCTTTAGTAATAATAATAATAATAACTAGCTCTTCCCCGAATTGTAACAACGGTTAAGGTTTTCACTCCGCCTTAGACCTACAGTTTAACGTGGATTCAGAAATACATCTCGTCAGGGAATGATTGCTCACTATTTCACATTTCATCGAGATAATTAAAGCTCATATACAGGACCTGCATTGTATATAAGATATGTGGCGCGTGGAGCATGCAGCCTTCAGAAGATGTGAACATCTGTTCTGTGGATCAGTTCAAGAAATACATCTCGTCAGGGAGTCGTTGCTCACTCTTCCACATTTCAACATAACAGGAACATTTGATTATTGAACGGATTTAAAATAACAGGATCATTTGATCCGGGGGTAGTATGTCTGCAAAACATGGTAATGCACGATTTTTTCTATTTAGTAATAATAATATAACTCTTTCTCGCCGATTTGTTCCCCTCATTAGACCTACAGTTTAACGTGGATTCAGAAATACATCTCGTCAGGGAATGATTGCTCACTATTTCACATTTCATCGAGATAATTAAGGCTCATATACAGGACCTGCATTGTCTATAAGATCTATGGCGCGTGGAACATGCAGTCTTCAGATGTGAACATCTGCTCTGTGGATCAGTTCAAGAAAATGGATACCCGAACCTTGCCACACACACACACACACACACACACACACACACACACACACACACACTATATATATATATATATAGGGTGATATGCACAAAAGACATTTTTCTATGTAGTAATAATAATAAACTCCCCGAATTTTCCAAAATTGCTGTGAAAGTGTAATGAAAAAGAACAGCTTCAGAGTTCATTCACACCATACGTACACTTATCTCGTGTACTCAGTCTACACCTCCCTCATTGTGCCTGACAACACAGAAGCTCTTTCCAAAATTGTTGTGAAAGTGTAATGAAAAAGAATAGCTTCAGAAATCATTCACACCATGCGTACACTTATCTCGTGTACGCAGTGTACACCTTACACATTGCGTCCGATATACTATTTTTCTTCTACGCTAGAGAATACACATCTGAAATCCACGGCTTGCACCGCTCAACTGAGTACGCAGGCGTAGAGATATCCCCAAGTAGTAGCAGGAGTCACTTTTTTTATGCGTAAATGGCTTGTTCAGGTTGAGTTGTCAGATACCACTTTTTATTTTAATTGTTCAGGTATACATTATTATGGAGAGTTGTCAGATACCACTTTTTATTTTATTTGTTCAGGTATACATTATTATGGAGAGTTGTCAGATACCACTTTTTATTTTAATTGTTCAGGTATACATTATTATGGAGAGTTGCCAGATACCATTTTAACTGTTCAGGTATACATTATTAGGTAGCCAGATTGTACCATTTATTTAATTAATTCTTAAAAGTTGGCTTACAATTCCGCTAGTAGGTTTAGAAGGCGTAACATGATATAATTGTTTACAACCAAAAGAATTAACTAAACAACATTACATCATTCTGTTTATTATAAATATATAGAAAATAAATATACATTTTGAATGATCAATTAAAAATAATAGTTTAAGAAATATGAACGAGGAATATGCATATAATCAAAAATATATCCGTCAATATAACAGTACAGGAGATAATATATATATATATATATATATATATATATATAATATATATATATATATATAAGCACACCGGACAAAAAATTAGTCACCCCTAATAGCACCGATAGTAGGAAGTTCAAGGTCACACAGAGGGCGCTGATGTAGCATTGGTAAGTGACAAGTAGCGGTGACGTAGCACACAGGATCAGATCTGTTTCGTGAGGTGGTGAAGAATAAAGTGTGTGTTGGATATAGTCTGCAAAATGGGTCGTGAGGCAGACGTTACTCAGTGGCAAAAAGGAGCCATCGTGTTTGGCAGAGCCCACGGACACAAAATGTCTGAAGTAGCCCAATTTGTTGGTGTGTCAACGCGTACTGTCCAGCGAGTTTACAAAGAGTGGTGTAGTTCGCAATCAACTGACAATCGACGGCGTAACTGTGGCCGGAAAACAATTCTCGACAATAGGGGCCGCCGCCATGTTTCTCGTCTAGTAACTGCAAATCGTTTTCAAACCAGAGAACAATTGCTCCAAGAAACCAATGAGGTTCTCCAGCGACCAATTTCCGAACGGACATTGCGACGAGAACTGCATGCGATGGACATCTGGAGCAGGGTACCACGGAAGAGGCCGCTGTTAACAGCAAGTCACAAATTGGCACGTTATAAATGGGCTCAGAGGCACAAAAACTGGACTGCGGCAGATTGGAAACGTGTAATTTGGTCCGATGAGTCCCGTTTTTGTTTGTTCTCCAATGATGGGAGGCGACGAGTACATCGCAGGTCCAATGAAGCCTTTAATCCTGAATGCGTCGAAGGTGTTGTTCAGGCTGGAAACAGAAAGTGAAGCGCAGGAATAGACACCCACGGACTCTGGCGGAACTTCGGGACCGGCTGATGAACGAGTGGCAGCAAATCGATGTTCAGTACATGCACAACCTCGTAGAGTCTCTGCCTCGCCGGATTCGTGCGGTTATCAAGGCCAGAGGCGCCGTCACACGTTATTAGGTACATTCTGAGAGGGGTAACTAATTTTTTGTCCGGTGGCTTATATATATATATATATATATACACCCAATTATGGAGATATATATAGAAAATAAATATACATTGGAATGATCAAAACTAAGAAATAATATAACCATCAACATAGCAGAAATATATACACACAACTAAATAAATAAATACATACACTTTATCTTCTACCGCGCAAAATAAGAAATCGTATAGCCATCAATATATCAGAAATACACACACACACCCACACACACACACATATGTTAAATATATAAATACATTTCACTTTTTTTCAAAATACTGAACTCGCACTTAACCGAGTCTACAATTACATCATTATTGCTCTGCATTATGCAGTATACGCGGTTTCATAATATTTCACCGCTTAAAGTATACGAAAACCTGGACTCGATATGAAGGGCTTTCATATCGTTCAGTACTATTTTTGTTCCCACTTTACAACCGGTTGGTAAGTTATCTTTAAATACGTCTAGAATACAATCAAAAGCAAGCACAAAGAGTTCATCGTTAGCCACATTATTAAACACAAGTTTATAAACACGCCTTTCCAATCGAGGGTTTATTTCTACCGACCCGAACTTTTCAATCGTGAACTCATCTCCACTCAACATAGCGGCAATTGAAATAATCTTCTAAATCGTTACGACAACTGCTCGTTATATAAATCTCGGTTTTAATGTTTTAACACTCCCTGAATGCGCACCAGACAGTTCCCGTCAGGGTAATTTCATGAACTAGGCACATTTTATAACGGTTTTATTGTTTTACCACTCACCATTTCCACAAACTAAATGTCTTCACACTCTGGTGCACTATTTGAGAGAAACATATAACCATATTTTACCTTTTTATTTGACAGACGATACTCGTCTCTAAAGTCTGCTAAAAACTCACGCAGGGCACTAGCCACAACCTCACTACGAGCCTCATCATGATATACATTAATATAGTGATAAAAATACTTAAGATTGTCCATGATGACGACATTTACATTTTCAACCGAAGTGTACGAGTTAACAATAGACATATCAATGATTATATTCAAGACATATATATTTAAAAACACGTGATAAATAAGTTAACAATTGAAATTATGTTAACACAAGAAATAACAGAAAACACAAGAAAAAACAAATGCATAGATTTGGTGATCACAAACAACAGTAACCTAATACTTTAAAGAAAGCATTCTATTAAATACTTTTAGCCTATGTTCACGAATTAATACCGGTTTTAAAATAGATTTGAGACGAAGACCGTCTGGACTGATTTTATAGAAATTCAAGGATTCCAAGTTGATTACGAGAGAAGTTATGTAGTCATCTTCCATGCTGCAAAATCTCGTCGTTTGCCTGTCTGCTCAGAACACCGACAAGAGGTAAGATCGAATCCACATCAAAACAAAATTTTAGTCACTAAAATAACAGCCTGGGCATTGTTCATGTTCTAAATTATCTTTGATTCGTTTTGGTAAAATTGAGTAAACTGCAGCCTTTGTTTCCTGATCAGAAACTCTCCGCCTTTTTCTGGTATGGTGCAAGGTTTCGTTGCAACATATTCACTGCTCGAGTCTACTTCACAGTCGTTGTCGTCTAATCTAGATTTACACTCTTCACTAATGCATTCAATGGGTGAATAATCATCTTGGTTGATATTATTGACACCACAATCGAGAGGGCTCACTGGGGTAACGGACACTTCAGATAATGGTGCGGGCGCTTGAGGTGGGTCGGGGACAATCTCCTCAGGTTGCCCTTGTGGCGGGGAAAATATTGTGTGGAGGTAATTATGTGCTGCTTCTAAGTAAACAAAACGGGCTTTATGTAACACAGTGGCAACTAATAATGATTTATGCAAAGATGCACCAGCTCTTCCGGAACGTCTGGATGCAATTTTACCGAGCGATATATTTATCAACTTGTGTGCTTCAAACCCGTTTGGAACGTCAGATATCATGTTCACCACTTAGGAATTGGTCAAGGCACAGAGAGCTAAATAACACGACATGGGTGGTGGTGGGCCTACGTAGTTTAAAGTCTCGCTGGTGAGGAAAGTGTAAGGGAAGTATCCTTTGGAAACTTCAGCTGCTACCCCCATCACCTTGGGTAGCTTTGCTAATTTACAAGGTGTGAATAATAAAGTGTCCAAAGGATACTTCCCTTACACTTTCCTCACCCTGACGAGATGTATTTCTTGAACTGATCCACAGAACAGCTGTTCACATCTTCTGATAATGCAGGTCCTGTATATGAGCTTTAATTATCTCGATGAAATAGTGAGCAATCATTCCCTGACGAGATGTATTTCTGAATCCACGTTAAACTGTAGGTCTAAGGTCGAGTGAAAAGCTTTCCAATTCGGCGAGAAAGAGTTAATTATTATTACTACTGTAATTTGTACCACCCTATATATATATATATATATATATATATATATATATATATACTGTATATCCATTCCTTTATTTATTTTAAAAGAATGAACAAAACTCTCTCTCTCTCTTTCTTTCTTTATATATATATATATATATATATATATATATATATATATATATATACACGAGATAGGTGTACGCCTGGTGTGAATGAATTCAAAATGATTCTATAGTTTCATTGGTACGTTTTTATTTCCCACTAACTGTGTACACGAGATAAGTGTACGCATGGTGTAAATGAACTCTGAAGCTGTTCTTTTTGCAGACGTTTATACAGAAAACACGTAATTACATTCAATTGTTAGTACTTTCAGGTTTGCCCACCTCATGCACCTTATTCCTTTGCTGATTATTATTTAATATAATTGTGTGTATATCTTTCAATAACAGAGATGTTATCTAAGAATATGACACCATACAAATTACGTGTAAATAAAAATATAAAACATTTTCTTCGCTTCGAGAATGAAGCATCTATTTCATTGTAGAAGTAATAACAACAATATTAATATTTGGAGTCAAGCGAGATTTACTCGAGTAGACGGAAGAAAGGTCAACTCGCGGTCATTTTGTTCCTTCAAAAAAGGCCTCTGGGCAAACAGGTGTGATTCGAATTGACCAGATTCTCGGTAATCCTTTCTCGTGTGTGTGTGTGTGTGTGTGTGTGTGCGCGCGCACAAGTTGTTCATTCGGTTATTATATATATATATATATACAAACACAGATGGGGTGAGAAGTTTGGGGGTAATGAGGGAGGAGGGGGGACGACCGTGTGTTTTGAATTGTCGTTTGTTTCAACTTTCTTCGTAAGGTTTCTTTTCCTTTCGTTTTTCCCACTGTTATTCGTGATTTAATTGTGATATTAATAATAATAAAAAAATAGGAATTAAGTAATAAAGTGATTTATTTTAGTTGTGTAAAGAGCGTGTGTTTAAATTCTAATTATTTATTTAATAAACGAATTTCTTTTAAATTAATATATTTTTGGCATTTTTCTGATTTTCATTCACATAATATGTACAGAGGTGTGTGTGTGTGTGTGTGTGTGTGTGTGTGTGTGTGTAGATTTGAGAATATGTTAATGGAACGATTTCTTTTAATTGTTTAGTGATTTTTTTTAATGTTTTAATTCACTTTAAGGTGAAAATCCGTTTATATATATATAAGGAATGACAAAATTAAATAGACACGGTTATTATGATTCTTTCTATATATATATATATATATATATATATATATATATATATATATATAAGGTAAGGAGAAAGTTGTTCATTTGTGTGTATTTCATCTGAACTAATATTTTGACGATTGTACGTTCGCGTCCTACCGTAACTTTCAAAAAGGCCTCGGGCAAACAGGTGTGATTCGAGTCGGGAATCCTTTCCTCGTGTGTGTGTTTGTGTGTGTTTGTGTGCACGAGTTGTTCATTCGTTTATTATATATATATACATATATATATATATAAGTGATGTAGCGGATGTCATTTTTTTCACATCCGCGGATGCGGATGAGGATGAGGATGTTTGATTTCAACATCCGCGGATGGATGCGGATGTCTACATTTTCGTTATTTTTTAGGATATATTCGAGATTTGTTGTGTTTAACGTATATAATAAGTTATTATATAGAGAGAGCTGTAGCTATAATGTAGTATAATTGATTAATTGTACAATAATTGCTGTACTTTTCTCTGAACATATAAAATAATATCAAGCATCTAACTAATATAGAAATCAATTAGTGAATTCGTCTGCAAATAAATTCGTTATATTTTGTTGAGTTTCAGCCACAATTAGAAACCATAATTGTGTTACCAGGATGCGGGACGTGAACCCAACTCAAATGCACCCCACCGACCTCTTTCCCCAACCTCCACCCTTATAGAAAGAGATCTTTAATTAGCTTGATAACTATATATTAAGTTTAAAGTTTTATTAGGCATATTTATAAATGAGTAATTAAAATAAAGTAAACTAAGATGTTCATCGTTTAATGTTCAAACTTAATTATAGGAAGGTTATGCTTAAGGAACATTAATTTTTCTGCCTTTTCTGCTGCCAGTCTGTTTCTCTTTTCATCATATATTAATCCAGCACTGCTAAATAATCTCTCACTTGGTACGTTTGTTGGAGAACAGGCTAAATGTTTCCTTGCAAGTTTACTCAAGTATGGATAGATATTCTGCGTATTTTTCACCAACTAATAGGATTGTCACATGCAGCCAGGCGTTTTTCTTGGTGATAGCTCTCGATCATTTTTACTACATCTTTTGACATCGCGTAGGTCTCGTCATTGCTGCTTGACTCAAGAAACTGAGAGACAGATTCTGTGATAGATTTGCTTGTTGAAGGTGTTGGTTCTGTCAATGAAACTTTTATTCTTTTGGTGGGTGGCGAAGCGACAGATTCAAGAGATTGAAGCTCTTCAACTGCTTTGCCAAGTGATGATTAACTCGTTCTAATGTACTAGGTGAAAATAACTTAGCTTTGTAACGTGGATCTAAGTAGGTTGCAAGAGAGTAACTTCATACAAGAACAGCCTCTCGTCTTGTCGCTTGCATCACTTTTGCGCACAATGAACTAGTTCTATTAATATAGTAGAATTTGATAATTTCCGCTTATTAATGACATTTTATCTCAACGGTCCACATCCGCACGACATCCGCAGTCCAAAGTGCGGATGGGTGCGGATGCGGATGCGAGAAAATGTGCGGATGCGGATGCGGATGCGGATGTGACCTACATCACTAATATATATATACAAGCACAGATGGGGTGAGAAGTTTGGGGGGAATGAGGGAGGAGGGGGACGACCGTGTGTTTCGAGTTGACCCAGGTTGTCGGAAATCCTTTCCTCGTGAAAGAAAAAACAGCGTTTAATGATTAATTTCTTATATTGAATAATTAATTTCTTATAAATAATAATTGATTCTCTTAAAAGGAGAAAATTCGTTTGTTTTAAATTAATATACGTTTAGCTTCATTTGATTTAAATTAATATACGTTTGGCATTTTTTTCTGATTTTCATCCACATATGTACAGAGTGTGTGTGTGTTGTGTGTGTGTGTGTGTGTGTGCACGAGTTGTTCATTCGTTTATTATATATATATACACAAGCACAGATGGGTGAGAAGTTTGGAGGGAATGAGGGAGGAGGGGGGACAACCGTGTGTTTTGAATTGTCGTTTATTTCAACTTCTTCGTAAGGTTTCTTTTCCTTTCGTTTTTCCCACTGCTATTCGTGACTTAATTGTGATATTTATAATAAAAATAGGAATTAAGTAATAAAGTGATTTATTGTGTAAAGAGCGTGTGTTTAAATATTTATTTAATAAACAGAATTTCTTTTAAAGTAAATTGTTGGAATTAAGATACGTTCGCGTCCTACCGTACCTTGCAAAAAGGCCTCGGGCAAACACGTGTGTTTCGAATTGACCCAGATTGTCGGAAATCCTTTCCTCGTGAAAGAAAAAAAACAGCGTTTAATGATTAATTTCTTATATTGAATAATTAATTTCTTATAATAATTGATTCTCTTAAAAGGAGAAAGTTCGTTTGTTTTAAATTAATATAGGTTTAGCTTCATTTGATTTAAATTAATATACGTTTGGCATTTTTTTTCTGATTTTCATCCACATGATATGTACAGAGGCGTGTGTGTGTGGTGTTTGTGTGCACGAGTTGTTCATTCGTTTATTATATATATATACAAGCACAGATGGGGTGAGAAGTTTGGGGGGAATGAGGGAGGAGGGGGGACGACCGTGTGTTTCGAGTTGACCCAGGTTGTCGGAAATCCTTTCCTCGTGAAAGAAAAAACAGCGTTTAATGATTAATTTCTTATATTTAATAATTAATTTCTTATAATAATTGATTCTCTTAAAAGGAGAAAATTCGTTTGTTTTAAATTAATATACGTTTAGCCTCATTTGATTTAAATTAATATACGTTTGGCATTTTTTTTCTGATTTTCATCCACATGATATGTACAGAGGTGTGTGTGTGTGTGTGTGTGCACGAGTTGTTCATTCGTTATTATATATATATACACGCACAGATGGGGTGAGAAGTTTGGGGGAATGAGGGAGGGGGGAGGGATGACCGTGTGTTTTGAATTGTCGTTTATTTCAACTTTCTTCGTAAGGTTTCTTTTCCTTTCGTTTTTCCCACCGCTATTCGTGACTTAATTGTGATATTTATAATAAAAATAGGAATTAAGTAATAAAGTGATTTATTGTGTAAAGAGCGTGTGTTAAATTATTTATTTAATAAACAGAATTTCTTTTAAAGTAAATTGTTGGAATTAAGAAGATACGTTCGCGTCCTACCGTACCTTGCAAAAAGGCCTCGGGCAAACACGTGTGTTTCGAATTGACCCAGATTGTCGGAAATCCTTTCCTCGTGAAAGAAAAAAAACAGCGTTTAATGATTAATTTCTTATAATGAATAATTAATTTCTTATAATAATTGATTCTCTTAAAAGGAGAAAATTCGTTTGTTTTAAATTAATATACGTTTAGCTTCATTTGATTTAAATTAATATACGTTTGGCATTTTTTTCTGATTTTCATCCACATGATATGTACAGAGGCGTGTGTGTGTGTGTGTGTGTGTGTGTGTGTGTGTGTGTGCACGAGTTGTTCATTCGTTTATTATATATATACACAAGCACAGATGGGGTGAGAAGTTTGGGGGAATGAGGGAGGAGGGGGGGGACAACCGTGTGTTTTGAATTGTCGTTTATTTCAACTTTCTTCGTAAGGTTTCTTTTCCTTTCGTTTTTCCCACTGCTATTCGTGACTTAATTGTGATATTTATAATAAAAATAGGAATTAAGTAATAAAGTGATTTATTGTGTAAAGAGCGTGTGTTTAAATTATTTATTTAATAAACAGAATTTCTTTTAAAGTAAATTGTTGGAATTAAGATACGTTCGCGTCCTACCGTACCTTGCAAAAAGGCCTCGGGCAAACACGTGTGTTTCGAATTGACCCAGATTGTCGGAAATCCTTTCTTCGTGGAAAAAAAAAAACAGCGTTTAATGATTAATTTCTTATATTGAATAATTAATTTCTTATAATAATTGATTCTCTTAAAAGGAGAAAGTTCGTTTGTTTTAAATTAATATAGGTTTAGCTTCATTTGATTTAAATTAATATACGTTTGGCATTTTTTTTCTGATTTTCATCCACATGATATGTACAGAGGCGTGTGTGTGTGGTGTGTTTGTGTGCACGAGTTGTTCATTCGTTTATTATATATATATATACAAGCACAGATGGGGTGAGAAGTTTGGGGGGAATGAGGGAGGGGGGGGACGACCGTGTGTTTCGAGTTGACCCAGGTTGTCGGAAATCCTTTCCTCGTGAAAGAAAAAACAGCGTTTAATGATTAATTTCTTATATTTAATAATTAATTTCTTATAATAATTGATTCTCTTAAAAGGAGAAAATTCGTTTGTTTTAAATTAATATACGTTTAGCCTCATTTGATTTAAATTAATATACGTTTGGCATTTTTTTTCTGATTTTCATCCACATGATATGTACAGAGGTGTGTGTGTGTGTGTGTGTGCACGAGTTGTTCATTCGTTATTATATATATATACACGCACAGATGGGGTGAGAAGTTTGGGGGAATGAGGGAGGAGGGGAGGGATGACCGTGTGTTTTGAATTGTCGTTTATTTCAACTTTCTTCGTAAGGTTTCTTTTCCTTTCGTTTTTCCCACCGCTATTCGTGACTTAATTGTGATATTTATAATAAAAATAGGAATTAAGTAATAAAGTGATTTATTGTGTAAAGAGCGTGTGTTTAAATTATTTATTTAATAAACAGAATTTCTTTTAAAGTAAATTGTTGGAATTAAGAAGATACGTTCGCGTCCTACCGTACCTTGCAAAAAGGCCTCGGGCAAACACGTGTGTTTCGAATTGACCCAGATTGTCGGAAATCCTTTCCTCGTGAAAGAAAAAAACAGCGTTTAATGATTAATTTCTTATATTGAATAATTAATTTCTTATAATAATTGATTCTCTTAAAAGGAGAAAATTCGTTTGTTTTAAATTAATATACGTTTAGCTTCATTTGATTTAAATTAATATACGTTTGGCATTTTTTTCTGATTTTCATCCACATGATATGTACAGAGGCGTGTGTGTGTGTGTGTGTGTGTGTGTGTGTGTGTGTGTGTGCACGAGTTGTTCATTCGTTATTATATATATATACAAGCACAGATGGGGTGATAAGTTTGGGGGGAATGAGGGAGGAGGGGGACGACCGTGTGTTTTGAATTGTCGTTTATTTCAACTTTCTTCGTAAGGTTTCTTTTCCTTTCGTTTTTCCCACTGTTATTCGTGACTTAATTGTGATATTTATAATAAAAATAGGAATTAAGTAATAAAGTGATTTATTGTGTAAAGTGCGTGTGTTTAAATTATTTATTTAATAAACAGAATTTCTTTTAATTGTTGGAATTAAGAAGATTCATCTGTATTGATTAACTACCATCATATAAATATATTGTGGTATTTAAATGGATGATTAATATATGGTTTAATTTAATAAATATTGCTATCTGGCAACTCACACCTCGATTAATATATGAATTAATTAAATATATAGCACAAACTGGCAACTCAGCCTTCTATTGGAATTAAATAAATGGCGCTATCTGGCAACTCAGCCACATGGCGGATTAGAGGTCTATAAAAGAGCGAGAGGCTGACGACGGAGTCATACAAGCTCGGCTCCCAGCCGAGCAAGGATCTCTGGTCCTTTCTCTTTCTGGCCCTTTGGGTGGTGAGAAAACCCCTTCCCTCCCATAGAGGCCTCTTAGGTTAGGTATACCCCTTTGGGGGGAATAGCTTGGGGGAGAACTCCGCCTCCAAGTTGCATGCCCTTGAAATCCCATTTTGGGGTTGGCAACAAAGGCCGATACTCTCTCCCTCTCTCTCTACCCCTTCAGGTGTACCCCTCCCCCCTTGGCTCCTTCTAAGCCAACTCTCTGATTCAGCCAACTGGCTGATTAGGAGCCTATAAGACAACGCCTATTCGACTGAAGTCTTAATATGCACTTGGCTCCTGCCAGGTGAACACCTCTCCTCCTTTCTCTCCTTCTCCTTTCTCTTGGGGGATAACGCCGCCTCCAAGTTTCATGACCCCTTGTTGCACCTGCAGCATCCCCCCACCCCCTTTTTGCAACACCCCACCCCCCTTTGCAACATTACGTAATAATTTGCAACATTCCTGCACTCTACCCTTTTGCGGCTATACTACTTTCGTTGACAACCTGTAGAAGAAACTGTAACTCTTCTTCATCCTTCGTAAGATGACTGTTGTATTCTTGAATGAGAGCAACCGCTCTCTCTGCATAGTCATTCATAACGTTGATGGCTCTCACCTTCTCTTTCGCTCGTTTGTACTTTGTGAATAGAGTGTAGGATCTGTTTGTGACGAAATCCTGTAGTGACTTATCTCCGAAAGTTTTCAGATCAACTTGAACTTTTTAGGGGGTGTTTCATCGTCCTCCGCACTACTGTTAGCATTCAGCGCGTGAATCATCTGAATCTTTGTCGAAGCCGAGGTCTTGTCATCCAAAAAGGCTAGAGCAACCAATTCTTCCGAAAGGTACCAGAGATGGTTGGACATTTTGGCCGAGGCGACTTGTGAAATGCCTGAATGTATTGACGAGTAACCCAGCAAATCTTTGGGGAACTGAAGATCATTTGCTGGAGCACAGGATGCGCTGGGACAAGTGCCAGCTCCAGCAGCTCTCTATAATCGTCTCTCGGTTGAGCTTCAGAAAGCTGTGAGTTGATGAATATCAAAAGCTCCTCTTTCTCCTCTGAGAGAGATTGGCATATGAAGGGATCGGTGAAACCGTTCTTGAAATTTTGTTTGTCAAGACATTGCTACTTAGCTGAAAATCGTTTGAAGAGGGGTACTTTGGGCGCACTCAACTCTCCCATACAACGTTTGAAAACCGCTGTTATTACAAGCTCGTAAATATGGTGACGGCAGGCGAAGAAGAGAAGGTTGCGTCCGAGATTCTGCTCATTCAAGATACAAGCGCCATTTATTCTTCCTGTGTTCCAGCTAGTTGTGTCGAAACTCATACCTTGAACCTTTTCTTCTATTCCCCACTCTCTGAGTGCATTACAGACTGCAGTAGATTGAGCTTGTCCAGTTGCAGAAGGTAGTTTCGCCGTTTCGCCACTGTTAGTAATTGAGAGATACCGCTTCCTGAGACAAGAACTGGCAGACGATCAGAATACTCTTTTCCAGTAATATTGGGCAGTATTTTTCCGTCCCAGTGCACTACGAGAGGACCTTCTGCCTGAAAAGTTTCTTTGAGTAGATGAAACATTGTCTCTCGGTGTTGTTGACGAGAACGCTGAATTGTCTGCCGGTTGAGTGCCAAATCTGTGACATCATGGCCATTGGCCAAGGCTCTTAGCTGTTTCAATCATTACCATTGTTGCCTTTCTGTCAGAGAGTTTGGTACGGTCGAGAACAGCAGATAAGGTTGAGGTAATAACCATCTTTCGACCACGCTGACGAGGCTGATCGCTTGTGCTAGGTCCTGGCTCAGCAGTCCACTCAGGCTCTTCGGGTTTGACTTCAGGATCTGATTCACTGCTTCATGAAGCCTTCATTACTTTAGTAGCCGCCTTCTTCTGTGAAAGGAAAAAAAGGACCAGATTAGTTCTGTGCTTTTATGAAGTAAAATCAGCAGTAAATAAATGTATAGAACCATGAAAATAATGTGTAAATATAGAACAGAACAGAAAAGAATAGAATAATGTATATATAGGGTGGGGCACGGGAATCAAGTGTTTTTTGAATAGCTAGTAATCGGCCATTAGGAATGGGAGGGGCGTGCGGTAGGTAGCATTCCATTCCTGGGTTCATAGCATTTAACTTTAACTAACACTCACCTTTATCTTTCAGGTGCCATCATGGAGCAGTGGACGTTAGAACACCGCATGTTCGCGTATGATCATTTTGTTAGGAGTGGCGAGTCAGTGACAGCAGTTCAGCGTGCGTTTCGCCGCAGATTCAACATTCATCGAAATGACTCTGTTCCCGCTCGTGACACAATCTTACGTTGGGTTAACAATCTTCGAACAGGAGGCTCAATAATGAAAACAAAACCGAAGGGGCCGCAACGCACTGTGCGTACTCCAGAGAACGTTGAAAGGGTCAGACAAGCGATGTTGCAAAGCCCAGGCCGCTCTGCTCGGAGACATTCAGCTGCACTCGGAATCAGCAATCGTACTGTTAGACGGATTTTGCATGAAGAATTACATTTTCACCCATACAAGTTAGCGATGGTGCAGGAATTGAATGTAAACGATTGCCCCCAACGACTGAATTTTGCACAGGAAATGCTTGCACTTTATGAGCAGAATGAAAACATGATGGTGGTAATGAGTGATGAAGCCCATTTCCACCTTAATGGGGCCGTCAACAATCAAAACTGTCGGTATTGGGCTGCTGAAAATCCGCGACAACTCCATGAAAAACCGCTGCATAGCCCTAAGGTTACAGTTTGGTGCGCGGTGGGAAAGTTTGGCGTCATCGGTCCCTATTTCTTCGAACAAAATGGGGTTACCGTTACCATAACATCTGGGCGTTACATTGAGATGGTGAACACCTTTTTCATCCCTGAGTTACGAAGAAGGCGTATTGCTCGTCGACATTTGTGGTTTCAGCAAGATGGGGCCACGCCACACACCGCCAGAGCGTCAATGGCTGTTCTTCGCCCCCTGTTTCCCAACCATCTCATTTCGAGATTTGGTGACATTGCATGGCCCCCTCGGTCCCCTGACTTGTCCACATGTGACTTCTTTCTATGGGGTACCTCAAGTCACGTGTCTACGAGGACAAGCCCCGTACATTAGATGCATTGAAGGAAGCGATCCGTCAACAAATCATCCAAATCAACAGAGACCTGCTGGGAAGAGTGGAGGCCAATTTTCGTAAACGCCTTCAACAATGCGTCGACGGCCAAGGACATCATATGCCAGATATAATTTTCGGTACATGATTATTATGACATGAAATGCTATGTTCTTACGAATGTTGTTCTACCAATATATTTTCTTTACAAAAATAAATATCATTTTCCTGATTATTCCAAAAACACTTGGTTCCCGTGCCCCACCCTGATAAAATATATAGAACCAGGTAAATAATAAATGACAGCATTAGATTTTATATAAAGGTAAGCACTAACCCTTGAAGTTTCACGTGTGCGTCTTTGATCTTCTTCCATTTTTCTCTTAGCAGCTCTCTGTTCTTTCTTGTGCAGGCTGACATCAAACCCAGTCATGCAGCCGCGTCGCCCCTTTTCTCGTTGAGCTATCATAAATTCACGATCCTTGGGATAGTAATCCTCTTTAAGGCGTCGGCATGTGCAATGTCGAAGAGATCATCGAGCGCACTAATAAACTTCTCTTCATTAGATTTCTGAGTAGCTGATGTTCGTCCCTTGTTCTTTTACAGCAGCCTCCAATTTTCGAACACTTCCTCAAGCTTTTCCTCGCAATGATGTACTTGTTTGGTCGGTATTCTAGCTTTCTCCCAGAATGGCAGAATTTTCTGAATTACTATGTTGACGCATCTCGTTTAGTTTCTTTTTTTTTATTGTGGCGATAGAGAAAAACACCAAGAGCTGGTCTGATTGATGGTAGCTTGGATCCAGTAATTTCAGTAATTTCACTTCCAAGTAAATAAACATTAGTTTTAGAGCGCGTATTTGGTACTATACTAGAAGCCATACTTTTTCTGAAATGAAACAAATAGGATTAACTATAATAATAAAATTAAAATTAATTAAATATAATTAACTAAATATAATTATTTAATTAAATATAAAATTAAAATTAATTAAATATAATAAAAAAAAAAAGGATTTGAGCACATTGAGCTACCTCTAAAAATTCTTCAAAGTCTTTCCTATTTCATGTGTCGCAGTTTTACATGGAATCAAACCAATTCAGGGGGTGCAACACAGAAAATTCAAAAAATTCAAAAATAAGGGCCACCCTAATATATATATATATATATATATATATATATATATAATATATATATATATATCAGGTCATCCCATAAGTAATGTCGTTTTTTAGATCGGAATTTGAAGGACAAAAAAAAACCCAACTGAAACTTTTTAATCTAGTATATATTTTCCATCGGAATCAATGACACTCTGCCAACGTCCTACAAACTTTTCAATGCCATGTTTATAAAATTCAGGCGGTTTTGAGGCAAAAAACGTACAAAGACTGGTGTGCAGGTCATCTAAAGAAGTATACTGTTTCTCGTCAAGATAGTTTTGCAGACTCCTGAAGAGATGATAATCTGAAGGCGCAAGGTCTGGACAATATGGAGGATGTGGAAGTTTTTCCCACCCAAGCTCCTCAATTTTTGCAGAAGTGATCCGAGCGGTATGAGGACGTGCGTTGTCGTGGTAGAACACGATTCCTTTCCGATTAACCAAAGAAGGTCTCTTTTCTTTTAGTGCAGTGTTCAATCGATCCAGTTGTTGACAGTAGACTTGAGCGGTGATTGTTTGGTTGTGTGGTAAGGTTTCAAAGTGTATTACACCACCTTTATCCCACCAAACACTAAGCAACACCTTCCGAGGGTGAAGATTTGGTTTTGGCTGTGGTGTCGCTGGTTCTCCAGCACAAACCCACTGTCGACGGTGCTTAACATTCTGGTACAGTATCCACTTTTCATCACCAGTTACTAAACGGTGCAAAAACGGATCTTGGAGTTCACGGGGATGAAGAGCTGTGCTAATGTTTACCCGCACCCTCAGATTGTCGACCGACAATTCATGTGGCACCCATTTTCGTAACTTAGGCACTTTCCCGAGTTGTTGCAAATGTCGATGGATGGTGGACGGGGATGAATTGAGTTTCTGGACCAATTCTTCGACAGTTGTTGAACAGTCTTCTTCAAGTGCGGCTAACAGCAGGTCATCATCAAACTCAGCAGGGCAGGGCGTTCAGAGCGTGCTGCATCTGTCAAACAGCAGTCACCATTCCTAAACTTTTGAAACCATCTTTGACATTTCTTCACATGCAGAATATCGTTGCCATAAACGTCCTGAATGTTTCGCGTTGCTTCAATAGCACTATTCCCTTTTTTGAACTCGTAAAGCATTATATGCCTGATATGCTCTTCTGATACCGCCATGTTTATGAGGGGTTCACATAAAGCAAAACACACGTCTTCACTGGTCAAGGTCTGTAAAGTATGTAGCGAAACACGACAGATCTCCTCTTAGATATAACCTTCGGAAAATTTATGCTTAAACCGAGTAGGACTAGTTTAAACTTAATCTATCGTAAAATACGACATTACTTATGGGTGACCTGATATATATATATATATATATATATATATATATATATATATATATATAATATATATATATATTAAACTTTGAGCTGTAAATATTTATTGAGCAACAAAACCTACAGATTTTAGTGATAAACACAATACAAATTTTTACACTGAAAACACTTAAGTAAATAAAGCCTATCAGAAATTAACTTGACAGTGCACCACGCCAACGGCTATAGTTATACTGATTGGTTCACAATTAATTACGAAGCAAGTTCACATCAAATCAACTGGCAACTTAGAAAATTTTAATTTTTAGCGAAAACATATTGCTCAAAATTAATTATAGTTAAATTCTCACGAGTAAATATAAATATTAAAATTTGTCATAATAATATGACAGAATTAGATGATATTATTTTAAAACTACTAATAGAACCAGTTTTTTATAAAATCGTTAAAATTAAAATCTGCCAAATTACACTTTGCAGTAGCCGAGTAGCGAAAATTTATTTATATATACTAGCAGATTTTAATTTTAGCGAAAAATATTAGTGATCCCAAATCCACGATGGTGCCATTTCAAGTCAGAATAAGAATATAAAATATTACTTAACAAAAAGCCACAAGGTAAAATTATGTATAAATATTAGGACCTTAATTAGAACTTAATATTAAGACCTGATAAGAGTGATTAGAAAACGTGTTACGGAACCCTGTTAAGCCTCCATGGAACTCCAGGGTTCCGCGGAACACAGTTTGGAACCACTGATCTAGGAGAACACCAAATTGATGTTTGTTCACTGTTTGTTGACGTGACGAAAGAAATACGCACAAACCAAAACTAAGGCCTGTGTGAAATCTATTCTTGCAGAATGACAAAATAATAAAGTTAGCACAGCTACGAAGCGTGTAATCACTGGTCCTCGTATGCACACTCTCACTACATCTATAACGGCTTATATTCAAAATTTTTGTTATGTTTTTAACTTCATACAAAATATGGGACTATTCTCGGAAACGTTTTGAAGCTACCTGTATTTTTATTGAGGTGTTTGACGATATGGCTATTCATAAGTGACTCAGATGGTCTATCAGTAACTGAGGTAATAGAAGTTGTCTGTAATTTTGAGGGATCTGAGAGATTACCCTTTTTGGGTGTGAGATGAACGTTGGTTATTCAGAAGAATGGAAACAGGTTTTTAAGATGACTCGTGGAATCTCGTAGGTACCCAAGGCTTTCCTTTAAATTTATCCCAAAAAATAAAGCAATTTAGATTTTTGAAACTCTTTTTAAGCAGTTTTATCTTCAATATTCAGAGATTAAAGATATTTTAAGGATGTTCTTTAGCACGCAGACTTTGATATTCATGAGTGCCCTTTTCAGATGTACACTTGACCGTGTCAGGATTTTCCTTTGTAGAATTACTTATAACATATAAGCACATACTGTAATGATACTCACTCGGTATTACTTGGTGTTCTGAACAAATTGCAAGCTGAAAAATTTAGCAGATCATCTAATTTACATTTTTTATTAACGTCATTAACGTCATTTACACTTTTGGATGGAAAAGTTTTTAAATGTAGTCAAATTTCGAAAATCTTTGTTATCTTTTCAAAAATGTATATGTGAAATGTAAATTCAAAAGTTGAAAAATGTAAATTTAGCAAAGTTAAGAATAAATAAATAATTTTGTTTACATATAAATTAAATAGCATTTACGAGTGAAGCAACATCTCATCAACAGACTCTGGATTTCGCTTATTCCACCAAGATAAATTCCGTTGAATGTAATGAGTGTAAGAGACGAAGCTCTTTCTGGATTTATTATTCACGACCTTAGTTGACTCGCTTGTCAAAACATTCTGCAACTGAGTTTGTCAATTAAAAGACTTTTGCTGTGTAATTTGATTTCGTAATAAAGTGTTTGAAAACTTCTTGTAGTTCATTTCCTCTTTAGCAGCTGGGGGGAGGGGGGGGGGGGTATTTAATTAAATGTCTGTTATTTGAAGTTACTTCTTTTGACTTATAAAATTAAAACTTTAAGTTCCGAACTGAAAAGCTTTTAAGTGCTGAAGTATTTGAAAGATAAACCTTACACTGAAAGTGAACACGAATGTAAAATTTATTAATTTTTTTTTTTGACCGAAGACACTTTTCTGGAGTCTGAACTTTGAGTCTTACTTGGTCAGACAAAGAATTCCGAACCGCAACTTAAGGTCAATATCAGCCAAATTCTGTCCTTATCTCCCTGTTGTGTAGCTACTTCATACAAGAATAGTATTTCATGAACACGCCTAGTGCCAACTTCCAAAGCCCAGAGTATGAACAAAGACGCCAGTGTATATATATATATATACTGTATATATCAGAATTTAAAATAGACGGGCTACTACTTCATAGCCACTTCATAACAGCGTTCCTCGCTATATCAGTGAGGTTAGGTGATGGTGGGTCTGTTCAGTAGCTGAATGGGTAACCGCCCTCCAAGTTCAGATGATGTAGCGACCCGCGGTTCGATAATAATAATGGTGATGATTAATATAGTAATCATGCTTTATTGATAAAATATATATTACAATATTACAGTTTTTGTCATGTTACAATACCTTTGACAGAATAAACAATTATTAATTGGATTAATAAGTTTATTTAATAAAATATATATAAAAATGTATAAATGCTTTAAACACGTTAACAAGCGCTTAAAAGATGTTTTGTTTCAGATTCCCGGAGGTTCGTTCATTCAAGGCATTCAATTCGTCACGGGTTCGGGCCTCATTGGTTGCCACTTTGTTTATAAATTACCTTCTCAGATTCTTATTCTTAAAAAGTGTGGTTATTGCAGTATATATTAGAATTTTACAACCTTACAAGAGTTCCGTGTGATGATTCCTTACGAAAGTTAGGCTCGTTTCTCTCCCCTCTTGAGTGGGCTTGGTGAATGAGAGAATTGTTGTCTTCAGCTCTCCATTCCACATGCCAGGTACACCCAGCTCATCTGGGATTGTGCTGAGTCAGGTGTCTAGTCTTCTTTTGAAGATATCCACTAATGCACCAGTCGTGTTCCTAAGTTCCTTGGGCGGTTGGCCGAATAGTCTTGCCCTTTTGATAACAAGACTATTTTCCATTGTTCTTTGAGTGGTTACAGGTTAATTCACGTAACCTTTCCGAGTAATTTAATTCTTTGCATCCATTGATCTTAGCTGTGAAGTTTCTCTGAACCCCTTCTAGTTGACCTATGTCTTCTTTTTTATATGGGGATGTAGACTGAACAATACTCCAAGTTCGGTATGATCAGTGTTTTCGACAGAGGAGTCATTATATTCCTGTCTCTTCTCATAAAGGTTCTACACATCTGTCCACTTATTTTATTATTATTTTTTATTAGTTTGCTTTGCTCACTGCAGTCTTATTTTGGCTCAAACTTCGCGTTGTCGGTCATTATAACTCCTAATTTTTTACTTTTAGTTTCTCTGAATTTCCTATCCATTTGGAACATAGTATTCAGTAGACTTTAGTTCTCTTCTCCCGTATCTTAAGAGTTGAAAATTATAGGTGTTAAATTTCATATTGTTGCCTTCTGGCGAACTGTAAATTCCGTTCGTGTCCGTTTGCGAAGGTTCTGTATCATCTGGGTTTCTTATTTTTTTTAAATAATTTTCGTGTTATCAGCGAAAGATGTTACTGCGCTCTCATTTATAATTTCATCGTCTATATCAGTTAGCATGATTATGAATAGTACTGGAACTAATACAGTTCCTTGGGATACTGAGCTACGGTGAGCTCCGGACCTCTGATTCTTCTTGAACTGTAATAACTTGCTGCGCGCACTAAGGAAGTTAAATATTCTTATTCCTGCCAGACATGAGGCCGATTACGATTGTTGATTACGACTACGATTAAAATGTCCAATGATTATATTTCTTGATTACGATTGTGATTACATTGGTTCCGATCAGGGTTGGCAAACACCCAGCAAAAACCCAAAAACCCAACTACCCAGCAAAAAACCAGTTGGGTTTTTGCTGGGTTTTTGCCAACCCTGGTTCCGATGCACTTGATTACGATTATGATTACGTTTATTTTCCTGGATTACGATTACATTCATGATTACGGCTAAAATAATATAGGTTACATTTGATTATCTTGATTCTACATAATTAGAAAAATTAATAGATTGAAAATTGACCTTTTTACTAAATTTTATGTGAAATTAAACAAGACAAACATTTCCTCAGTATTATCCACAATGTATAACATAACTGTATGAAAATTATACATTATCCTCACCACACATTATGTTAATTAGAGGATTAGAATAAAACGTAGCACATCTTAGTTAACTTACTCACTCTTCTTACACCATATACCCTTATCATAGGACATAAAGTGCTTATTGCACTTCAGGAACATGAACTCCTCAAACTTGCTGTCAATAACCTGCACCTCTCTGGGCTGAACACCTTCCCTGCAACAGAGAAGAGTCGCTCCACGGATGCGGACGATGCTGGGATGGCAAGGTAGGACTTGGCAAGGATGCAGAGCTGTGGGGATGCATCCTCATGGTCTCTCCAGTAGGACAGGGGCAGGATGTCTTCAGTTGTAATGTAATTCACTTGTAATCATATTGTAATCAAAGATTACGATGATTTTTTGGATGGTTTACGATTACAATTATGCTTACGAACTATAGAAGAAGATGGCTTACGATTACGAATATGATTGCAGTGTTTGAAAATGTTTGATTACGATTACATAGGTATGAATATTTGGATTACGATTACGATTATGAATCGTTATTGATTACGGATTGCGAGATCATGATTATAATCGGCCCCGTGTCTGATTCCTACTTTACCTGTTATTCCCATATACAGTAAATTCTTGAAAATTTGGCACTTCAAAATCCGACATACTCCAAAATCCGGCACATTTTGAAATCACTAATTTAAAATCATAAATGAAAATAATAACAAGTCACGGTGCTTCAGAGACTAATAAATCCATTTGTGAGCGGAAATCATTGCATAAACCTAAATTAGATCAACTTGATAAAGTTTTATATGAGTGGTTTGCTTTAAAAAGGTCAGAAGGCGTTGCTATTTCTGGGCCCATTCTGTCGGCGTAGCAACAACAATGCTTTTAGACTAAGTTTAGAATACAATTTTCAAATAAATAAAGTTCCTTAATTACGTTTAATTGATAATGATGTTCTATAAGACAATTACTGGCCCATTGGCTCTTGTAACTACGATCTTTGGATTAACAAGACAGTAAGTTCATGTTCATTTTTTGTTTACCCTGTACATGCATGTTTATTTTTTGTTTACCCTGTACATGCATGTTTATTTTTGTTTACCCTGTACATGCATGTTTATTTTTTGTTTACCCTGTACATGGAAATCCCAAAGGGTGCCGGATTCTACAGAGTTTACTGTATTTCAGTTTATGTGCTATAATTCCATGGTCACATTTGTCGAACGCCTTGGCAAAGTGACCGTTTTCAACCGTCCAACTATCGTCCAATTGTTTTGATTTTTTAATAGGATTTGAACAGTTTTTGAGTCTATCCTTAATAGGAAGATTCTTAAACACCTATCCTCTCACAATCTTCTTTTAGATCGTCAGTATGGGTTTCGTAAGGGACGCTCTACTGGCGATCTTCTTGCATATCTCTCTGATTCTTGGTCATCCTCCTTTCGGGATTTCGGTGAAACTTATGCTATTGCACTAGACATATCAAAAGATTTTGATAGAGTCTGACACAAATCTTTAATTTCAAAACTGTCCTCCTTTGGCTTCTATCCTTCTATCTGTGCCTTCATCTCTAATTTCCTTTCTGGCCGATCTATAGCTGCGTTTGTAGATGGCCACTGTTCTTCTCCTAAAGCAGTGGTGTTCCTCAGGGTTCTATCCTGTCACCCACTCCTTTCCTTTTATTTATTAATGATCTTTTAAGCGGCACTTCTTGTCCTATTCACTCCTATGCCGATGATTCCACTCTTTACTTCTCCACCCGCTTCCCAAAGCGTCCCTCACAGCAGTCACTTCGTGATTCGCGTGGGGCGACTATGGGACACCTGACTTCTGATCTTTCTGCTATACTGATTGGTGCAGAGAAAACCTTGTGGCTTTCAATGCCTCAAAAACTCAGTTCCTCCATCTGTCTACTCGTCATAATCTTCCACACAACTATCCCTTTATCTTCAGCAACAAACAACTCAATCCTTCGTCTTCTGTTAACATTCTTGGTGTTTCCTTTTCTCCTGATCTTTCCTGGAAAGATCCCATATACTCTTTTTCTAAAACAGCTTCTAAGAGGTTAGGTGTGCTGTACCGCTTCCGCGGTTTCTTCACCCCCACTCAGTTGCTGTCTCTGTACAGGGGTCTTCTTCGCCCCTGTATGGAGTATGCTTCTCGTGTGTGGGGTGGCTCAACCCACGGGCCACACAGCCGTACTTGACCAAGTGGGATCAAAGGCTTTTCGTCTCGTCAATTCCACGCCTCTTACTGAATGTCTTCAATCTCTCTTTCTTCGCCGCATTGTTGCCTCACTCTCTCTTTACTATCACTATTATAACGGACATTGCTCTTCTGAACTCTCTAACTGCATGCCTTCTCCTTTAAGGAGAGCGCGGAGCACCAGATTTTCCACACTTTCTCATTCCTTTTCTGTCCAACTCTGTAACGCAAGGGTTAATCGGTATTTTCAATCTTTCATCTACTCAACCGGTCAGCTGTGAAACAATCTCCCTCAATCCATCTTTCCTCCTGTCTATGACCTTCCATCTTTCAAACGCAGAGTGTCCAGGCATCTCGAAAACCCCCGGACCTTGATTTTGGCTCTCTTCTTCTTCTATAGGGGGGGGGGAGCGCTTTTGCTGGCATTTTCCCTTGGCCCCTCCTTCCTGCATTAAAAAAGTATTGATTTATTTGTAGAGTATTGGTATTATACATCTCATGTACCCTCATGTCTAATATTGATTTCTGTGTACAGTATTGGTATCTTACCTTCAGCAATAGTTTTGTATTTTTTTTATAACTAAAATAATAATTAAGATGAATACATACCCTAATTAATAATTCTTATTCATCATTTATGTATTAATAATAAGTATCTGTTTTATTTTTAATTAAGAGCTCAGTAAAGCCAAAAGCTTAAGAGCCAAATTGACTAATATAAACAGTCCAATTTCACAATTATTTATGTTAAAACGAAAATGGCAAAACTATTTATTTTATCAATGGTCCACTGTAACTGAATGTATATATATCACATCGTAGTTATCATTGTTTTCTAGTGCATCAGTGATGTTATAGTGTTCATCAGTGATGTTATAGTGTTCAAGATCATGCCTATCACAAATAGTTGTGATATCATTTAATTTTTGTTTCCAAAAAGTCATATTTTTTTTCTAACTCTGCTTTCAAATATATTTGTAGGACACAGGCCTATGTCGTTTTTCGTTTGTAATCGACTCCTTCATTTATAAATTTGAATTATGTTCGCTCTCTTCATGATGTCCGGTATTTCTCCCGTGTTTAGTGATAATCTCCATATCCAGAACAAGGTCTTAGCGATTTCATTCATATAGTTTTTAATCAGTGTAGCGTTCCATTTGTCCGAGCCCGCTGTTGAGTGTACTTTTAGTTTCCCTGTAGCAGCTCGTGTGTTATCATCCGTTGTGAAATCAAAGTCCGTTATATTTTCCCCTTGTAATTCTTCTCCAGAGAACGTGTTTCTATCGCGTATTAATTTATCAGTTTTGGGGATATTGAAAGATAATTCATAATGAGCTCTTTATATTTCAGATACTTTTTATAGGTCATCCATTTAATGCATTGTTTTCATTCTTCACAGGTCTGATAGTGGTGTGATTTTTCTTTTTCCTTTTGGCAAATTTGTGTGTATATATATATATTTTTTTTTTTAAGTTCGGGAAGAACCGATTCGCCTCTATTTAAAAGGGCATATCTCGGCGGAAAAACAAAGAAAAAGTGAGAGGAAAGAGAGGAAAAAGAAAAGGTGGAGGGGACAGTCGAAGTGGAAAAAGACCAAGGATGACAAGGACTGCAAGGTCGAGCCCCATCATCCTTGGGTGCTAGGGCCGGGAGGGCGCACGTGAAACCTCCTGGAACAAGCACGTACAAACGAGCACAAAGAGCACGAGCTTAGAACCCCCTTGCGGGGATATATATATATATATATATATATATATATATGCGCCTCGGTGATGTAGTGATTAGCATTGCTGGCTACGAATCTATCGTCTCGTGATCGAGACCCGTGACGGCAGGCGGCGCGCAGCAAAACCCAGCTCTTCATCCTTCCACACAATAAAAAATTTGGTTGGTAGATAAATGGGTAGCCTAGTGGTTTAGACACTGGCCTGCTGGTGGGACCACGTTAAACTGTAGGTCTAAGGTGGAGTGACAAGCTTGACCTTCGCCAGAATGAGCAATTCAGGCGGAAGCAGAACTAAGGATAACTAATATATATATATATATATATATATATATATATATATATATATGGGAATAAACTCAGAATGGTCCCCTGAGTTTTTTATGATACACACAGACCGTGCATGGAACAAGGAACTCTTCTGGGATAATTAAATCCACTATGGTCTGTGTGTATCATATATATATATATATAGCAGAAGAAAACACAATAACTTCCACAACACAACTGGCAATAATAAAACAATGAAGAAAAATTAGGCCTAAAATAAAAATAGAAAATTACATGTATGAAACAAGTAATATATAGCCTATATTATACATTATAAAACGTTCCGTCCAAAATAATGCACGAAGATCCAAGGCTTTTGTTCCAATAAATTTATAATAATATATGCATCAATATTTCACAAGAACTTGTTTTCATTTAAAAAATATAAAGCAAAAAAGTGTGTATAAATTTTTAAATAGACGGTCGGGTAGACAGACAATGTAAATATTGTATTCCATTTATGCACAATCACGAACAGATATTGAAAGGCTGCAATTTGATCACTCTCCATCGTAAAACATAAAACATTTCAAATTAGAGAATAAACGTTACTACCTGAGACCCCGTAATAAATAGAGTATAAAATTAGACCCTTTTTTCAGTACACTTTATTTTAGTTTGGAACGTACGCATCGCACGTTTTGGTCGCAATGTATATGTTAACGGTAATGTGCGCTTGCGCATACATTTAATGGACACTTGAATATATGTACGTGTGTGTGTGTGTGTCTGTGTGTAAAGTGTCTCGCCACGCGGGGATATTTAAAGTTCTTTAAATGAAACTTATAAATCCATTTTGTTGATTCCTTTGTAAGTTTACTTTAAAACAATGTAAGAAATAAAATATAAATTATGTTTCCTTTCAGTTATTTCTTTATCTCTTATAAATATGAAGTTAGAAGCGAGAAAATAAAGGAAAAATAGAACGTCACATAAGGAAAAAATTTTTAAACACTTGTTGATTTGGGGTAAGCGCGGGATTCGTACGGCAGGTCCGAAACCTTTGAATGATTTGGCGACCTTGTAGCCGACGAAAAATCGAAGCCGATTGGCTCAAGCCGCGTTTATCCGAGAGAATCGACCAATGGCAGAATGACTTTCAAAGCGTCTCGGCGCGTTTGAAACGACGAGTTTGTCTGATAGCAAAGTCCGCGATGCGAAAATTCAAACCAGTAACTACGTTCACAGTGTAGAGTGAGCATTCGTCATTTTCGTGCGTTCCCGCTTATATGAAAGTGCATCTACGACATTAGGGTGGAAAGAGTTATAAGAAATATTTTCAATATTTATTAATTATTCATTATGGCGGCCAGTTCTACTGACGCCTACAGTAATAGTAGTAGTAATAATGCGTCTATAGGAAATAACATTCCCTTGTTCAATAACTATCCCGTAGTGTCTGTCACAACTGGTCCTAACAACTTTTGGCCTGGTGATGCCCCTTCGAATTCTACATCACCTTCTTCAGATCATAACTGGGAAGTAGACGAAGAAGAAGTCATCAAAAGGAAAATATACGAGTTGAAGAGGCAATTTCACAATGGGAGATTTCTCATTGTTCGACACCTACCAAGGGATGCTACGGAAGAGGTTAGAGCTTAGTAAAATATACAGTGTCTTAAGAGTGCAATTGTAAAACTAGACGTTTACTGTAATGAACAGAGCGTATGATAATTATTGAATTTTTGGTAGATAAAAAGAATTTGGCCAGAAAGGAGGCTTTTTGATCGATATACACATCGTACATTTAATAGGTCTAATTCTCTAAGACGGTACCGTATACAGTCGTTTTCTAACCAACTCATCCCGGTTAGGTTAACTTAGGTTGGGTTAGGTTAGATTAAGCCAGGGCCCATCCAAGTTAGTTACAGAAGATTGGGCCGAAATGACCTGTGGCTAGTAAAACTAATGAAGATCATGACGATGCATATGAGCTGTGTGCTCACAACAAAGCATTTCTTTCCTCGTTCCCTGTAATCACGTTGTTGGTCCTATAAATACTCGCGTATCGTAACTTTATTTCAAAATGTTGGTATCTTCTCTTCTTTCAGACTTTTTCTTTCATGTTTTCGTGATGTGGTGCCAATCTTCCATATTTTACCGTTAGCAAAAGGGTTTATGCCACCCATCTTAACCTTAAAAGCCTAAAAGGAAGGTAGATTCTGATTATCCATATATAAACCAGCCATCATATTATAATAAAGAAAGTCTGTTGGTATACATTGATATTCCATTGTGATCCAAACGGTCAATACGTATTGTGTAATAGTTCCATTGCTCCTTAGGTAGGGTAGTTATTTTTCCTGTAAGAAAACAGCTGTTTCCAAAGACAAAGGACTAGTCTCGTATGGACTGAAATGAGGGTTCACTGAAGGGAGCAGATAATGGGCAATATAGAACTGGAAAAGGTTTAAATTGTAAACCATTTTTAACCACTTTTATTTATTGATTGCAATTATTTGGATTTTCCTTTTATTTAGTGCTTATAATTAACTTGTTACTAGATAGAGGGTCTAGAGATGTGTGTAGTGTATTGGCTTAATTACCAACTAATAGAAACCACGATATATATATATATATATATATATATATATATATATATATATATATATATATACTGAATACGAGTCCATCGGCCCTTGGGATCGAAACCCGGTGACGGCAGGCGGCGCGCAGCAAAACCCAACTGTTTAAACTTCCACACAATAAAAAAATTGTTTGGTAGATAAATCGGTACCCTGGGCAGCAGCTGGGGCGTGGTTCGGATTCCACGTTAAATTAGGTCTAAGGTGGAGTGACAAGCTTGACCGTTTTGCTTCGGGCGGAAGCAAAAACCAAGGTTAACCAAGGTTATAATATTACATTAACTTACCTTACGTTACATGAGGAGAACATAAAACCACTTGAGCCTATCGAGGTTATCCAAGCTATATTTTATAATAAAATTTTGCAAAATATCAATTTCAAGTCAGTAATAATAATAATAATAATGGGATTATTTAGCCTCCTTCGCAACATCTAAAGTCTAAGGTCATTGACGGAGGAGATCTACAGCTTAACGTGGGATCCGAACCACGGGTCGCTACATAATCTGGATTCAGAGGATGGTCTCCCACCCAACTACTCCCCAGACCCAATGGCGCTTAACTTCGCTGATTGACGTGAACCAGTGTTGTGATTCTGGCCACGACGAAGTCCTTCAAGTTAGTATACTATATATATATAAAAGACTGAACCACACGATAAACAAAGTTTCACATCTGCAAGGATTTATGGAAGAAACAAGGACTGACATCGCATGCCTCACAGGAACACATCTTAAAGACCACCAAGGAGATTGTGAAAACTGCAAATACTGCATAGCTAAAAAAGAAATAAAAATTGATGGTTACAAGATTCTATGAGCTGATAGAACAGAAAGACGAAAAGGTGGCTATGCTATATATACACACGTGAGACCCATATAACAGAGACAGTAATAAGTAAATTAGACAGCTAGACCTCCGAACACTCCAACTGCAAAATTCTCCGAAGCTATTCCCGGCATCAAAAACCTACTAAAGTCCTTACACACCCCATCCCCAAATATAATACTCTGCGGTGATTTTAATTTCTCATTTATAAAATACAAAAGAATGGGGAGAAATGTACATATACACCAGGATAAGGGGGGGGGGCACAAGAAAAGGTTGATAGCACTAACAGATGAATTTATGTTGACAGGAGATAACAGATAACACTAGAAAAAATAACTTCTTGGATCTGGTATTCACGAATAACACCAACTTAATCAACGATATAAAAATAACACCAACAAATATCTCAGACCAGAACATTATCGAGGTATCCACTGATATGGCGAGAGCACTAAAAGAAAATACTCATACTGAAAAAAGAAGCACATTTGAGATTTTTAATCTAAACTCTAAGACTATAAGTTGGGAAGAAATCAGATCCCATATGCAAATAGAGTGGAAAACAGTCTTAGAGGATAAAACAGCCGAAGAAATGCTAATAATCTTGGAGAAAAAAGACGCTGGAAATGTTAGAAAAATATGTTACAAAAGTACAGCCAAAGAGAAAGAGGAACTGTTTCGAGAGACAAAAGCGAACACTATTCCGCAAGAGAATGAGAGTAGCCACGAAGTTAATTGCACAAATAACACCAAAAACGTGATACGAGTACAATTGGAAAGTATTGACAGGGAGATACAAGCCCTAATTAAGGACCATTCAGAGAGAGAGAAGAGGAAAATGCAGTGAAAACAATAAAAGCTAACCCAAAATACTTGTATAGCTTCGCGAAAGGAAAAACAAAAACACGGACCACTTTCGCCCCCTAAAAAGAAATATCTGAAATATTGAGAGCTCAATATGAATCAGCTTTCAGTACCCCAAATAGAGACAAATCAGTACCGTACTTAACAGAAATACCTTTTATGAAGATGAATTAAATGGAGAATGTATAAACTGATTTTGCAAGCCGGACAAATGGAATGTTTTATTGATTAAAATCTGTAAGAATGAAATAGCTATACCCCTTTATTAGATAGGGAGAAGTTCCCTGGGCACGGGGAAATACCGAGCATGCTAAAAAGAGCAGCGAACATTGTTCTTATATATAAAGGAGGGGAGATAGGTCTCAAGCAAAGAACTATAGACCGGTATCACTGACATCACATCTCGCCAAAATAGTTGAAAGAATAGTCAAGGGAGAAAATATATGACTTTCTGGCAACACAGGAACGATTCAATGAAAACTAGCACGGCTTCCGATCAAGAAGATCGTGCCCGACAAGGGACACCCTCAATACTGAAGGAAAATAGTTTGGTTGTCATGGGGCCAAGACTTTTTCACCAGCTTCCAAAGGACCGAAGGAACGTGACAGGGGTGAAAGTTGAAATCTTCAAAAGAAGAGTAGATGCCTGGCTCAGGAGGGTACCAGATGAGCCGGGTGTGCCTGGTAATGTGCGAGGGAGATCGTAAGAAAGCAACTCGCTTCTCCATCATGTCAGACCTAGAGGTGGGCCCACCAGCTTGACCTTTGTGTGAAGAGAGACCAACGCACGAAACTCTTACCAGGTTTACCAGGTGTATATATATATATATAAATATAAATAAGATTGCTTAATTCAAAAAGGGGACGAGAAATATTGATTTAGTGTGAATTTAAAGCACTCGTAAACCTTTGTATCATGCTACGAACGCATTATTGTGACCGAATTATTGTTTTAAGAGAGAAGCTTTTAGTATGAATAAAAGAAAACGTAGATTTGAGTACGTCGGAAAAAATCAAAGCTTTACCTTCATTATATATTTATTTGAATACTATATGACGCACATAGGGAGAACTTAGCTTCAAGACTGTATCAACACACACACACACACACACACACAGGCGCGCGCATATTATATTAAAAACTAATCTAACCCCGGTGCCATCGAACCGAGAAGGGCGTAAATAGGTGGCCTGAACGCAGTTGCAGGCTCGCTTTCAGGATGTTTTCTTTGAAGTCCCCAATGGTGAAGTATAGTTAACCTGACGTAACTCAACTTAAACTGACCTAACCTAGCGTATATAACAACTTAATAAGAATTTTAAAAATTTTTCGGACCGTAAAAGATCTTTCTTGGTATAAAAGTGTATAATTCACATCTGTGAATTATAAAAATCTTCCTTACCCTCCATATTTTTATATATACTGTACAGGTTTGGTTACCTTACGAAACGGCGACAATTTTTTCGCAATTTCACATTTTCAGTTGTGGATGGCAACATTTAACCCAACCTAACCTAACCTCTCGATATGTATAATACATACTGTCGCTGTTTCGTAAGGTAGCCAAGAATACACACACACATCGTAAACGTTTGTTAAATATATTTATAGTCTTTTAGAAAGATGTAATATATATATATATATATATATATATATATATATATAATAATATATATATAATACAACTATTTATTTAATAAATTTTACAAATAAATTTGGATTTTGCTTTGTTCGTGTACTTGTAGATTGAATCTTATTTCTGGATTAAAGCTATGTGTTTGAGACCAGCTATTCACATGTAAGTATAACAGTTTGGTAACGTGTGTGTGTGTGTGTACACATAAGAATGTGGTGGATGTTGAACAAGAGAATTCTGTTGGAAAAGATCGACATTTTTATGGAAAGCAGGAGAAATATATTGCATTCTTAAACTTGTCTTTTTTCCTTATCCAAAACGGGTGTGAACTTTTGCTTATAAATAAGTCAAAAGCCAAAATGGCGTCCCTTTTTTTTTACGTATAAATGGAAAGTCTTCAGATGTAAAACGCATTACGGAAATTACATCCTTGACTGTTTAGTTCAAGTATCAGCGCCGGTAGTTCAATGGGTAACACTCACGTAAAGACACTGAGTCGTGGGGGGGGGGGGGGCGAACCCCGATGATACTGTTAATAATAATACAGACGTTAGAGCAATGGTCCGCATTCGTTGGCCTGAGCGCTGTGCCAGTTCCCGGCTCAACTGAATGATTATTATTATTTTGTAGTTCAAGTATTCAAGCGTACGTCCGATCATTCCACGAGCCAGGAATATTTTTGTGTGGTTATAAACTTAATAGTTTGTGGCATCATGTAGTGTGGTTGGATCAACCATTTCACAATGGTTGGCGCATATTTTGGTTATTGCAACTAAGTATTGTATTTGGGGTCACTATAATATAGCTATGACGGCACAAACACACACGAATATCTCTCTCTCTCTCTCTCTCTCTGTATATATATATATGATGCAAACCCACAAGGAAAAAGAAAAATTATTCCAAGGCTCTTCGTGTATTCAGAAGCATTTCCTGACGAGATGTACTTCTGAATACACGAAGGGCCTTGGAATCATTTTCCTTTTTCCTTGTGGATTTGCATCATTCATTCATTTCACGTGTTTAATTGTGAAATTTATCCCATACACACACACACACACACACACATATAGATGAATAAAATGACAAACGCTTCAACTAACATTCTTTAATCACCAAACGTTTCGGGGGAGTCTTAATTCCCATCTTTAGTGGTACTCATAACTTACACTGTTGAGTTCAGTAGTAGTTGTAGTTGAACCATAATCATTTAGAATAAGTTTATTACTAAAAATATAAAATGATTCCATAAGTCTTAGATCAGTTTTACAGGTTAGCTTATAATAGTTTTTCAATCCTTTGTAAGTTAATATGTGAAACTGATCTAAGACATATGGTCAATTTACATTTTTACTAATAAACCTGTTCCAAATGATTATGGTTCAACTAAGTAAGTTATGACTACCACTGAAGATCGGAATTAAGTCTTCCCCGAAACGTTTGGTGATGAAAGAATGTTGTTCAAGCGTTTAACATTTTCTTCATCTTGAAATGGCGTTTCCTTAGAAACAAGCCCTTGTCCAGAACAATATATGTATATATTTGGGACACACACACACACACACACACACACACACACACACACACACACACACACACACACACACAACACACACGAGAAGAGTTTGTAGGATCTACAGTATAACCTTGATCAATGATCAATTCAGCTGGTTGCGAGTGAGTGTGTAGATGTTTGGTCCAGCTTGAAACAAGAAGGAAATTATGTACGTAACAGATTAATTGTCTCGAACAGACGAACGAGTAATTCCCTTAAGGTAATTAAAATTAATCTCCTAACTAATTTTGGCGTCATATACAAAGACGGTGAAGACATACCTGCGGCGTGTCTATTCATTTGTTTACCTGAAAATTAAATAAAAGCTAATTACGAAAACTAATTCGAAGTCATTGTTGTAATTTATTTCATAATATTTACGTCTAATATAATAATAATAATAATAATGATAATAATAATAATTAATAATGATAAAAAGATATGTCGCGATAAAAATATGGCACGGAAGGAAACAATGGTGCTTTTTTTTAAGTTTGTAGATTATTTATATTTTATTTCCCCTTTGCCATGAAATCAGTCGGTCTCTATCGTCAATATACGTTCTCGTTATATATATATTTTTTTTTTTTCTTTATTCGAAGTTAATTTGTACCAAAGATCATGTGAAAATGATAATAATCACAATGACGGATATAATGATGATGATGAATATGAGGTATTCATAGTAATGAATATTTGTATGAAAGTGTCATATTTATCATTCAAATCACTTACTTATTCATATCACTTCAAATCATATATATATACAATATATATATATGATGGCAATCCACAATACCTAATTCATAATAAAAAATATTCTCAGCAATACTTACAATATTTTCGTCAGCATATATATATAGTTGCGTAATTCCTGTGCTCCACATACATGCAAAAAAGGCCAATGAAAGGGAGAGGGACACACGCAGTAATTTCACATATACTGTATATATATGTTCACCAACGATGCTGTTACCATGGAAACCAATGTAAGCATTTTATTTCGAAATGTATTATAAGAAACAGCAACTATCACAGTTACTAATTTTAAATTAAAAAAGCATTACATAATAATAATAATAATAATAATAATAATAATAATATGCATTGATTTTTAAAATACTCTTCCAATGAAATGGTTGCGTCAAAGCGCATACATTGGTCTCCATGGTAACAGCGCTGCTAGTGAACTTAAATATATAAAATTGTTGACTCTATTTTATTCATGGAAATTGGATAATACTTATACAGTGTATATATATATATATATATATAGTTATTATATATAATTATATATATATATATATATATATATATGTAAGAGGTGCAGTCAATATAAATTTCTGGATTTGTTTCATTGTTTCATCAAAAACAGTAATGGTGATTCGGCGAATTTGTTGAATGGAACATATATATATATATATAATATATATATATATTATATATATAAACTATTTGGACGATGCATAAGATTAATTTTATGGGCGTCATAAAGGCAATATTGCGGTGCAGAATTGATCGTTAGCTACTTGGCTCTTCAACTATACATTTCGTCCTTCGATGTATATTTCAATTACTTCCTGATTGAAATTTCTTCGCTATATAAATAAATCATATCAAAAGATCCTCTCTCTCTCTCTCTCTCTCTCTCTCTCTCTCTCTCTCTCTCTCTCTCTCTCTCTATAACCCAACTCGCAACAATGGTTGGAAGTTGGATTTGAAACGGTTTAAGACTAGTGTGTGTGTGAATTATTTTACGTATAAGATCTGTGACACGTGGAACAGGTTACCTTCAGAAGTTGTGAACAGTTCCTCTGTGGATCAGATCAAGAAAAGGTTAGACCAAATCTTGCACACTATTTGAGGGTGTAGAAAGTTTTCCCTGGCACCCGTTGCCATTGGTACCTCCTCGGTATGGGCCGCAAGGCCTTTTGAGGTACTTCTTTTCCTTGTAACTCTCTCCATATTTTGCGTGTGTGTGAGTGTGTAGTACGCTGAAAAGGAGTATTCTCTCACATTTAAATATCAACAAGAGTATTTTTAATTGGAAGTTAAATTCGTTATTAAATAAGTCATTTTCTTCTTCTTTTCAGCAATTACAAATGAAATTTCAAATATTAAAAAAACGTGCAAGTTTATATATATATATATATATATATATATATATATATATATATATATATGGGCACGTAGCAATACCGCTTCTCATTACATCAGCGAAGTTAATCGACTTCGGGGTCGTTTGGTCCGTCCTCTGCGTTCAGGTGATGTAATGACCCGTAGATGGTTCGTGTGTATATATATATATATAATATATATATATATATATATATATATATACTTCTGAGTAGCCTTCTATGATGAAAAAATGAGAGATACCTTCTGTACATTACATCGATCGTGGGGGAACGCCGAACAGTGGTTCGATTCGCGGTGAGACGAGAGAGAGAGAGAGAGAGAGAGAGAGAGAGAGAGAGAGAGAGAGAGAGAGAGAGAGAGAGAGAGAGAGAGAGAGAGAGAGAGAGAGTTTAATGTAAATCTTGTGACCGGAGTTCACATGTATTGAAAGAACAAAGCATAACAGGCACTGAGGAATGCACGCTGTATGACTGTTCGCAGTACATTTACGCTGAATAACACGTAAAAACTTTGCCCATACCCTGGTTAACGATGGTGCCCATCGCATTTTCTTTGACAAGTCGGGCCGTTATCGTTTATGACTCGGATTTTATTTGCCTTGTGGGGCGCATTAACAAGTCAGTGAAAAACATGCCAAGTCCAACATGTATGTAGATTGTGAGCATGCTTTTCTATTGAATGTCAGTACACACTAAATGTTTTCACTTTTCTTCTTTATGCCAACATGAGGAAAATAATATAGAATTGTTGGCTTTGCTTCTGTATTCGTGTTTCGTTTGACATTTTTCAAGATTTTTTTCTCTTGCTGTTAAAAGTTAACTAAACACTAATGAGATAAGTAATTTATAAAAGTTTTAAGTTTTGTTAAATGCAAGAACCGTTCTTTGATCAAATTGTGTCATTAACGAACTTAATCTGTTTTCGTATATATGAACTTTTTGTGCCATTTTCAATATTTAAAGTATCTTCATTGTTAATAACTTCCTTGCCTGAAGCATCACGAGATAAAAGCATTTCATCCACAAAAATTGTTCCCATAATGATGTAACCTACTGTCCTTATTAAATTCCGCGTAGCCTTCCCGCTAGATCAGCGGAATTAAGCGACACTGGGTCTGCGCAGTAGTTGGATGGGGGACTAGGGTGGCCGGACAGTCGGCCTTTTGAGCACTCTGTCCTCCATCCGGAGCCACCTTGAGCCGGATGTTAATTTGTCCTCCTTTTTGGGGGTCTGGCTAAAAAGAATTATATAAATTACCTCAGGTACACTTAAAAGAGCGGGCAATGAACGCCATAATAACCTTTAACGTATTTTTATTATATTTAGTTGGCAACACTGCTGATAAGCCGCATTTGTTTTCAATTTCATGACTACGAGTCGGACAGTCAGTCTGCCCAAGGAGTAAAAATGAATATTCATTTCTTTCAGTTATATATATATATGTGTGTTAACGTACGGCCCCATATATATATATATATATATATATATATATATATATATATTATATATATATAATACAGGGCGTCCCAAAAAATGTATACACACTTTAACAGCTGATAGCTCAATTGATGTTTCTTTCTTTCCAAGTTAAACCCATTAGAATTAATAATGGCAGTCAGACTAAGCTTTGAACAAAGGAAATTCATTCTAAAATGCTACTGGAAGTGTGAAAACGCAGTTGAAGTGCAAAGACAGTTTAGGAGGGAGTTTCAAACAGATCCACCAACGCGACTTACCATCACTCGAATTAGAGATAAGTTTGAAGCCGATGGAACTGTTCAGAATGTCCACAAGAAGCGTTCCGGAAGACCACGGACATCGACAAGCCCCACAAAGCAAGAAAGAGTACTGGAAACGTATCACCAAAGTCCAAGAAAATCTGTGCGGCAAGCGAGTCGTGAGGTAGGAATTTCAGAATCGTCTGTCCAACGCATTTTGAAGCGCTGTCAATGGAAAAGTTACATTCCAAGATTAGTCCATGCTATTAATGAAGATGATCCGGACCGAAGAGTGGAGTATTGCGAGTGGTACTTGGCACGATGTGGATGTGGATTGGACGAAGGGGTTTCGTAGAATACCCTCCGCGTTCACCAGACCTCACACCACTAGACTTTTTTTTATGGGGATACTTAACCCTTTGCCTGTCCCGTGCATCACATATGATACACAGAGCGCATCATAAATAATATTTAGTGTGATACATTCTATGATCACATATTACCCACCAACTAAACCAAATAAACCTCCTATAACCAAAAGTCTGAAAACAAGCATGGACGTTTGGACCAAACTTATGAAAATGCTTTGGACAGGCAAAGGGTTAAAAGACAAAGTCTACGCTATAAAACCTGCAACAGTCGCTGAATTGAGAGCAGCCATTGAACGAGAATGCACACAAATACCAAACGAAATGTTTCGTGATGTTTGCGATTCCATTGCTTCGCGTTATCAGCAGTGCCTGGACCAGAACGGACGTCAGTTTGAAAACAGGCGTTGACAAAACAATTAAATAATGTCTGTAGATTCTATTACATTTTGAAAATGAAATGTATTTTAATAAACACTGCCTTTATAATTATTTAAAGTGTGTATACATTTTTTGGGACGCCCTGTATATATATATATATATATATATATATATATATATATATATATATATATATATATACTGTATATATGTTAACGTACGGCCACCCTATGGGGGACCCCTCTTCGTTCGGATGATATAGCAACCCGTAGATGGTTTGGATCCCACGTAGGGCTGTAGGTCCCTCTGGAACGTGACCTTCGCCGTTACGAAGGCGGTTAAACAATCCAAACATCATTATTACTGTTATTCCACATAGCCAAAACGCACGTTTAGCCGTTATAGAGTAGCTTGTTTCTAATTTTGATAGGTGTGATTGGTATCGTTGCCTCGTCCAGCATCCGTAGCTCCGTGGGTAACGCTGTTTACCATAAAGCGAAATGAAAACATTGAGGTCGGGGGTTTGAACCCCGATGATGCTGGTAATAATAATAATAATAATAATAATACAGCAGTAATAATAATGGACCGCATTAGCTGGCCTGAGTGTTGTGCCAGTTTCTGGTCCTTCTGAATGATTTATTATGACGATACCTTGTGCAGCCTAAATTAGGCATGATCAAGTATGAACCTCGCGAGATATTGGCTTTTCACATTAAAAGAACTTCAATATCGAACTTCATCAGATTTTTCGTATCCCTTGTTTTCAGACGTATTCCTGCTCTCTTTATCGATCTGATTCTGAAATGCACAAACGAAATTCCGCCATCGACGGCTAAAACCTACAGGAAAATTGTGTGTATATATATATATATATATATATATATATATATATATATATATATATATTATATATACATACACACACACACACTTTTGTGGCCGTGTATATACAACACTTTAATCCCTAAAATAAAGACACTCGACCTGTTTGTACCCTTTACTGAAATGATCTGGATGTGATCAATCGCTTTGTGTGTGTGTGTGTGGACGAAATGATGAAGGTTTATCCTCCATGTAAAAGCTCCGGCTATATTCAAGGAATGTATAGGAAAAAAGCATAAAATGATTCCAAATATATCTACGAGAAATAGATGCGATGTTGACTTTTTAACTGTGCACTTTCCTTAAGTGATATTTACTTCGTTCTGGAGAAAGTCTTTCGTCACTGCATGCTCTACCCAACTTCCTCCATATATATATATACGGTGCCATTCCAAATGAACATTTTAAATTAACTTTTGGACAAGAAGTCAAAATTTACTAATTAAATGTTACGCTTGTCCAAACTACATGCGCGAATATGGTGTCGTCGTAAATATAAATTCTCATTTCAGTTCCTGAGGCAAAAATCACGTTTTTTACAGTCTTGCAAAATCAACTTCGGGAGACTAATTTACACTCGTCTTGACAGTAAATGGCCAGCTTGGGAAATCACTTTGGTCCTTCCTCACTTTTTATTAACGTTTTCCAAAACTAAAAAATATTTTTTCGAAAAACCTAAGATAAATATGCGCAAACTAGAACCTTCTGAGGGCTCTTATTTGGCTTCAAAGCTTTTCTTCAACTTTTAGCTTAACTTTTGTGCGTAGCAAATACATAAAAAAAAAAAAGGGTAAACATGTATATATATATATATATATATATATATATATATATATTATATATGAAAATGAAAAGGTTTATTGGCAGACTATAGTCCATATGACAAATATTATTAATACAATGACAGTTCATATACTAAGGATAGAAATATACACAATTGATTAGAAATAATACTGCACTGTCGAAGTTAAGTGGAGATACAGACAGACATTTTCGTACCAAGAAGTCCATAGCTTAGAGAATAAATGGCAGGACTCGTGGATAGCTTGGATGATCGGGTTGGTTGATTTTTTAATTCTTTGCATTAGACTGTGTTGAGCACGTCTTGTTACCTCCGGGAAGCTCGGGACATTGCGGGTAGCAAACATTTGCGAAGCTGAGCATCTTGGGGGTAATTTATGTAAGAGTCTAAAAGACCTCTTGTACAGCAAATTTAGGGTTCTGCCAGAACCTTTTTTATAGTTCACCTAGAATTGCTGACCGTATATATTACTGCAGAAAGTACGAAAGAGTGTCTTTAGCTTCACTTGTACAGAAACGAAAGTTCCTTATGGTCATATTCGCTTTAGCACACAGGCTTCGAGATTGTTTTCTTATATCCGAGTCATCACTCAAGGAGCTGGTAATAGTTTGACCCAAATACTTAAACTCTTGTACTTCCTCAATCACTTCACCATTCATTTTAAACCTTATATCAGCTGGCTGATTACAGCTTTTAGGATGAAATTGCATAACCTTAGTTTTTGTAACATTAAAAAGAATATCATGTTTCTGCGAATACACTTCGCAGACATTTAGTAGCCGATCCAGACCTTTAACAGAGGGACTTATTAACACCATATCATCGGCATAAACTAAATTATTTATCCTTGTGTTATCTATACAACATCCCACTGTTGCCTCATTAAGTGAAGCAATTAATCCGTCATTATACACATTAAACAGCATAGGGGAGAGCAAGGAGCCAAAACACTCGGATAGTACATTGCCCCACTTAACAGTGAAAGATTGGTGGGAATACCAAAATTTCAATAAATTTAATATGTACATGGGAACCTTCCTGTCTTCTAGTTTTGCAAATAAAATATTGTGGTTCACCCTATCATATGCCTTACTTATATCAAGGAAACAGCTATAAATGGTTGAATTACTGTCAATGTATTTAGATATTGTTTCTTTAAGTACATAGACACACAGGTCAGTTGAGTGGGACCTTTTAAAGCCAAACTGATTAGGAGATGTCCATAGGAAATAATTTAATCGGAGTAACAAGAGTTTTTCTAGTAGTTTCGAGAAGCAGGAAGCGACAGCAATAGGCCTACAGTCTCTGAAATTGTAATGATTTAGTTGAAACATATTTGTTATTTGGCTGCCGCTCAGCCTCATCCTGGATCCATGAGTGCAGAGCCCTCTGCTTCTCAGTCTTATCCTGGATCCCTGAATCCAGACACTGGTACATCGCCAGCTCAATACCATCTCACACAAGGTACACCCCCCCACCCCCCCCAAGGGGCCTTGGTGAATCGGGATGTTGGGAATGCGGTCGGGGGTCATGATGAGGAGGCATCTTGGACAATGGTGGTAAGGAGGGGCCGGAAGCGAGCGACCCCTCTGAGAACTGCAACCACTGCAGAAGCTAATGGTGGTGGTCCCTCAAGGGGGTCTGGTCTAACTTATGCACTGGCTAGAGGGAGTCAGCCTGTGGCAAAGGCTGGCAGAGAACGGCGGGGTATCATAGAGGCTGCCGAAACAGATCGTATGATGGCTGTACCAACGAAGACCGCAAACATTTTCGTCTCGAGATGTCGACCTGATCTTACGGCCGAGGAGCTGCAGGCATTTGTGGAAGATAAAGTGAACCTTCAGGTTACATGTAGGAAAATTGACTCCAGATGGACTACGTACAGTTCCTTTCAAGTTACAGCAGTCTGATGATCCAGGGGTATTTATGGATCCAGCAGTATGGCCGGAACGGGTATATGTACGGTGGTTCTATGAGAAGAAGGGAAGAAAAACACCTGCAGCCCCTCTCGCAAGTGCTGGAGAGGGTAATTATGGAGACATCATGCGTCGTACTGTGGAGGAAAATCCAGCTGGGTCTAATGCTGTAACTGCTGTGCCTGGTATAAATGGAATTCAACATTTAGAGATGGTTGGAGAGGCAGGCCACCCACCTGGTGGGGTAGCTATTCTATGGAGGTTGGGGTATGGGAAATATATTAGTGAATTAAAACTTGTTTGAATTGGCTAACTGGAATAGAAATTTGTGTAGACAATAAGAAATTTGTAATTCTGTGTATCTATATGCCTTTTCAGGCAGTTGATAATGAAGAAGATTACCTCATTAAATTGGGGCAGGTCAGCAGTATTATTGATGAGTTGGATACGACATGTGTAGCTATTATTGGTGACTTTAATGCTAATGTGCTTAATGATAATTCTTTGTTTAGCAACCACTTAAAAGCCTTCTGTGAAGATAATAACTTGACCCTTTCATCCATGTGTAGTCTTCCTGGCGATAGTTTTACTTATGTTAGTGATAGTTGGCACACCACCTGATGGTGGATCATTGTATTTGTATGTTCATTATACACAGTGATTCACTGGCCTACTTGGTCAGTGCTCCAGACAATTATCTCTTAATCTTCTATGGACCTCTTGTATAATGTTTGTACCTGTTGAGTCTGAAATAAAGTGTTTGTTTGTTTTGTTAACACACTGCTTCTAATTGCATTTAAATAGACATAAAGAGCTTTTTCAAATGAGTGAAGTACCCCACATACAAAAGTAATAGTAATAGAAACTCAGTAATTGACCCCATGGCTGATATATATATATATATATATTATATAACGTAAAGAACGACGCTTGTATAGGAGATATTCCGCGCAAGACGAGAAAGAGAAAACAACAAATGAAAAAATGAAGTACCACCTGGGAATCGAACCCGGGATCTCCGATTGCCGTCAGACGCGATAACCACTACACCATGGACTTCACTCTTCCAAATGCCGTAATTCCTCTACATACTCGCAGAAACCAATGCCCCAAGGGGGCACCTTCCGCATGCCGTAACATTATATACATTCAACTGCAAAGAACACGCAGTATAAATAACGTAAAGAACGACGCTTGTATAGGAGATATTCCGCGCAAGACGAGAAAGAGAAAACAACAAATGAAAAAATGAAGTACCACCTGGGAATCGAACCCGGGATCTTCCGATTGCCGGTCAGACGCGATAACCACTACACCATGGACTTCACTCTTCCAAATGCCGTAATTCCTCTACATACTCGCAGAAACCAATGCCCCAAGGGGGCACCTCCCGCATGCCGTAACATTATATACATTCAACTGCAAAGAACACGCAGTATAAATAACGTAAAGAACGACGCTTGTATAGGAGATATTCCGCGCAAGACGAGAAAGAGAAAACAACAAATGAAAAAATGAAGTACCACCTGGGAATCGAACCCGGGATCTTCCGATTGCCGGTCAGACGCGATAACCTACACCATGGACTTCACTCTTCCAAATGCCGTAATTCCTCTACATACTCGCAGAAACCAATGCCCCAAGGGGCACCTCCCGCATGCCGTAACATTATATACATTCAACTGCAAAGAACACGCAGTATAAATAACGTAAAGAACGACGCTTGTATAGGAGATATTCCGCGCAAGACGAGAAAGAGAAAACAACAAATGAAAAAATGAAGTACCACCTGGGAATCGAACCCGGGATCTTCCGATTGCCGGTCAGACGCGATAACCACTACACCATGGACTCACTCTTCCAAATGCCGTAATTCCTCTACATACTCGCAGAAACCAATGCCCAAGGGGGCACCTCCCGCATGCCGTAAACATTATATACATTCAACTGCAAAGAACACGCAGTATAAATAACGTAAAGAACGACGCTTGTATAGGAGATATTCCGCGCAAGACGAGAAAGAGAAAACAACAAATGAAAAATGAAGTACCACCTGGGAATCGAACCCGGGATCTTCCGATTGCCGGTCAGACGCGATAACCACTACACCATGGACTTCACTCTTCCAAATGCCATAATTCCTCTACATACTCGCAGAAACCAATGCCCCAAGGGGGCACCTCCCGCATGCCGTAACATTATATACATTCAACTGCAAAGAACACGCAGTATAAATAACGTAAAGAACGACGCTTGTATAGGAGATATTCCGCGCAAGACGAGAAAGAGAAAACAACAAATGAAAAAATGAAGTACCACCTGGGAATCGAACCCGGGATCTTCGATTGCCGGTCAGACGCGATAACCACTACACCATGGACTTCACTCTTCCAAATGCCGTAATTCCTCTACATACTCGCAGAAACCAATGCCCCAAGGGGGCACCTCCCGCATGCCGTAACATTATATACATTCAACTGCAAAGAACACGCAGTATAAATAACGTAAAGAACGACGCTTGTATAGGAGATATTCCGCGCAAGACGAGAAAGAGAAAACAACAAATGAAAAAATGAAGTACCACCTGGGAATCGAACCCGGATCTTCCGATTGCCGGTCAGACGCGATAACCACTACACCATGGACTTCACTCTTCCAAATGCCGTAATTCCTCTACATACTCGCAGAAACCAATGCCCCAAGGGGGCACCTCCCGCATGCCGTAACATTATATACATTCAACTGCAAAGAACACGCAGTATAAATAACGTAAAGAACGACGCTTGTATAGGAGATATTCCGCGCAAGACGAGAAAGAGAAAACAACAAATGAAAAAATGAAGTACCACCTGGGAATCGAACCCGGGATCTTCCGATTGCCGGTCAGACGCGATAACCACTACACCATGGACTTCACTCTTCCAAATGCCGTAATTCCTCTACATACTCGCAGAAACCAATGCCCCAAGGGGGCACCTCCCGCATGCCGTAACATTATATACATTCAACTGCAAAGAACACGCAGTATAAATAACGTAAAGAACGACGCTTGTATAGGAGATATTCCGCGCAAGACGAGAAAGAGAAACAACAAATGAAAAAATCCCGGGTTCGATTCCCAGGTGGTACTTCATTTTTTCATTTGTTGTTTTCTCTTTCTCGTCTTGCGCGGAATATCTCCTATACAAGCGTCGTTCTTTACGTTATTTATACTGCGTGTTCTTTGCAGTTGAATGTATATAATGTTACGGCATGCGGGAGGTGCCCCCTTGGGGCATTGGTTTCTGCGAGTATGTAGAGGAATTACGGCATTTGGAAGAGTGAAGTCCATGGTGTAGTGGTTATCGCGTCTGACCGGCAATCGGAAGATCCCGGGTTCGATTCCCAGGTGGTACTTCATTTTTTCATTTGTTGTTTTCTCTTTCTCGTCTTGCGCGGAATATCTCCTATACAAGCGTCGTTCTTTACGTTATTTATACTGCGTGTTCTTGCAGTTGAATGTATATAATGTTACGGCATGCGGGAGGTGCCCCCTTGGGGCATTGGTTTCTGCGAGTATGTAGAGGAATTACGGCATTTGGAAGAGTGAAGTCCATGGTGTAGTGGTTATCGCGTCTGACCGGCAATCGGAAGATCCCGGGTTCGATTCCAGGTGGTACTTCATTTTTCATTTGTTGTTTTCTCTTTCTCGTCTTGCGCGGAATATCTCCTATACAAGCGTCGTTCTTTACGTTATTTATACTGCGTGTTCTTTGCAGTTGAATGTATATAATGTTTACGGCATGCGGGAGGTGCCCCCTTGGGGCATTGGTTTCTGCGAGTATGTAGAGGAATTACGGCATTTGGAAGAGTGAAGTCCATGGTGTAGTGGTTATCGCGTCTGACCGGCAATCGGAAGATCCCGGGTTCGATTCCCAGGTGGTACTTCATTTTTTCATTTGTTGTTTTCTCTTTCTCGTCTTGCGCGGAATATATCCTATACAAGCGTCGTTCTTTACGTTTATTTATACTGCGTGTTCTTTGCAGTTGAATGTATATAATGTTACGGCATGCGGGAGGTGCCCCCTTGGGGCATTGGTTTCTGCGAGTATGTAGAGGAATTACGGCATTTGGAAGAGTGAAGTCCATGGTGTAGTGGTTATCGCGTCTGACCGGCAATTGGAAGATCCCGGGTTCGATTCCCAGGTGGTACTTCATTTTTTCATTTGTTGTTTTCTCTTTCTCGTCTTGCGCGGAATATCTCCTATACAAGCGTCGTTCTTTACGTTATTTATACTGCGTGTTCTTTGCAGTTGAATGTATATTATATATATATATATACATACACGTAAGAATCTATAAAGATGCTGGCTATACGATTACTTTAACATTTTTTTTACGTTAATTGCATGTCGCTATCAGAAAGTAACATTTCTGTGTGAAGCATCTACGAGTATAAAAAACGTATACAGTATAAGCTTTTAATATAGTGTCAATACACTGAATAATTGGAGAATGATGACAGTAAACATGGAATTTATTGAGAAATTATACATAATTCCCGTGTATAGGCCTACCCCTTAATTATGCATAATTCCCGTGTATAGGCTTATCCCTTAATTATATATAATTCACGTGTATAGATAGGCCTATCCCTTAATTATACATAATTCCCGTGTATAGGCCTATCCCTTAATAAAGAAAGTTTAATTATCTGTTAACCAAGTTAATTATTTAATAATTAATACTGGTATCGTACCTTGTCAGATGTATAAAATTGTTGTTTTCATATAATAATGTAGAGCTGCGTAGTGGCCATGTCGAACACCGCTTCCTGTAGATTAGCGAAGTTAATTGACATTGAGTCTGGATAGTAGTTGGATTGGGGACCTCCTCTGCGTTCAGATGATGTAGGGACCCGTGGTTCAGATCCCACGTAAAGCTGTAGGTTTCTTCTGTCACATGACCTTTGTTGTTACGAAGGTTAAACAGTCCCCCCCCCCCCCCCCCGACACTCATGCAATATGAAAGTAATTATAAACGGTTTACATCCGAAAGAATGAATTTTTACTCGTAAATTACCATTAATCTACATGTACGCGGATAGATAGTTAAGAGAAGCGAGGTAGTTGTAGGTTAAGAACCCATCTGTACAAACAGTTTCACTTTCTTGTGAACGTAATCCGAATCTGATGTCCAATTCATTTAGGCCTATAATAATAAAAAGAAAGTTTATGACCTTTGTCGAATTGTATTTGTGTGCGTGTGTGAAGGTCAAGTACGTCTGAAACTCGTACTTCTATGTCTCCTTTTCGCCTCCATCGTGTTTGTTTGTGTGTTCGACAGAGATATTACATGGAATGGATGTTATCATCGTTTATATAATTGTTACCTTAAGGTGTACTGAAGAACATTATCTATAAATGGAAGTTGTGAGTTTTCTTCGTCATATGTGACCTTAGCGATTTTATGGAGGTCAACCAACCCCATACATTATTATTTTTATCCAAATATGGAGATAGCCGACTGTCATCTGTTTATTTTCATTTTCATGAACGAAGAGTCTGTTGTTGTGTCCGGTTTTGGTTGTCGAATAATAACGAGATAAATTGGTAGATAATTTTATGAAAAACCGGTTATCATAACCAGTTTTAACCAGTATATTATTATTATAAGCTGTTTGAATGTTCTTACCTACGGGTGATAAAAATTACATTTTTTTTTTAATAAATACCTGATTATATTACTAATGGAGTCAGGAAAATGAGGGTGTCTGTATATCATTTACTCATAGCAGTTATATGATAAATTACATTCCCACACTAATAAATGTAATTTACGTGAATACTCTCAACACAATTTGTATTTAATAAACTTTGATAACTTTAAAAAAAAAAAAAAAGAGTTTGTTTATGAAAAATGTGAAGTAAAAAAAGTATAAATTTGGCTTTATTTAATCAAAGGAATAATTTTTAAGGATTTCTTTCGCAATTTTCAGGAACTTGAGAAGCGAAAACAATAATTAATTGCATTTGATTTAAATTCTAAGTTCTCAAATTGGATTTACTTTATTCCATTTTTGTTACAGGATTAATAACTAACCTTTTAGACTGGTTTATAACCTTTTCTTCTTTAAGGGTTTTGGTTCACTTCAATTCGTAAAGAGAGTTTTTTTTTTTCGAAATGTTTTTCGAGATTTGTCTCTTTAAAAATTTGTTAATGGTTAAATGGTATATCTTTCCGGTTGTGACCCCTTTGTATCTGCGTAACCGATTTGAATGGTTCCAGTCACCAGTTTAATTCAGAAAATTCAAAATGGAAAATAGGTTATTACATAATGTATACGTGTAAATTCTCATTTTTTCTTTCTTATGGTTAAAGTTAAGAATTGTGGACAATTTTTTTTGTTCTATTTAAAAATAAATAAATTGCTTATTAGACTTTCAATAGAGCATACAACTACACGTAAGTGGGTTTTTTTTGTAACTTAGATTAGGTTAGGCTAGAGTAATTACCTTAGAATTTTTGCTTAAACTTACTTTCGATTTCGCCAAAATTGACTGCGAACTTTAAACTGTTCCCGATTTCGCCCTTAACCTAACCAATCGTCAAGGGCGTACAGTTGGCCTAACGATTGGTTGGGTTAAGTCGTGATATTTTCGTTAGTTAGCCTTATAAGGCTAACTAAAGAAGGCTGGGAGTCCTTTTCTATCACGTCACGTTTTTTTGTAATGACTGCTTAAAATCTTCATACCAAAAAATAAGATATATTGATAAACAGATTGGCTTTATCATATGGAACAGTTTAATTATTGCTCTATTCAACATATATGAACAAAATTAACATAAAACTCTCATATTATACTGTTTTCAACTCATTATTTGTATTTATGCTGGCGTTTGTGTGATGCGTCTGGTTGGTCACGCTTTAAATTCCAGCAGAAATCGGCCACCATAGCGGGACTCCACTTCCATTTGTATCGGCTCTCCATTGTGGCTATATCCTGGTGGAATCTCTCCCCGTGTTCGTCGCTAACAGCAGATGCGTTTTCGGGAAAGAATGAGAGATGTGAATGCAAAAAATGAATTTTCAATGACATCTTACATCCGAGACGTTGGTATGAGTTGATAAGTTGATCCACAAGTGCAGCATAGTGTCGTATTTAGTCTTCCCTAGTAGAACCGCTGCACACGTTTTTTGAATGCACGCCAGGCTGCCAACTCAAACCTCATCCATCACCGCTTCAAAGTGTTCGTCTAGCATGAGTTGGCGAATTTGAGGGCCGACTAATATGCCTTCTTTAATCTTGGCATCACTTATTTTTGGGAATTTTTCCTTTAGATATTTGAAGGCAGGCTTATCCTGTTTCAACGCTTTGCAAATTGTTTCATCAGCCCTAGTTTTATGTGAAGTGGCGGCAAGATAACCTTTTCCTTTCGTACTAGTGGTTCGTGAATAACATTGTGAGATCCAGGTGACGAATTATCTCGCGGCGACCATACTGAGCGTGTATAGTGTTCAGACCTTGCTCAGCTATCCCACTTGCATAGGAAACGTATTTCGTATAGCCAGTTTGCAATCCATTGAGAATAGCCACAACCATCAAATCTGCGCAGATAAATCATTCATGTTCATTGCATTGTATTTTATACAGTCCAGAATAAAAGCAACATTGTCATACGTTTCTCTCAAGACGACTGAATGAGCGATCGGACAGAAGGTATTGTGTTCCCATTGTGTAGCAGTACACCCTTAACACTATACAGAGATGCATCAAGAACAATCTCCACTGATTCGGTTCATAGCACAAAACCCAGAGCATCGAACAGACCATGTATATTCAATGCAAACAAAGATTGTTCTTCATTGTGAAATATTCCTGCAAATCCAAGGAGCGCTTCGGAATGCTGCAATTCGTACGTCTTCCGCCAGCACAGATTCCATTCTTGTTGGCGTGAGGCCAGCAGTTCATTTGTTGCTTGGTAAGTATTAAATCACGGACCAAATTCATTGAGTTCAGGCTGCGTGATGAGATGTTGTTCTTTCTTGACTCGACTTGAGCTTCATAGCATTCGCCGTCTGATTCCGATTGTCAAGAGTCTGTGTTATCGTCGGCATTTCAGCTGGAGGACGAGGGATGGGTATATCTGTAGAATGTTCCACAGGACGCATAGCAGAACGAAGATTTGGGTAGAGTATAGCCTTTTTCCCTTTCTGTTGCAACCTGTAATGTGAGACAAAGGACATTGTTGACTACTTAAGATAGCATAATTGTGTAATACATATGCAGAGCAGGATATGCAAATGTGCTAAAAACACCAAATTTGACGTATATTCAGAAAAATAAAAGATTCAAACCTGTGATGTTCGTTAAGCAGAAATAGCAATCAATTGAATGATCCAGCGGCTCTCTCCATACCATTTGGACACCGAATCCCAGATCAGGACCGGTGCCTTGAACCATGCGATAACGAGCTTGTACATCTCACACAGCAGATATGAGGCGCCCAGTGCTTGTCCTGATCACCAACTTTGCATGCGAAGTAATTCATAAAGCTTTTTCATATGAGAAGTCAACTTCCTTTTATACTGTTTTAACGTTAATGTCCCACAAATATAACAAAAACTGCCTGGCGAATTTTTGCACTCTCTAGGCATTGTAACATAACATCAATGAAAACCTGTAAATAAGAAAATGATAGATCAATTTGCAATTTCACACAATATAGACGTTGTCGGTGAAATATACATAATTTGATAGCTGTTATTCAATAATACTCATTTATAGCACCGTTTATGATAAAATATGGCTGACAATTTTGTTTTAAATGATTATGAAAGAATTTTCATAATCAAAGTGGAAACGCAGAGCCGAACACCACCACCACAGCATAAGCATACTGAACAAAATGTAAAAGATGCGTTCAGAGAAACCAGTGGTTCTCAAAATGATACAATGAAATAGGGTCATTTTCATAAAATCGGTGGGTGATACAAATAAATGAGTTATTTTCTTACGCATATAATTAGCCATAAAAATGACGATCTCATTTCCGTTTTTTTTCACTGTTGTACAGTGCAATTAATACTTTACATGAAATGTGCGTGACTGGGCCTTATAAGCTAATTTAATTGTAAATTGCATAATTTATTAGAGGTAATATCCGCATAACATCCGCAGTCAGAAGTGCGGATGCGGATATCTGCGGATGCGGATATCCGGCCCACCACTAAATTATATATATATAATATAAATTGACGATTGGTTAGGTTAAGTCGTAATATTTTCGTTAGTTTTAACGTTTTATTTGATGGATTCAGTTAAAAAATGTCTCCTAAAGCTCTTAGTGTAGTTTACGTCCCCCAACTTTGTCCTAGTGTAGTTTGTGTCCCCTTTTGCGATCTTTTAATACATTCATCTTTAGTATTCGTAATTAAATTCTCTTTTCTTACATAATTTATGACTAAAATTTGTCACATTTTCAAACGACATATTGACACCTTCCATAATAAGAGTTGACTAGCCTTGGCCTTGCGACTTGAACGCATATTTACTACGCTTAAGTGAGGTGAAAAAACTAATAAATAAAATACGGTGCAAGAAAGTAGTTCCATGGTTACTATTAATTATTTTAGATTTATTTACAAAAACCACTTATTCATGGCATAAAATAAGAATATATTGATCATTTTATTAAAAAAAAAATACAAAAAATTGTCCATTATTCCGTGTGTGTGTGTGTGTGTGTGTGTAATTGAGACTCATTTTCGAGTCTCACCTAAACGGAAGCAAACGATCTAGTTGTTTAGGTTTCAGAGATCCATCGTCATCAGCCTTTCATGGAAAACTCAAAGCCTGAGGCGGTGACGCGCCGGTCAGAAGAAGATCAAATGATTACCCAGTAGCTCATTTTGAGATTTGCGAATGAATTTATTGTGTAAGAGTTTGTGTAAACACGTTTATAGTTGTCGTAAAACCGCATCTATCATTGGACACAATTTATACCTTTCTATCGCTACTAATTCATTGTATGACGCAGTTAAGAATTTATTCTTCATATTAACTCATGAGTCCTGCGCACCTCCGCAGCAAACGTGTCTAAATAGCATGGAATTTACCTACATCGTTCACACAAACCGGACTTAATATATCCTCACCAAATCTCATTTAACGACCTAAACTAACTTAACTTAACCTATACAGAGGGGGAGTTGAAAATATATATTGTTGCTCACTCAGTAAACGCCCCCTATCGTGAGTTTCTTAAAGCTGATCAGGGTTCATTGTAACATTTGAGACGCTCCAGAGAATAAAAAAAAAAAAGGAGATACACGGGTCTCCCGAGCGAAATTCATTTGAGTCCGTGCATGATTCTCAGTATGGGTGGTTCGTATGCACAGGAGCCTTCTCTTTCTCGCCCCTGTGACTGTGGAGTTGAGACCTACTATGCGGCATTATACAGTATATGAAAACTACGCGTATGTCGACATCCTGAGGTCATCTTTCAAATTTAGAAGTGCGTATTCAACCTGTTAATCCGCTTGACTTTTTTTTTTTATTAATTTTAATTGGGTATCTTTTACACCGAAGTTATCTTGTATGTTGTTCTGAGATCCTCAAAATCTGTACTTCGCATGGTTACAGTTCTTCCTAATGAATTACACACGTGAAATACTTGAAAATTCTCTCTCTCTCTCTCTCTCTCTCTCTCTCTCTATTATATTATATATATATATATATAATATATATATATGTTAAACACCATTCTGAGTTTTGTGTAATATATATATATATATATATATATATATATATATATATATATATATATATATTATATATATATATATAATTCTCATCGGGCTAACAGAACTACAATTCCAAGGCTAACTAAATAAAACAGAAATCATATTAAATCCTTTATATTATCCTAAAATGAGAAGTAGTCTATTTAATAGGATGAGTAGTCTTTTACAAATTGAACTTGAACAACAGTTGTTAAAAAAATAAAATTGACAAAGAGGGTAATTAGAGAATATATATATATACATATATATATATTAATATATATAAATAAATGTCCTTCATATAAATTATGTTTGCATTTGGACTGCCAAGCATAAATTAAGAATAAAGAAAATGTATTTGGGGTGGCTTGAGTAGTCGCACGACAATTCTCACTATTTTTAAAAGGTCGCGGAACTTCAAACTTTAAAAATGTTCCTCGCGAACTTAATAAGAGCGAATGAATTATTGTGTAACATTTATATTTATATAAGGTTTACATACATAAAAGAAAAAAAAAAAAAGGGTTTGCTGCCTCGTCTCCATCGAGCCAAAAGTGGCTAGATTTCAATTGTTGAATATTTATCATCAGCTCAGCTGGTATTGAGTAAGTTATGAAAAATTAGTAATGAGATGCTAAGATTTAATAATAACGTAATTAACATCAGTACAAAGATTTTGATTTATAGCCATATTTTATAGTTTGTTTACTTTAATTAAGGTGTAAATGTTTAGGTGATTTCGCGCGAATATTACCAAGTATGCATGCATCTGCGTATATATGTATGTATATATGTATGTATTTGTGACTGTGTATGTATGTATATATTTGTGACTGTGTGTATGTAAATATATATTTATGTGTTTATATATATATATATATGGTTATGTTATCATATCACGTACAGTAAAAGATCAGCCAAGTTAAGCTACAGTATGTTGCGTTTATTCAGTAGCTGGATGGGTAAGTCTCCTCTATGTTCAGAAAATGTAGTGACCCATGAATGGTTCGGATTTCAGTTAAGCCTTAAGTTCACTGTCATATGATCCCCCTACCCCATCCACCCCCCTCACTCTGGCTATTACTACGGGAGGCAACATCATGCAAGCAGCATCATCATCTCGCCCCTCCTCGCTTCGTGCCATTCCTGTTCTCATCCGCAGGTTTTTTCCGTCCAATTCGGTCCTGAGCTTGGTTTGGTTAGGTTAAGTTCAATGTCAATAGAGAATTCTCGTTTTCCACAACAGGAATGACGTGCAGTGGAAGGAATCTGGAAAATGCAGTGTATTTACTGCAAATGAACATGCGCGCGCGTGTATATATATATATATATATATATATATATATATATATATATATATATATATATATATATATATATGCATTTAACTGCAATGACCACGCAGTATATAAATGAATAGAAACGACGTAAATAAGGAGCGTCTCTGCACACGGGGAAGAGAAATAACGAATAAATATATATATAAAGAGAGAGAGAGAGGTGAAATGAATCAATTGGAATAAATAGAGCTTTAAAAATGGGTTCGGAAATTGCTTGAACTGCTATTTCTTGCTATGTATTTAAGGTTGAGCTAAAATTGCTGTTTAATAATGCTCGCATAGTTTCCCATAAATCCTAAGTTATGATACTTAGACTCGATTATAATGTTATTAACCTTCAGTTTCAGTAGCACGCTCTGATCTGGCGCTGGGACCCTTTGCCAGACAAACAAAAAAACTTTTGACCGATGTGGGACAAATTCTCGATATGTCGAGAATTTTTTTTTTTTTTGAATGAATAATATCTTGACGTAAGTGTCTCAACCTGAGCTAACAAAGTCGTCGAAACATAAAATGATCTCGACTAACCTAACCTTATTTTACATAACCATAACCTAGCCCAGCTTAACCTAACTTAACCCGCATTTAGAAAGACAAATATCAGAAGTTTCAAGATGATAAAATTCGACTAAAACCTTTTTAGAGATTATTTCGATAAAAGCTCTAGTCTAATGTTTGTTGTGATTTTTGAAGTGTGATAGGCCTCTTCCTATATTCACTATTAATTCTGCTTCAGTATAATATTTCCTTGCCAAAAAGACATGTAAGCACACATGTAAGCGCTTAATTTTGTCTTTTCGGATTTACAATTAGGGTGGCCAGACGTCTGGCTTTAGGCGGACAGTCCGCCTTTTGAACACTCTGTCCTTAGGGTGGCCATTTCCAAATTTCCAAAAAGGAGGACACTGCGTATGTGGCCGTACGTTAACATATATATACGTACGGCCACATACGCAGTGTCCTCCTTTTTAAATGGCCACCCTATTTACAATAAGAAAGCATTGAACATGTAATTAAGTGTAACTCTTAATTTAAGCGCTTAATTTGCACTGACATTAGTAATAGGGTTTGTCAAAATGTAGTGAATGATAAAATGTATATATTAAAAGTATTTTTCTCTTCATTGCAGAAACAAGAGTTTTGGGGAATAAACCTTTAAATAATTATATATATATATATATATATAATATATATATATATATATGTGTGTGCATTTAACTGCAATGACCACGCAGTATATAAATGAATAGAAACGACGTAAATAAGGAGCGTCTCTGCACACGGGGAAGAGAAATAACGAATAAATGAAAAATGAGGCGAACCGCCCGGGAATCGAACCCAGGTCCTTCCAATTGCCGGTTGGATGCGCTACCATTACAACCGGCAATTGGAAGGCCCGGGTTCGATTCCCGGGCGGTTCGCCTCATTTTTCATTTATTCGTTATTTCTCTTCCCCGTGTGCAGAGACGCTCCTTATTTACGTCGTTTCTATTCATATATATATATATATACAGGGTGTCCCGTAAGTCTGGACCCATAGGGAAAATAATAAAATTACAAAATAGTCCAAAAATTTATTACATAATCTGTTCAGTGTCCGCCGTTGTGTCGCACACATAGTTGAAGACGCAATCTCCACTGCGACAGCACTTTCTGAATCACAGTCGCAGAAATTTCTTGACACGCCTCCACAATGCGTGCTTTAAGGTGGAAAATGTTCTGAAGTTTGACCTCGTACACTTTGGCTTTCAAGTGGCCCCACAAATAAAAATCATAATAAAAAATAATAAAAAAATAATAATAATAAAATAATAATAATAACATAATAAAAAAATATATTATAAATCCCTATGGGTCCAGACTTACGGGACACCCTGTATATATGAAAAATTTAGCCCACCAGGATTCGAACCCAGGATCTTTTGACTAAAAGCCGTGAGCGCTAACATTGTGCTACGACAAGGTGAAAACTAACACAACGCTTTTCGCGAACCAGTGGCAGTGTTTAATTCAAATCCCAGATATAACACTGGGGTCCCATAGCATTTAAAGCCCGCTGGTCGCAAAAGCGTTATGCGTTACCTTGAGTGTTGAAATATGCGCCACGTTGTGAACATCAGCTATTTACCTTGTCGTAGCACAATGGTTGCTCCCGCGGCTTGTGCTGAAGAGGTCCTGGCTTCGAATCGTGGAATGGTATATTTTGCATTTCACAAATTCGTGTGTAATCATACATGACGTCATATACAGAATATATACGGTATATATATGATGAAAAGAACCACAAAGGAAAGGAAACACAGGATGGTGCTCAAGCGCTTTCGTCTAATGACATCCTCAGGAACACTGAGGATGTCATTAGACGAAAGCACTTGAGCACCATTCTGTTTCCTTTCCTTCGTGGTTCTTTTCATCATAAATATTTTTCACGTGATTCTGTCGCTTTATTTTATTAAGAGTCTGACTAAATAGGCCATATTTGTGTATATAACTTTGGTATGTATATGCCTGAACTTGGCCAGAAACCAAAGCAAACAAAGGAACGTAACCCTTATTGTTAAAAGTATATATGATTACAACGACCTACCAAAGGTGACCTGAGCTTTATAAGATAGGCGTACGGTTTTCTGAATGTATAAATAATATAGTACCCGTTTATACAGTAAAAGTGTACAGGAGTCGGCAATTATAAAGATATAATTACAATCAGACTGTAACCAAGTAGACCGTAACGAGCGTCAGGAATCGGTAATGTAGTGAGTGTGCGGGTAATATATAGTGTTCCTTTTTCGTCTTAGACAATAATCCCGTGGCTCTCGAAGAAATTGGCGGAGTTCAGTCGCCGTGCATTGGACCATAAACGGGTTTGGGGTAAGTGGGAAGGGTCGGGGGAGGGACTGGGGATGGAATCATCATGTTAGGACGGGAGGGTGGGGGTTGAAATAGTTTTTTAGGAGGTGTTCAGTCTGGAAGGAGCTGGGGACCGGGGGTTAAAGATGATAATCGGGGATGGGGGGGGGGGGGGTGGAGCGCTGTTTGCTAAGAATAAGAGTGCAGCTGAAGTGCCACAGCAGGAGATTTATTTATTGCAGCGGAGTTATTTTGGGGAAAAGGAATGTTTCTGAGAGGAGGAAAGGCGAATTCCACCATGTAAACACTTGTTGCTGGATGCATGCATTGGAGGTACGTGTGTGTGTGTGTGTGTGTGAGATGGGGGGTGAAGTTCTGTCAACATGATGCAGTTTCCATGCTTTTAAATGCTCTTAATTAACCGTATGAATATTGAATCCGAGGTTGGTAATCATTTGATTCACAAAACTACGCAATATTATATGCAAATTCAAAACGGACACTCGAGTTGAGGCCAAAATCTTTTTACCTCAATTTTAGGATGGAATTACGATGTAGGCCTTAATATGAAGTAAAGTTTGAGGTAAAATGTTTAAAAATAATCGCCATCAATGATTTGTAAATAATGTTAAAATAACGTGACATTGTAAATAATGTAAATAAAGTAGTTATCCCCTTTAGTTGGAGTCAAAGAGGATGTGCTTCCTCTCTCGTTTATTTAATGTTTAAAATAATATCTCTCTTCAATAAATACGTAGGCCTACAATTTTTTTTAACGTTATGTTAATTAACCCTTAAGTATTTGTTAGTTTCTTTATTTATTTCATTTTTAACCATTAATTGGTTTTGTAGTTATCTTAAAAGTTAAAATATTGGTTCTTTGTACGGAATGTATATTATCTAAGCACATGTTTTGACTGAATCAACGACTCCAAGAACTATATATATATATATATATATATATATATATATATATATTATATATATATATATACTTTTTAATTATATTATTTTCATATATTAAAATTATTTATAGACTGAAAAAAAAACAGAATTGATGGGGTGGCGGAGTTTGGTGGGAGGTGGAAGCGGCGGGGGTGGGTTATACGGGGTAGGTGGGTGGAGTCGAAGATCTGGAAGGGGGATACGGTCGAAGCGAAGGGAGTTTAAGGGGAGGGGGGCGGGGCCAAGATGACGTTTTGGTTCCAGGCTTCACCCAGTCAAGGGCAACCGTTGCCGGAGGCAATCGTGTTGAGGAGAGGCGAGTGAGTGAGTGACTCTGGTGGGTTGGTAACGCGACTGGAAAAAAGGGTTCCCATCCTTTTGGGGGGGTGGTAGGGAGGGAGTGAGTTAGTTCCATATTTAGGTTTAACGATCGCTTTTTAGTCATTATTTGCCACAACGATATCGTTTCTGCAAGTAAAAAAAAAAAAAAAAAAAAAAATCGTATTCAGGTTTTATTATTTTTTTTTTGAGCCGTATGTCGTCGACTCCGGGGCTTTGTTCTAATAGACGTTGTTCTTGATGTTGCTGCTCGTTCGACAAGGTCTTCTTTGGTCGTTTTGCCATCTCTTTAGGCACTTTCCCCTTTTTATACCACTATATATATATATATACACAGTATGTATATATATATATATATATATATCCAAGCGTTATGAATAGATATTGCGATTCATGCAATTACAGTCATTTTTGCCTTCCTATTTTGTTTCTTTTTGATTACCAATCACTCATTTTATTCTCTGAACGCATTTAATTAACCAATTCGGCTGCGTAGGAGATTGGTGATAAACCACATTCCAAAGCATGTCTTCCGATGAATACCGGTTGCGAAACTCGCTTTATCTTCTCGTGGTTTTCAATGAAGAAATGTAAAAAGAGTGAACAGCAACAGCGTTTTCACAGTCAGTCTCCCCCCCCCCCCCCCCCCCCCCCCCCCCCGAGATATTTTTTTTTGGGGGGGAGGGGGGTCTGTGTGGTAAATATAACGGACGTTCTGTTACGTATTGGTTGGCTTAATGGTTTTCCGTTCTTAAAAAGTAGCGGAGTCGAGTTATTCAAGGGGAAACAAATTTAATTTAGTTTGAGACCGTATGGACACCTTGCTCATAACCACATTTGACCACCTATTTTTATTAAAAGATATTAAATGGGAATATGACAAATTAATGGGAGGTTAGGCATATATATATATATATATATATATATATATATATATATATATATATATATATATATATATACACCTCGTAATCTCGTAGCAGTTCCATGCGTTGGTCTCTTCACACGAAGGTCAAGCTGGTGGCCCCGCCTCTAGGCCTGTCTTGGTTGGGGAGCGAGTTGCTCTCTTGCTCTCTCCACCGCACATAGCCAGGTACATCCGGCTCATCTGGTACCGTCCTGAGCCATGCATGTAGTCTTCTTTTGAAGACTTTAACTTTGACCCTAGTCACGTTTCTGAGGTTCTTTGGTAGCTGGTTAAAAAGTCTTGGCCCACTGACATCCAAGCTATTTTCAATCAGTGTTGAAGAGGTCCCTTGTCAGGCCTTTAATTTGGGAACACTACACATTCTGCCTTTCCTATTTTCCAGCGTTGTTTGGATGGTAATTGGGTTTAGTTTGAGGTTTGGTACCAGTTTTTCGATCATTTTACATATGCAAATTATGGTGTACCTCTCTCTTCTTCTTTCCAGGGAGTGCAGATTTAGTTTGCGTAGTCTTTCCCAGTAGTTGAGTTCTTTGCAGTAATCAATCTTGGCTGTGAAATGTCTCTGAATATCTTCTATCTTCTAGTTTATATATATATATATATATATATATATATATATATATATATATATATATATTCCACCCGAGTTATTCATTTTGACGAAGGTCAAGCTTGTTACGCCGCCTTTGACCTTCAGCTTAACGTGGAATCCGAACCACGACCCACCAGAGGTGGTCAGAAATTACAAAGTCCTTGACCAGACTCGTTCTCATGACCTCCCAATCAGCAGCCCAGCGTCTTAACCACTAGCCAACCAGGGTACCCATTTATCTACTAACCAATTTTATTCTATGGAAGGATGAACAGCTGGGTTTGCTGCGCGCCGACTGCCATCACCAGGTTTCGAACCTGGGGCCGATGGATTCGTAGTCAGCGACGCTAACCGCTATATTCCCAATATATATATATATATATATATATATATATATATATATATATATAGAGAGAGAGAGAGAGAGAGAGAGAGAGAGAGAGAGAGAGGAGAGAGAGAGAGAGAGCTTGTGGTGCATCTTGCTCTTGACGAATCATGCACCCGCATCTATAAAGCGAGGAGTGTCTGCAATGCCAACTAATGACACAGTCACGTAAATGATTATGAATTTGACTACACATTCATTATGATAAAACGGAGCATTGTCGCTGCCATTGGTAATGAACCACCTACGGAAACGTCGTCAGTACACTGAACCTCTATGTTTTTCGCAGTAATACTGCGAGCTGCTCGCACCCTGAATGGGTATATGGGTAGAGCGGTGCTTTATGTAAAACTCTTGAACTTAATCTTTTGTTAGAAATCTGAGTAATATTTGGCATTCTTCTGCAGATTACTTGTTCCATATAAACATGCTTTTACAGTTTGGACAACTTAAACTTTTTATACGCAGACCATATTTAGATCCTTTTATACGCTGACCATAATGGATTTTTATACGCAGACTATTATATGGATATTGGATTATCTGTTATCGGATTTAGTTCGTTTTCTATAAGCAAGAAGATAAAAAGATTAGATTAAAAAATTATTTTGCTCGTTGCAATCATAAATTCATCAGTTTGGAGGGCCAGAAAATGGCGGTGCCCTCAGGCGAACCAACGCAGTCCATTACTATAATTTCTGTATTATTATTATTATTACCAGCATCATCGGGTGTCGAACTCCACCCCCTCTCCTCCCCGACCTCAGTGTCGTCAGCTTCGCTAGGGAAACGGTGTTACGTACTGAAATGCGGACGCTGGCGATTTCGCTTGTTGGTTAATAGAAATATTTTAATAATAATAATAATAAAACACACACACACACACACACACACACACACACACACACACACCACACACACACCTTTTCTCTCTCTGTCCTTCTGTAAGGAGAAACAAGGAATTACTAGGCCTAGATAAAAATATATTGAGGAACTGTCTAAGCTACAGTTTGGAAACGTCTAGTTTATTCCAAATTTCAAATGGTGCTCTTTTGTGACATCACAGGGGGGATTTGACCTTCAGACTGAAGAACCCTAATGGAATAGATTTTAAATTTCTATTTCTCCATTTTTGGATGTCAAAAAGCTTTTAGAATACATTAGGCTTAAGCAACAACCCTCACGCGTAAACTGGTTTGTTAGAAATGTGAAAAAATATTATACGAGCGGGTTGAGAACTGGTAACAAAATTTGTAACCAAAGTGTTATAGGCCTAACTTCCATCATATTAATTTTGATTCTATTTCAACTCCAGATTGTGTTTTATGTTAAAACAAAAACACGTAATGGAATATTGCCATAAGCAATCATAAATCTGTTGTTTTTTTTTGCACTTAAAAGTGATTTTATGCGTGAACTTCCTAATGACAAAAGGGATTCACTCCTCTTTTCCTTTGGGCGTTCTTCAATTCACTTCAGTGACTCAATGGAAAAACAGGACATATCCTGTTTGAACAAGAAATCACGCCTAACACCCTTTTTTTAAGTGATGCAAGAATTTCCATAGCATGAAGTTCGATCTGGAAATCCGTTGTATATAAGCACTGTGCAGGTCTTTCATATAGTATATATTTTGGCAGATATTTCCCTTTACTGATTACTGATTGCATATATATAATATATATATATATATATATTATATATATATATATATATATATATATATATATATATATATATATACAGGGTGTCCGAGAATTATCTGTACAATTTGGCTGTTATTAAAAGTCAACCATGAAGTGTAGAAATTCCAGTTTGTCCCATTTTACAGAGAATCTCATTAAGTTTTTTCTGATACCAAGTTTTGACAAGTTTTTTAGAAATTCCAGTGTGTCCGAACATTATCTGTACAATTTCATCTTTAATAAAATTCTTGATAACACACGTAAAATTCTTAAACAAGATTATTTAGAATCTGTATTTTCAAAAGCTTCTTTTATTAAAGTAACGTTGTTACAAACATTCGATATGTGCACCATCAGTGATTCGCAAAACATCCAATCGATACTCCAAATGTTGCCATGTACCCTGCAGCATATCCACATCAATTCGCTCAATAGCAGCTGTGATTCTTGCTTTTAAATCATCAATGTCTGTCACCCGCGTACAAAAAAAAAAAAAACTTGTCAAAACATGTTATCAGCAAAAACTTAATGAGTTTCTCTGTAAAATGGGACAACACTGGAATTTCTACACTTCATGGTTGACTTTTAATAACAGCCAAAAATTGTACAGATAATTCTCGGACACCCGGTATATATATATATATATATATATATATATAAGTTCATGATTAGGATTTTCTAGTAATGATTACAAGGTCGCCGCTCTTATATAAAAAGAATTAATGCCCGAGGGCATCAAGAAATAAATATTCATGCAGGGTCACTTTATAGATGAGTTGTGTTACTGCATAAAAGTAAACATATGTAACTAACGGGTTGACTGGCGATTGTTTTAGTTTAACAAAACTAATAATATTGGGAGAGATCCCTTCCTGCCCCAATAAAGGAAAAAAAGCTTGCCAAAATTTTATTGGGAAACCCCCCCACTCCTGATTCGGATTTGCGTCTTAGTTATGTGTATACGTTTCGATACGGATGTAATGAATGTTTCATTCAATTAATGTTTCGTTTATCGCAAATTTTTATTTTCGTCGTTCGCTTTGTGAACGTCTCATTTGATGGGGGCTGCAATCCTGAATGGGGACGGAATGTCGGGGTTAAATCAAGGGCAGTAGAGATGACTGGCACGTCTCTTTTAAAACAATTCATTCCTGTCGACATGCATGAAAACTTTCGGCTCATCTCCGTATGGTTTAAAACATGTCTTTCACATAATCTTAATTATTTCCATGTCATTTCTCTCAATTTTCATGTTTGTCGGTTCTAATTTTTGCTTTTTCACTTTATTTTTCAGTTTTTCTTGAAAATATATTTTTCTTCTTCATTTTTGCTTTCGTTTCGAGGTTTCGAGTCTTTCACTCGCTATCCATCATTCCCCTTCTCACTTTGCCCTCGCTTTTCACCTCTCCCTTTCTCCCTTTGCCCTCGCTTTTCACCTCTCCCTTTATCCCTTTGCCCTCGGTTTCCATCTCTCCCTTTCTCCCTTTGCCCTCGGTTTTCATCTCTCCCTTTCCCCATTTGCCCTAGGTTTCCCTCTCTTCCTTTTTTCCTTTGCCCTCGGTTTCCATCTCTCCCTTTATCCCTTTGCCCTCGGTTTTCATCTCTCCCTTTCCCCATTTGCCCTAGGTTTTCCCCTGCCGCCCTAACTGCATCGTTTTTTAAGCGAAAAACGAACCAAGAGCGGCTTATCTTTTCTTATTTTGGGTAAAAGGGGACTCTTCCATCCCCTTTTTTGTTTTGTCTTTTATTAAAGAAAAGAAAGGGGAGATGTTTTCTCTTCCCTTCGAAAATTTAATTTAAAATTTGACGTAAATAATAAACTCTTTTTTTGGGAAACGTTTTAATATCATTTTTAGTGTTTTTCTCGTCAATTCTTAGCAGAAACAATCGCTCGGCTAGGTTTAGTTTGGAAATGGGCACAAGTTTCGTGTGTATATATATATATATATATAAGCAAACAACCACAGGGAAAAGGAAAAGTAAACACGAAATCCAAGCGCTTCGTGATATATTCACATATCACGAAAGCGCTCGGATTTCGTGTTTACTTTTCCTTTTCCCTGTGGTTGTTTGCTTATTAAAAAGATCACGTGTTTTTCTCTGATTTTACTGCATATATATATATATATATATATATGTATGTATGTATGTATGTATGTATGTATGTATGTACACTAGCAGAGACTCGCAAAACACTTGCGGTCAAATTAGTGTCTTTATAGCAATATTACTTTTTAAATAGAGCATTTCTAGTTATTCTCTCATCAAAGACTTTAACAGAATCGAAACTTGTCACTCTAGAAAAAGTTACATAAAGCTGTTCATGCGTAAAAACAGGATTAGGAATGTAAATACAAAACATCTGCGCTCAAATTAGTATGTTTATGAAGGTAGCCCGAGAGCGACGCGGCAGAATTATGAAGACGGTAATGGCAATTGTAAGAAAACTTGGGAAGACCGATCTATTTATTACATTTACTAACAATCCAAGATGGACTGAAATCGCTGAAAGCATTGAAGTTTATCGAAGACCAGGATATAGGTCACATATTGTTGCGAGAGTTTCAAATGAAAATAAAAGAGCTGCTTCATGATATAATATTACGCGTAGGTTAGATTAGGTTAGGTTAGTAATTTTCTTGTTCTTGTACAAAAATGCGCTTGGCTTTCCGAGTATATAACCTCGTTAACCTCAGTGAAGTTCCGTGCGTTGGTCTCTCTTCACGCGAAGGTCAAGCTGGTGGCCCCGCTTCTAGGCCTGGCTTGGTGGAGGAGCGAGTTGCTCTCTTGCGCTCTCCACCGCACTTAGCCAGATACACCCGGCTCATCTGGTACCGTCCTGAGCCAGGCATCTAGTCTTCTTTTGAAGACTTCAACTTTGACCCCAGTTTCTGAGAAAAACGTGGGACAGACAGAAGCCGAGACAGTACAGAAACTGTATTATTATTATTATTATTATTATTATTTATCCTGGTCATAATAAAATAGACACTAAAAATAAGATAAAAAATGATCAATTCTAATTTAAAGTAGTGAAAACCCTCATCTATTATACTATATTTAGTAGTTGCTAAATCAATCTATTTTCAGGTTTGATAATGCCTAGAAGAGCTAATTCTAGAGATGTGTCAGCTTTTGTTAGAGGGAGGATTGTTGAGCAGTCTGATGCTTGATGGAGTCAACGTCATATATCAAAGAATGTTGATATTCCGCTATCGATAGTCAACCGAGTTATAGTGCAGTTTAATACTAATGGTAAAACACGATTAGACAGCGAATACGACGTCCAAAACCAATCCAGAGAACCCTCAGGGCTTTCAAAAGAAATAACGACGGAAATCCTCGTTAATCAACACTTGAAGTGACACAAACACATCAAGTGTCGAAAAAACTGTTCAGCGTTACCTCCATAGCATGGGATACAACTGTCGAGGAGCACGAAGGAAGCCCCTGTTAACAACAAAGAATATTTCACGCGGAAAGAAGTGTCAGAGGAGATGGCAGAACATCCTCAAGACTTTTGGAACAGTGTCATCTTGTCCGATGAGCCCAGGTTCTGTCAGTTTTCTGATAGTGGCCGTGTGTGGGTGTGGAGACGTTCAGAAGAATATATTTCATTGCGTCATCTTCAAATGACTTGGAAGAGAATTGGAGAAACTGCCGCAGAAACCAGCTACAAAAGCAAATTTACTGAGAAACATCCAGAATGAGTGGGAAAAAAAAATTAATCAGGTGGACATTGATAATTTCATGAAAATTATGCCGAATCGAGTTCTTGCAGTGAAAAAGGTAGCGAAAAGTCTACAAAATACTAATAAATGTTTTGAACAAGGTTTCCTTCATCTTTAAAATAATGTAAATAAGTTAATGTCAAAATGTTAGTGTCTCTTCTATTATGAGCAGGCTGTGTATATATATATATATATATATATATTATATATATATATATATATATATATACGTAAAGAACGACGCTTGTATAGGAGATATTCCGCGCAAGATGAGAGAGAGAGAACGAAACAAATGAAAAAATGAGGTAACCACCCTGGAATCGAACCCGGAATCTTCCGATTGCAGGTCAGATATGATAACCATTACACCACGGGCCTCACTCATTCAAATGCCGTAATTCCTCTACATACGCGCAGAAACCAATGCCCCAAGGGGGCACCTCCCGCATGCCGTAACATTATATACACTTAACTGCAAACACGCAGTATAATTAAGTAAAGAACGACGCTTGTATAGGAGATATTCCGCGCAAGATGAGAGAGAGAGAACGAAACAAATGAAAAAATGAGGTAACCACCCGGGAATCGAACCCGGGATCTTCCGATTGCCGGTCAGATATGATAACCATTACACCACGGGCCTCACTCATTCAAATGCCGTAATTCCTCTACATACGCGCAGAAACCAATGCCCCAAGGGGGCACCTCCCGCATGCCGTAACATTATATACATTTAACTGCAAACACGCAGTATAATTAACGTAAAGAACGACGCTTGTATAGGAGATATTCCGCGCAAGATGAGAGAGAGAGAAAGAAACAAATGAAAAAATGAGGTAACCACCGGGAATCGAACCCGGGATCTTCCGATTGCCGGTCAGATATGATAACCATTACACCACGGGCCTCACTCATTCAAATGCCGTAATTCCTCTACATACGCGCAGAAACCAATGCCCCAAGGGGGCACCTCCCGCATGCCGTAACATTATATACATTTAACTACAAACACGCAGTATAATTAACGTAAAGAACGACGCTTGTATAGGAGATATTCCGCGCAAGATGAGAGAGAGAGAACGAAACAAATGAAAAAATGAGGTAACCACCCGGGAATCGAACCCGGGATCTTCCGATTGCCGGTCAGATATGATAACCATTACACCACGGGCCTCACTCATTCAAATGCCGTAATTCCTCTACATACGCGCAGAAACCAATGCCCCAAGGGGGCACCTCCCGCATGCCGTAACATTATATACACTTAACTGCAAACACGCAGTATAATTAACGTAAAGAACGACGCTTGTATAGGAGATATTCCGCGCAAGATGAGAGAGAGAGAACGAAACAAATGAAAAAATGAGGTAACCACCGGGAATCGAACCCGGGATCTTCCGATTGCCGGTCAGATATGATAACCATTACACCACGGGCCTCACTCATTCAAATGCCGTAATTCCTCTACATACGCGCAGAAACCAATGCCCCAAGGGGGCACCTCATTTTTTCATTTGTTTCGTTCTCTCTCTCATCTTGCGCGGAATATCTCCTATACAAGCGTCGTTCTTTACGTTAATTATACTGCGTGTTTGCAGTTAAATGTATATATATATATATATATATATATATAATATATATATATATACAGTATAACTTAAAAAACTGTACATCATCATCTGCGTTACTCTACGAAAAGCCAGTGTCCGTAACTCAGTGGGTAACACTGTTTCCCGATAAAGCAAAGTGAAGATATTGAAGTCGGGGGTTCGAATTCCGAAGATACTATGTGCCGCATTGGTTGGCCTGAGTGTTTTGCCAGTTTCTGGCCCTCCTCACTCATTATTAACTCAGTGGGTAATACCGTTTCATGATAAGCGAAGTAAAGACACTGAGGTCGGAGGTTCATCTCCCTATGGTGGGGGGGTGGGGGGGGGAATAATAATAATAATAATAATAATAATAATAATAATGGAATTTAAGCAATGGGCCGCATTAGTTAGCTTGAGCTCTGTTCCAGTTTCTGGTTCTTATGACTGATTATTATGTAATTCATTGTACTTTTCAGCTTTAAGAGTGAACTCAGTTATAATCTAACTTCATATAAATGCAAAAAAACTTCACTTTTCTACGTGAAGGTCAAAATATGATAATAAAAACCCACTCTAATAGACAGAGTTTATTTCCACAACAGTTTCGATGCCCACTGGCATCCTCTTCGGGTGGATACAGAAAAACGAATCGTTTTTCTATATCCACCCGAAGAGGATGCCAGTGGGCATCGAAACTGTTGTGGAAATAAACTGTGTCTATTAGAGTGGGTTTTTATTATCATAACTTCATATAGTTTGTGAAGATGTTCTTCATTCCTCTTTTCGTAACTTGGAAGTGAAATTCCTGAAAAGTATGATTGTGACCAATTCCCACCCCATTTTTATTCAGTAAGACCTTTCAAGAGTTCTTATATGACCAGTATATCCCCGTATCATTCCCAATAGAAAACGCGGGTTTCATTTCCTTTCAGTGGAAGTTAGGAAAGAACTGCGTGCACGAGGTTTGGGAATCTTTTCCTGAATTTGATTTCCGCTTTATTTTGGATTACTTTTCAGATAGGTTACAAAGATTCTTTTCTAGAGTTAAGATAGTTTATAAGTTTACTCGCGTCTCTCGCAAAAGGACATATATTGGCAGTACAACGCGCCAATTTAACGTACAGAAAAAAAGTGGTTGCGAGATTAAGTACCAAAACTGGCTTAAAGTTAACCCAAAAACCAATTAACTCAGCCATCCGTGAACATGGATTAAGAAACAAAAACAATTGCCCTTTCAGTAATTCTTATTTCAAGATTATAAGGAGACTGTGTAACATATTATAACGTAAGACTTGGATAACCTCGATAGGCCCGAGTGGCTTCATGTTTTCTAAATGTAATGTAATAATGTAATTTAACAATAAATAGTGAAGAAGTTTAGAAACTGGAAAAACGCTCAGGCCAACTAATGCCGCTCATTGTTCTAACTCCTGTATTATTATTATTAAATTACGAGTACCATCGAGAGTCGAACCACCGACCTTGAGCAGTGTCTTCACTTGTCAGGGAAACATTAATTTTTATGCATTTTTGCATAATTTTTTTTGTTTCATTGACTGTTAATTCAGTGTTAAATATTATACGAGGTTTTAATTACTCATAATTTGTACTAAATAAAACCATTAACAAAAACAAATGTTACTTTTAATATTGCTATTATTGCTATATTATATATAAAAATGTTAACGGTTGGCTAATTGTTGCTCTATATACACAGGGTGATCAAGAAAAAAAAAAGGTGTTCCCAAAAATAATCCTTTACATAATTTTTTTTTGGATCACTCTGTGTATAGAGTAGGCGAGAGGGTTTTGTTGTAATTTCACCAATGGGATCAAAGCTACAAAGATACGATTACAATCAGTCAATCAAAGACAGTGTTAGGCACACACACATCCTTGAGCTGAGGATTAGTAGGTGAAAAATTTAAGGATTAGACCTCATCAGATTTCGGCTTGGCCCCTTTAAATTGTGACTCTCTCTCTCTCTCTCTCTCTCTCTCTCTCTCTCTCTCTCTCTCTCTCTCTCTCTCTCTCTCTCTCAGGATGTAATTACAGTAAAATGTAAACCTACACCGCTTTCCATTAATTAATTATGTTTATACAAGCTTATATTAATAAAATATACTGTAGAAGATCCGAGGTCGTTCATTATTTTTGTACCGTAGTTACGCTGACACAGTAAACCTAAAGGGTAGACCCATAAGACGAATTAATAGAATTACAGTAGGCTTAGTCATAAATTAATAATAAAAATTAATTCCAAGTATGTAAAATAATTTAATATCTTAAAATGTATACTTATAATTTGTTTATTGTATTTAACATTGGGTAAACATTGTATTAGAAACTTGTCGTAACTTGGACCTAATTTTGTTTCAACAATTCTTTGTAAATTACGCGTTCACGTTTTTATTTTAACTATGCAAGAATTATACAGTTTACGTAGTTTGTCTCTTTTGTTTTTACGAAATATTTGTTTTCTTTACAACTTCTTAAGATAGAACATGTTCGCTGGGTGCTACTAGAGAGAGAGAGAGAGAGAGAGAGAGAGAGAGAGAGAGAGAGAGAGAGAGAGAGAGAGAGAGAGAGAGAGAGAGAGAGAGAGCTTAATGACCAAATTAAAAATAAATGTCAATAATCCATTTATATATTCTACTTTAAAATTATTGTAATAATAATTGTAATATTTATTTTTTATCAGTAAAGAGTATCTGTCTTTACAGAGTATTTATCTATATCTATCTATCTATCTATCTATCTATCTATCAGACATCGTCAGTAGAACGAAGAAGGAATTGTGTTTTCCACAGTTCAAGTAAGCTATACTTTTATTCATCCTTAAAATGCAATTTCGGAGCAACAAACTTACGTCCCATTTTTCAAGCTCAGTTTTGTGATACTCACAAATGCATCTGTTTCCTGTTTATACAAAAAAAAAAAGAGTTTTTTATTAAATAAAAGAATTCTTTAAATAAAATCCACTATTTACTTTGTAAAAGAGTCATTTTAAAAAAGAAATTAGTTCTATTTCTTTGTCATATATACAGGGTGTATATATGAAAATGTATGTGTAGGAAATTGTATTTTAAATTAAATTTACAAAAGTAATGGCTCCGAAGCATATTAGCCATTGCGTGTCAGTCTACCCGCAACCAAAAAAAAAAGTCCCAAAACAAGACATCAATTTGAACATTTGTTTTAGTTGTAACGGATTACTTTTGTAAATTTAATGTAAAACAAATTTTCCTATGAGAACGAACTTATGGGACACCCTGTATATGTATGTGTTTACGTTTAAACTTTTGAAATATTTTTTTCGTCTACGCTTTGTTTCCGCATATTCTAAATCATTATATTTCTTTCTCTATTTAAGATTTTTCTATGTGTTCACATTTATCAACTTTTCTAAACTTCATTACATCCCCTTGATGCTCCATACCAGCGGTTCTTAACCTTTGTGGAGCTGGGCCCCTCAATGGTCAACCTTCAACCCGTGGCGCCCTCCTGAACCCCAAAGAATAAAAGTTTTTCAACGATTCAAGTTTCATTGTTTTTAATGCCTTTCTGGATTGGATAAATAAACAAACAAAAACAACAAAAACCCTGTATTTGTAAAAGAATGCAATATTTTCACAAGATCGATCGTATTTCAACCATAATCTTAATCAATGGAAATGTTGGCGTTGCTTCTTCCCCACAAGCATTTGAATCCTTGGTGCTGTCGTCGAAGAAAGAGCACACCGCGTGTCGCTCTCAACATTCAGCTTGTTTCGACACTGGGTCTTCACAGCAACAACCGTTGCAAAGCCTGCCTCACAAAGGTATGTAGTAGAAAAAGGAACGATCACTCGCAATGCTCGCTGACTAAGTTTTGGGTAAACAGGTAAATATTTCACCCAAAACTTTTCCAAATTAAATTGCGAATTTATTTAATTGGGAATATATATTCTGAGTCAGAGATGAATTGACCACTTTCGCCAAGCTTTCGCGCCCTTCCTGGAAAATCGAAACGCTCCCCCAGATTAAGAACCGCTGCTCTATACTTTTTAATATTTCCCCCCCCCTCCTTTATCGCTGCCTGCAAGTAGACTAACCCCATCTTCCCCGCTTCATGCGTACCTTCTATGCCTGCCTTTTATTTCTCGGGTGCTTTACCGACTCAGCACCCACGTTGAGGACTTACCCTTCAGACTTCTCCTCATAACATATATCAACTTCTGATCTACGTAACATCTTCTTTGAATCAAACGCGTACTTCAAACTTTGCGTAGTTCTTTACGCGTTCCCCGTCCGCCATTCCCCGTCCGCCATTCATGTTTGACTAATTACGAACAACTCAAAATCCAGAATTTCTCCACTTCACCTGAAATTCAGTTGAGATATTCTAAACAAACAAAAAAAAGCAAAAAAAATTATTTTCTCTTGGATTAGAAAGAATTAAAATATATTCAACTGTCATATTTCTTTACTAGGAATTAAGAAGAATGATTCTCTCTCTCTCTCTCTCTCTCTCTCTCTCTCTCTCTCTCTCTCTCTCTCTCTCTCTCTTTCTCTTTATATATATATATATATATATGGGATGAATTTCACAATTGAACACGTGAAATGAATGAATGATGTAAATCCACAAGGAAAAAGAAAAATTATTCCAAGGCCTTTCGTGTATTCAGAAGTAGGCCCTACACCTCGTCAGGGAATGACGATTCCCTGACGAGGTGTACTGCTGAATACGAAAGGCCTTGGAATCATTTTTCCTTTTCCTTGTGGATTTACATCATACATATGAAATATGTCGCTCCTACCTGGCAATAAGCGATGCACATTTGAAATGCCATTTTCATGATAACATCCGTATGGGCTACCCTGTGTAAGGGTGTCAGGAAATGATTGCCCCCCCCTGTGCAGAAGAAACTGAAAGGAATAGAAAAAAACAGACAAAACCACGCGAAAGAGCGTTTAATTTTGAATAAAAAATACTTGTTTTAATATCGGGTGTTGCCCCCATTTGCAGCTCTGACGGCCATTAATCGACGGGGGTATGATCCCAGAAGTGTCTCAAAGAGATCGGTATCATGACTCATTTCTTCAAGGACTTCGTTGATCTTTGCAGTCATAATTTCTGTTGAATACCGATTCTGAATGGGTTGTTCCAGCATTAAGGACTCCACCCGATCCTTCATGATGGATCCGACATGTTCACAGACATTAAGATCGGGAGAATTGCCAGGCCATTCATTATTTCCGAAAAAATCAATGTTATTGTCCTTAAGCAGTTGTTGAGTCGCAAGTGCTTTCATACAGGGGGCTTTGTCGTGAAGAAAGGTTGCCTGTTCAACATCCAAAACACACTCGGGGTCTTTCAAAAACGAAATTACATGTTGGGCTAAAATTACATTTCGAAAATAAGGCCCATCCCAACTGGTTCCTCTTGGTTTGATAACCCAGATGAGCTTCTGAATAGAGAACATAATGAAAACACCCACACATGCTGGATTTTTTACTATTTCTCGATACTTCTGGTCGTCTGGGACTTCATCAGGAGTTGTTGCCCAAACCCGATCATTCTGAAAATTTGGTTTTCTGGAGACATAAACGAAGAATTCATCGCTGACAACCAAGTGAAGGAAATCGTCTTCCGTCCATTCCTCAAGATAATCACAAAATCATAGCCGATCTTCAATATTAAGATCACTCTTCCGTGGCTTAGCTATTTCATGCCAAGCACTCAAGCCTTGGCGAACTCGAAATTGATGCACAAGTTGCCGATTGACTATCTTACCACGACGGATAAGTATCTCTTTCGCTACCTCAGAGCAGCTCTTCTTTCGGCGCCGTGATGCAGCAAGCACAATGTCTTTCGATTCTTGAGATAATTTCTCCGGTCTTCCTCCTCGAAATTCTGTTTCACAATCTTCAGGATTCTTATTCCAATTCCTTTTGACAAAGTCTTCTGATCTTTTTAATCTCTCAGCCACCCAGTGTCGAGTTATGAAAGTTGCACCAGCTTCCTTTGCTTCACGAAATGTGACAGCTCGAATGCGGTCAAGAACTCGCTTTTTCTCTGAATCGTTCAAAATAGATGATGCCATGGTTTCTGTGGGGAAAAAAATGGTAAGAATTAAAATCACAGGAATAGAATATAATGGTTTTTATTCAGATTTTAACGCTCTTTCAAGTGGTCTCGCCGGTTTTTATCTATCTCTTCTAGTTTTTGCTCTACAGGGGGGCAATCATTTCCTGACACCCGTATATATACCCCCTTCATACAGAGAAAGAGTTACAAGTGTGTGTGTGTGCAGGGGCGGATCCAGGAATTTAAGCAGAGGGGGTCCAGTCTTGGTGGGGCTCGTTACTGATATGTCCTCGGCCGAAGGGCGAGGACGCGCGAGCGAAGCGAGCGCCATGGGGGAGTGCCCCCCCCTCGGTAGGAAATTTTCATATTTGAAGATAGCTTTAGATGGATTTGAAGTATATTCCCGTTATCAAAATCCTGCTTGTTCACACACCCAGGCCAGGTCTGAAATGTCTCAGGATCTGACATAAACTTTTTTTTCTTTATTCTTTTTAAGGAAATTAATTTTGTGGCAACCGGGATACATGTACCTTAAGCCATTTTAAGTCTTCAGGTCTTATTTTTCATATATAGGAGCAAACAAACGCAATCGAAAAATCGTTGGTCACCGTGAGCAGGGGGGGGGTCCGGACCCCCTCGACCCCCCCCCCCCTAGATCCGCGCCTGGTGTGTGTGTGTGTGTTGTCTACAGACAAACTGCAATTTATAACTTGCATGCACAAAGAATTGGTACGAAATCAAATGTAAACATTGAAAAAAAAAATGGCAGTTAATTTTTCGATCGATTCCAATAAAAGAAACTCGAACTTCACCTTTTTAATTAAGTGAACATTGCGAAGTTACACGACGAAGTAAAAAGTGTATAAATGTACTCTTGGCAATGACACATTTTGTATAAAGAAAAACCAAACGCGTCGCGAGTAAATCATGGTCCACGCACATCTTTGTATACACGCCAAAAACCTACATGCCAATAACGTACATGAAGGCAGTTAGTGAGAACCACAAACACGAGAAATATAATTATACAGTTTATTATATATATATATATATATATATATATATTACATTCGGATCAATCCCAGAATAGGCACCTGAAATCATTTTTAGGTGCTTAATCTGGGATTGAGGCAAAAACACAGGTGCTTAATCTGGGATTGAGGCAAAACACAGGTGCTTAATCTGGGATTGAAGAGAAAAAAATATAAACAGTTTTTAGAGATATAATTTCATTGTTTTTATCAATATTTGAAAAAATCAACTCTAACCTAACCTAACCTAACCTAACCTATATCTATACCAATTTATGTGGCAAGATAGATTTGCTTCAGATGGATTCAGAAACATTCGGGCTCATATTGCAGGAATTTATAATATCTAAAATTTTTCTTTATTCATTAAACCACTTTAAACCTTTTATAACTTTGCCTTTATTACATTTGTAATAAACTTTGTATAAACAATAAATTTTGTAATCATCGGGTTTTTTTTATTTAATTCCTTGCAAGGTGCCTATTCTGGGATTGAGGTTGAACGCAGGTGCTTCATCTGGGATTGAGGTACATCAGGTGCCTATTCTGGGATTGACCCTTACATTCAAGTATTTTAATAGATCTTTATACATGTGTACGCAAAGGTTGAATTTTTGCATACCTGCCAATGGACGTACACGTTTTTATCACGTGTGTGTAATTCACAAACGTGTTCAAGTTTTTATTATAGAAATTAATCAAATTTCATTACTGATCGGACATTGTGTGTATTAATTTAAGAGGTTTCGTGCCACTAAAAGACATTGTTTACACGGACGCCTTTATATAAATACGAAGAAATAGTTCTTACACACACACACACACACGTTTGGCTACTTTACAAAACCGCGACATTTAACCTAATCTAGATAACCTAATTAACTTAATCTAACTTACCCTAACTTTTATTATATCTCCTTAACTCCTTTTTCGTGATATTTAATAATTTAAAAAAGTCTGAATATATATCGATATCATTAATGTCGCTACACGCAGATTCGTGTCCCCATAGCCTCTGTGTGTATCCTAAAGATCATCATAGAAGAACACACACACACACACACACATATATTATATATATATATATATATATGTGTGATAACGGTGGTAATAAAGAACCGTTTGTTTTAAGTTACCCCCAACAAAGGTAAGTATTTTATGGAGGATTAAGCAAATTGCCTCTGGTGTCTTTCGTTCCGCGTTGACAAGTGTCAGACGGACCTTGAGGTCGACGCTCTCTTGCAGTGTAGCGGTGTGTAGATCAGATAGGAATGCGGTATAATTAGATGCTGGAAAAGGGATCTTTGACCAAATTGTTCTTAAAGCAGTAATCGCCTACGCAACTCTGTATTATAATGAATAAGGTACACTTGTGTTTTCATAGGCTCTAGATCGCGTATGTTTGTTGAAAACTTGAAACGCATCAACTTTACTTCATGTAGATCCTCCATAATAGTTATAATGTGGTTATGTGGTAGTACCCCTTCCAGAAGACTGGCGAAGTTAAGATAGTAGTTGGATAGGGTGGTCGTCCTCCGCGTCCAGATGATGCGGGGACCCGTAGTTCGGATTCCACGATAAACTATAGGTCCCTTTATAACATTAGACGCCCACACACAAAACCAGATTGACTCGAGTTGAAATATTTTTTGCTTATCCAGTTCAGAGTCGTTGTTGATACACTTAAAAAAAAAAACTCTGTATGAGGCAGTTCAAAGAATCATGGGGGGTTATCAGTTATTAAATATTTAAATATTTCAGATTAATAAAATAAACTATGACTAACTTAAAATTCCTCAGTATGAGTTACTTATGACACCAGTGATGTAGGACTCGAGACGAGACCGGTCTCGAGACCTTTTTTCCTGGTTTCGGTCTCGGGTACTTAGGTCGCGTCCTCGGTCTCGGCCATGGTGGTCTCGACTACATCACTGTGATGTTCCTCAAGTGCAACGAACACTTAAGATCTTGTTTTAAGTAGGCAGTTATCTGCTGAAAAATGTCACAAACTACGAATTTGTGAATAAATTATGAGTAAATTTTGCAATTGTTACTCCATAGCCGCTTTATACTCTTTATTCCTGAATGTGAAATACAAGAACTTAGGAATTAGGCATTACACAATATTGAATACATGCAAAAATTGCATATGGTCTCGGTCTCGGGTGTTTAGGTCTCGGTCTCGGCTATGGTGGTCTCAACTCCATCACTGCACCACACGATTCATTTTGATTTTGAGTGTATTATGTGGAAACGTTGATATGAATTATAAAAAGGAGAGCGTTTATTACGTCGTAATCAATAAATATTCTGTGGTGGAAATGTCTCACTGTAAACCCTTTCCGTTTGAACTCCATAACAAATGAAGAAGAAATAAAATACTGGAGACGGTGAGAAGGGTATGTTCCCGGACTTGAAAAAACAGTCCCTAATTCCTGATCAGTAATTTACACCAGTTTTCTAAACTGGGGATCTCCCGAAGGAACTGAATTTGAATGTTTACCTCATTACCATCAAGCAAGTACAAGCAAGCACATACAGAGATGACTAAGAGAAGTAGTGCGGAGAAGTCATTTGTAAAAATTTTTTCTTTCTTGTAACCTGAAGAAAGTAGGAAATTCTTTCTGCCAGAATATTCGCCTCTTGAAGGCGAAACTTATTACATTTTTTAATTCCGCTTACCCATCACCCTATACCCTTACTTTTAATTAAATATGATTTTTTTTTTTTTATAAATATGTTTTTAGTTTTTTTTTTGTCTCCTTTTCCTTCTTTTAATCCTTTGTCACAATTTCTTTGTCAGCTAAATTTCTTTCTTGTAACAATGTTACTAAGATACACGACTATTTGCACCTCTGAAAGAAGTACTCTTTTAGGATTTTATTGCCTTTGGTGGAAGGTGACACCCTTAAGAGTGGCTGACTAGTACGTTCACCGGAGAGGTACTTACAGATTGATGCAGGGTGTCTAGGCTCATTCTTCGTTTTGTTTCAGCGATTTGAGTATTTCTAAGGAAAGATCTTATAGATGACATTTGAAACGTCAGAAACATAGCTTTTTCTCTCGAGTTCAACTGTGGTGCGTCATTTATTATTTGTTCTTGTTTGTCTGCTGCTGATTGGGATTGAGAGGGTAGTATTAATAGCTAGTTAACTTCCCTTAAAATATAATGATATTGAAATGAACAGAAAAGGAACTATGTTAGTGTTTTTGTCATCGATAAACACTCGACCAACCCTTATTCAAAGCGGACTGTACTCCAAAGTTTTGATCAGACTGGAGATGCATCTTCGATCAAAAGAAGAAAGTTAAAGGAATCAGGAACATATAAATTGGTGGCATTCCAGGTTGCAAAATCTAAAAAAAAAAATCACAATTGGGAAAGAGTTGATTAAGCCACATATCTTGGATGTTTTCAATGAAACTTTTGCTTCATGTTATGGGCCTAAAATAAACCAAATATCCACGCCAAACGACTTTATCAGCCCCAGGATTGACATACTGTCTGAGGACGTTGCAAAGCGGTTAACTGCGAAAACTTGGTTGTTTCAGTGGTATGCACACTAATTGGATGAATCAACAGATATCTTCAATCAGGCTATCCTGATTGAGTATATACTACTTATTGATTATAGTTAGAAAGACCTGAAGAAAGCGCTACTGTGCTTCTTAGAATTAAAAATTGATTCGACATGTGAAAATATTTTCACTTCTAAAATAATCTAGAAACGGATTGCAATAGGATTTTTGTATTGGCGTTCGTTCAGATGGAGTGGCAGCCATGACAGGCTGAAAGTCTAATGTTTCAAAAGTATCGTTATTACACATTATTTTTACATTAGCAACAATTTGCTCCACACAGAAAACAAATACTTCCCGCAGACTTCTTCTATACATAGAAATAGTCTCTTCTATTATTTCAAATCACTCAAAAAAAAAAGTTTTGAAGACCATTCTTCTATCTAAAGAAGTTATGTATCATTAAAAGAAGTTGTTATATCATCTGACAAGAAACTTTGATACCCAAAAGAAGGAAAAATTTCCCCTCGAATGCACCCTCAGGAAGATATTATAAGTTCTAAATTCAGAAGGTTTTATTTTGAGTGAAAAGAAATTACTCCAGAACTGCCTGAATTAATAGCATGTCAGGAATTTTTTTGTTTTTTGTGAAGAGGTGGGATCAAATCATGCATACAGAGATCCGTTGGCTTTCACGTTGGCGTAACTTGTGAAAAAGTTGACATTCACAGAAGAGGATAAACTCATCGCGTTGTCTTGCGATTCTGCACTTAGTCCATTTTCCGAAGTAATCTCGTCTTGCATTCTGAACTGGTTTGAAGAACGAGGGGCGAAATACAGTGTGTCCGTAAAGTCATGGTGGGATTTTAAATAGCTATATTATTGCAACGAAACATGATAATGAGATGAAAAAAAGGCAAATTGAAGAACAACTCTAAAAGAATAACTTTATTAACGTAGTTCGATATGGGCTCCTCTGGTAGCCCTGCAGACATCTAGGCGGTGATTCAATTCCAGCCACACACGCCCAAGAACATCAGGAGTGACGGATGCGATAGCTTCCGTGATTCGCTCGTGCAAGTGATGAATATCCCTAATGGGTACACTGTACACGCTTTGCTTGACGTAACCCCACAAATAAAAGTCCAAAGGTGTCAGGTCCGGAGAGCGTGGAGGCCATGGCTTCCATCCTCCTCTTCCTATCATCTCTGTGGAAATTTTTCATTAAGGAATTCTCGAACAACGTTGGCATAGTGCGGAGGAGCACCATCTTGCTGAAAGATGACATTATTGTCAATAAATTGGGGTACTGCAAAATGTTCCAACATAGCGAGGTAGTTGTGTGACGTCACAGTGGGTTCCGCGAAGAAAAATGGGCCAATCACTCGATCTCGTGCTAGAGCACACCACACATTAACTTTCGGGCTATTACGCTCATGTTCAACATAGGCATGTGGACAGCCTAGACTAACTACGAGATAAAGGTTAAGCTTAGCCTAGACTAACTACAAGATACAACTTTGAGAGTTGTTCTTAAATTTGGCATTGTTTCATCTCATTATCATGTTTCGTTGCAATAATATAACTATTTAAAATCCCACCATGACTTTACGGACACACTGTATGTGCGGAAAACCTTTAGTGTTACTAAAATCGTTACTCACCTAGAAACGGCTTGTTTTGGAGGCTTGTTCAGTTAAGAGTTGAACTCTTGAATTCCATAACTCCCAAAGTACAACTGTTGAGCAAAAATAAAAAAGTGAAAAATTCAAGAACACTCACATCATACAGCGTTCATACTGTGCATTTTTTGGACCTATATCAATTTGGTCGAAAAGACATAAATAACATCGTCACACTAAAAGGCTAACTTAATCTAATCCACAATAACGTGTCAATCAGATGTTATCTCGCGTTTTCCGTAGAATTTCCGTTCCAAATGAAGTTTAGCGTTTTCTTCGAATTCCGTTGACAATATGAACACTTTGGAAACAAACATTCCTCATTCTCGGTGGTTTGAATTCCTCGTTTCATTTTCGATTGAAGACGCGAGGAATAAGTTCTAGAACAGTTCCAAATTTAAAAGGTAATAAGCAAATCTCCCTGCAGCATGACTCAAAATGAAAGTACAGCAGTTTATTTTTTGACATTAAAAAGTAATTCAATTTATATGGCATTTATTCCGAAAAATAACAGTACATAACCGCGACTTGAAGATTCCGTTAAAGTCAACAAAACCAGTGTGAACATTCAGCGCAAATGAAATTTCATTTTTAAAGAAAATTAATTCCATTAACAGAGTTCTTGGAATTTTTGTTCTTTGTTCAAAAAACAGTATGAAAAAAGGGTATTATTAACATTTCAGAAATAAGTAGGCTAGTTGCCACCCAACATTTTGACATTTTTATGCTAATGTATTATGCTTGAGTGTCATATTACAACCTTACAAAGGTTCCGCGCGTTGATTTCTCATTTCGCGAAGGTCAAGCTTGTCGCCCCTCCTCTCTAGGTCATTATGTTTGATAATTTATTCATGTTGGATACGAACATTAATATTTTAAACTGTTATTTATTAACTAATTTCTTTATTTTGCTTATTTTTGTATTGATGTAACTGTAACTATATACTGATATTGAACTGTTAACTGTATATAACGTGGTAATAGTAACTGTAACATTATTGTTTTTACGGTCTTTTTCTTGGCACTGTTAAAGTGTTAATCCTACAAGCCTAACTAGGCCCCAGGCCTGAATGGTCCGTTAACCAAAATATTAATATTTTGCGGGTTTTTTGTCTTATAAAAGTTGAGAAACACTGTTTTACATTACGGTAATTGAGGGGTACCGCGTCTTAAGGTACCTAAGCGCCACCACAGGCGAAAACGTGTTTTTGATGGATATCACTATTTTCACCTTTCCTCTATCGCGTGGTTTGGGTTATAATGACCTTACGACACTAGAAGTATGGTTGAAAATCTTATGAAGCGAACTACTTTTTTCACCTCTATCGCCAGCCAAAAGTTCACCCAAAGTTCGGCATAATAAGGAAATAAAAAAAAAAAAAATATATATATATAAAATATAAAATATGAAAATCTATTCCAAAAACTCATCAACATCTTCATTAGCATACTTAGAACTCTAACTTAGCCAAAAAATGAACGTTTTAGCTCAATTAATAACAGAGATACTATTGCGAGAATATTGCTGAACTTTGGAGGCGATTTCTGGCGAATTTTAATTTTGGCGCTTAGGTACCTTAAGACGCGGGACCCCTCAATTGTTTTTGTTCATTTTACATCAAGTGAACAGGATTCCTCCACTTTGTTCATCCGAGAGACAAAACATGATACACGTAAGGACAGAAAATGTAATATGGGCTCTATATACTGCCTGAAAGTATAAAGACTTTAAAAACATATTATATACGAAGAACAATATGAAGTAGCAAAGTTCAGAGAAATAACAAGGAACAATGTAGCGTAGTTGTCCTCGAAGCCAGGCTAAAGATAAAGTACGTTGATTAGAATGGTTATATAGGACCTAGATCCGTTTGTTCGACAGGACATAACATCATTACTCTAAAAAAAGTAGCTTAACCTAACTTAACCTAACTTACAATAACTTGTCGATTTTATGTCAAAGTCAAGTCGATCAGATGTCGTTTGCCCGGTTATATACGCTTCGAATCTGTAAGCTCACAATTACATAAAAAATAGGTCATAATCTCTGCATTAGATGACGTCATGAACTTTTTTGTCGGAAAAATTCTTGTTCAGATTTTGAACAGAAACATTTACAGATAAATTTTTTTGTTTAGATAACCAACAAAATATATTCGCCAACCACTCCAAATGGTCAACTCACCAATGTAATGTGTACACCAATCAAGCAGGAAAATAAGCATGGTTACTGCAATCATGACATCACTGAATTATACAGTGGTTGGTTGACAAGTTAACTGTTAATTTGGTTTCAGCAACCAAATATTTTTCTGTGTGTTTCAGTCCAAGACGAACTGGAAAACATTTTATAGTTAACTCTTCATTTTTGCAGGAAATTAACAGAAACCTGTTTACAGTTTGAGTGTAGATGTTATGTCACTTAAACGTTACAATAACGTAGCAAGTAGTAAATTCGTGAAGAATTTAACGGAGGAGTGCTGTATCGTGCAGAATTGTATTGCCTGTAAACAGGTTTTAATCGCAAGGAGCAGCTTTCTACTGAAACACGATCGAATGTTGTGATTCATTTACTCTAGGAAGTTATGCATCGTCACAGCTCATGGGAGTAGTTTTAAGTAGCTTCTTGCACTTTTTTAATATTATAATAATAATACTTATTATTATTATTATAATAATAATACAGGTATAAATATTTCAACGAAGACAAATTACAACTAAAAGTCATTTCTTATTTAAAACATATTTAATAAGTGTATTTCACACACACACACAAACGAGTTGGACAAAATAATGGAAAGACTCGCATTCTCGATGCTGTATTTTCTGATATCATTAATGACGTTTTATACTTTACTAAGTCGATCTGTGAATATATATATATAATATCGATAATATCTTTTATCTTAATATGTTGATACTAATTTTCCTGTTCTGGTATAGAGTAAATAAAAAAATAGCGGTTAGAAAAGATGTTACTAACTGTGTAAAGGGGATGATAGTAGGAGCACGTTTGGTTGGTGTTTCAATATTAAAAGTCGCGTGATTGTCGCTACATCTCAAGGAACGGGCTTCAAGGTTATAAATACATGAAATGAAATGAAAAAAACTACATCAAGTAAGCAATATAGTGAGCGTAAAGCAACACTGACACAATGTGACAGCTGTAAGCATGAATCAAAGACTGATGCATCAAAACTGAAGTAAAGTCCCTCATAACACCAAGCAGCGCAAAAGCTCGAATGAAGTTGGAGTTGGAGAGAGCAATGGGAACACTATTGTGCTTATGTGGTGTAGTTTTTCCCATTTCTTTCCACGTGTTCATAATTTTGGAGACTTCCTCGAGATGCGGGGGATAATCACGCGACTTTTCATATTGAGACACCAACCAAACGTGATGCGACGATCATACCCCATTCACAATCTGCGACTTCTTTTCTAATCACCATTTTTTTTATTTATTCTGCCAGAACAGGAAAATCAGTATCAGCATATTAAAATAGAAGGCATTATCGATATTATATGTATTCGCAGATCGACTTAGTAAAGCATATAACGTCATTAATGATATCAGAAAATACAGCATCGAGAATGCGAGTCTTTCCATATTTTATTCAACCCCTGGATATATATATATATATATATATATATATATATATATATATATATATATATATATATATATATATATATTATATATATATGGGAATGAACTCAGAATGGTTCCCTGGTGGGTCTGTGTATCATATATATATATATATATATATATATGGTGTAGTGGTTAGCGTCGCTGACTACGAATCCATCAGCCCCAGGATCGAGACCTGGTGACGGCAGCTGGCGCGCAGCAAAACTCAGCTGTTCATCCTTCCACACAATAAAGAAATTGGTTGGGAGATAAATGGGTACCCTGGGTAGCCTAGTGGTTAAGACGCTGGGCTACTGGTGGGTCGTGGTTCGGATTCAACGTTAAACTGTTAGGTCTAAGGTAGAGTGACACGCTTAACCTTCGTCAGAATGAATAATTCGGGCGGAAGCAAAACCAAGTTTAAATCAACGTTAATCAAGGTTTTTTATATCAATGGGTGCAAAGAACTAAATTACTGGGAAAGGTTACGTGAATTAAACCTACATTCACTGGAAAGAAGAAGAGAGAGAGATACACCATTATTTACACTTGGAAAATAATGGAGAAACTAGCCCCTAATCTTACTCTGAACCCTATAATCTCCCAAACAACAGTGGAAAGTAGAAAAGGAAGACTGTGTCGTGTTCCCAAATTAAAGGATAGACAGGGAACATCCTCAACCCTGAAAGAAAATAGTTTTGTTGTGACAGGACCAAAACTGTTTAATCAGCTGCCCAAGGAACTAAGGAACACGAGTGGTGTTGCGGTTGACATCTTCAAAAGAAGATTAGACGCCTGACTCAGAACAATCCCAGATGAGCTGGGCGTACCTGGCTATGTGAGGTGGAGAGTACAAGAAACCAACTCTCTACTTCACCAGGCTAACTCGAAAGGAGGGGCGACAAGCTTGACCTTTGTGAAATGATGAATCATCGCACGGAACATTTGAAAGGTGTGTGTGTATATATATATATATATATATATATATATATATATATATATATGCTAAGAAAAATAGTTTTAATGTTTTTAAAAATCCATTTTGATGGGGTTTCTTTTAATGATGTAAGGCCAGAGTTAAAATTTAATGAGCTGAAAGTGTTTCGCTTTTAAAAGCTGTCCCAAAGGTTTTCTAATTGTCTTCCAAAAAAAAGAAATGTTACAAAGACACAATTTTATACAATTGCAGTTGTTTTAGGATGAGACATTTTTCTGTCTTCCTTACGAAAATTTTGTTCGCACGCGCTTCTCTGATGATTGCATACACGCATACGTATGTAGAATACATACAGACTGTTAACCTTGGTTTAACCTCGGTTTTTCTTCCTCCCGAATTGTTCATTATGACGAAGGTCAACCTCGTCACTCCACCTTAAACCTACAGTTTAACGTGGAATCCGAACCACGACCCCATCATGGGCGATCAGAAATTACGAAGTCCTCGTCCGGACTCGATCTCACGACCTCCCGATCAGCAGCCCAGCTCATAACCACTAGGGCTAGGCTATTAAATAGACATCATGATGATTGTTCTTAATAACAAATGGCAAAACTCATCAATGGTAACTTTTCATAATGGAAAAGGGGAAATCGACACCAATTCTAAATAGATTTATTCAAAAATCTTACTATAATCAGTTTATTATCAATCAAAAAATATATAAAACCGAAAGTGTCTATTTACTTTTGCCAACACTCCCTCTATATATATATATATATATATATATAATAATAACTTCTATAGTATAAAAAAAGGGGGCTACGCCCTTTACCGTGCAGGGAATTGTGTGTCGGCGGGCATTTAGTTTTTACACACGGCCCGTTTTTTCCTCATCACCTGACCACTCTTAATTAGTCGAGGTAAATCAACCACGCCTCTCCCTCGCATGTTGACAAAGGTTGCGAGTTGACTAATTCTGAGGCAAACAACTGTACGGAATAATTGGCTTAATGGTGGTGTCAAGCTGTTAGGGTCATATTTGCATAGAGGCGATCAACAGTGTGTGTATATGTATAAATATATATGGGTCCCCTGAGATCTTTTATGTTACACACAGACCGTGCATGGACAAGGACATCTTCTGGGAAAATTAAATCCACTATAGTTCGAATAAGTAATGATAAATGACAAATAGGACGTGGAGATCCTGTCCCAAAGCTGGATCAATATACGCAAGAAACTCGTTGCATTCACGTCGGATTGAATACATCAAAGAAAAAGGGGTAACCATTGTATTTTCAGCTAAAAACCAAAACTTAAACCTCAACTGGTAGAATTGAGCGTCCACTTTTTAAAGCATTTAACATGTCCGTTTCATGATGGGATAGAACTCAGAATGGTCACCTGAGATCTTTTATGTTACAAACAGACTGTGCATGGAACAATAGAATAGAATAGAATAGAATAGAATAACCTTTATTAATAATAAAATAAATACAGTAGTCTTTTTACAACTTACAATTTTTACAATGACATAAATAATTGTGAAGCTCGACTATTTATTTTTTTTATTTTTAATTTGGCCCTTAAGCTTTAGGCTTTACTGGGCTCTCATTAAAAATAAGCAGCTAGCCGTTATAAATTAATAATAATAAAATAAATAAATAAGTAAATAAGTATTATTAATAGTTAAAGCCTGTATTTCAATATTAAACAATATTAATGGACAATATAAAACAAGGAACTCTGCCGAGAAAATTAAAGCTACTATAGTTCGAATAAGTAATGATAAATGACAAATACAATAATATGAAGGAAGCTATTTTTGGGGCCTCTTTGTGAGTGACCCGTTGTCCACGTTGGGCTAACATCATGAAAAAGAAAAACTAGTATTTTTCATTTACCATTACTTATTCGAACTATAGTGGAATTTTATTTTGCCAGAAGAGTTCCTTGTTCCATGCACGCTCTGTGTGTAACATATATACTCGTATATATATATATAACATACTCGTGTGTATATATATATAGTTGGGCTACGTCTTCATTATGTGGTTACAACGCTTCCCGAAAATCAGTGAAATTAAGCAACATTGGGTCTGTACAATTGTTGGATGGGAGACCGTCCTCCGCGTCGAGATGATGTACCGACCGTGGTTCCGCTTAGTTAATGTGGCTGTTAGTACATACAGTAGATTAAGTCGTGGTCAACAACAACAACAACAATAATTTGTAAATTGTACGAATATATGCGTATAACGGCGTGATTATTCGTTGGGGACTGGACTCAAGTTACAAAGGGCCTGGGTTCGACTTTCACTGTCCCGGGATTTGAGTTGGTCCGGCCACCTACTCCATGTTTGCTTAGGCTCAGTTGATTCTCGAAGATCCCTCCCACCCCATTGTCAGGAAATGGGGAGGGGGGGGGTCCGGATGTTACTTTTATGATTGTTACATAAACGCGAAGTTGGTTCCTTTGCGCCATTTTCAACACGACTGGAAAAACCAATTCGCCGTTTTGAGGGTGATGGGGGGGGGAGGGGGGGAGGGGCGGTGTTTTAGTGAAGACCCGGATGTGGTGGGTTTTCCTTAAAAGGCTTCAAACTTTAAAATGGTGTATTTTATTTCGAATTACGTTTAAATTAATTATGTATCTTTAATTATTATTAAAAGATACATAAAAGGTATTTATTATTATTAATTAATTAAGATACATAAAAGGTATTTATTATTATTAATTAATTAAAGATACATAAAAAGGTATTTATTATTATTAATTAATTAAAGATACATAAAAAGGTATTTATATTATTAATTAATTAAAGATACATAAAAAGGTATTTAACTTTAAGATCGTTAGTCCAATACCGTTTAAAATAATTAAAGATAATTAAAGATACCTTTTCATGTACCTTTAATTAATGATAATAATAGCCGCAATGCCTATGTCCGTTAGATCAGCGAGGTTAAGTGACGTTGGATCTGGTCGGTATTTGGATGGGTGAACCAATGAACCATCCTCCGCGTTCGGATGATGTAGTTTGTAATGGTTCGGATCTCACGCGCGGCTGTAGGTCCCCTTCGTCACGGAACCATTGCCGTTACGAAGGAGTTTAAACAACCCAGAAATGATTATCATTGCGTGTACACTGAAGGAGAATGATAACTCAATATTTATTAGTTAGTAGTCATTAGTTAGTAATTACTAGTTAGTAGTAGTCACTAGTTACGAGAGAATTTTAAATTTAAATAACCCTTTGGCTCTGTCGATATTCTTTCATTGTCTTTTCACAACTCAGGAAAGAGATACGATATCTCCACAATAAAGAAGAACTACTGTAATAAACTGCCTTTAAATCATTTTTAATATTAATAATTATTTGTAATAATAACTTTTAATGCATTCAAATTACATTTAAAAATTAAAAAAAAAAAAACGAATTTTATTCATTATCAAACTTTCTAAGCTTTTTTTTTTTTCCGAGTGGGTCGCGCGCGGAAAGGAACCCCCAATAAACTATAATAAAACTCTAATATATGTGTTAACAAAAGGACGCCTCGTCTCTATTATAATGACGGTTCATTCATACAACAAATAAAAAATCTTACCGAAGCTCCTTCGGAACCGCGGGTGGTCTCGTATATGTGTAAATGTCTCTACAGAATTACCGAATTACAGATTTACGGAATTACGGACTAACAAAGATCCTAAGATCCACTCTAGGTTAGCCCACTAAAGAAGTAGAGAAAAGAAATAAAAAAAAAAATAAAAAAAGGAACGGCAAAATAGAGAATAGTTATAGACGCGTAAAGCTTTCACGCAGCAATACTACTAGAAAAGTAATAGTATATATATATATATATATATATATATATATATATATATATATATATATATATATATATAAAGGGTGATCAAAAAGTAACGCAACCCATGGGAAAACGATTTATTTCAGAGCAAGTGCTGGAAGTGGGCACCGTTCTGTGCTTCACACAAGTGGATACGGCGATTCATGTTCTTAAAGACCCTTTGCAACGTTTCCTGTGAGTGAAATTGCATCAACACACTTCTGAATCATCGCCTGCAATTCTGGAATACTGTGCGGGTGAGTGACATATGCGACATATCCTCGCTTGATAGAGGATTTGTTTGGAGCACCTCTTCCATACATTTCCGTAAAGGCCTCCTGCGTCTGGGCATAGCTTCTGGAGCGAATGTACTGCGTGACAATGAATATACGCTGCTCCAAGGTGTATTTCATCTTTTTCATATCACCACTGCAACAGAAGGAAAAAATCAATTATGTGCGTTTCTCCATGGGTTGCGTTACTTTTTGATCACCCTGTATATATATATATATATATATATATATATATATATTCATATGTCGAATAAATGCCGTAAAATGATACGAATATTCGTTATTTATAGTTAATGACAGTTGTATTTTTAAATTTATGACCATTTGTATTGCATTTATTTTCTTTCTCCGGTTCTTAAGCACTGTGCACTCCCACCCGAAGAAGTATTAAACGTAAAAGCACGCAATCAGGGCCTTAAATGGATGACCGGACATTAAGGTTTAATCGTTTTAACCTTTTGTGTACTGTTTTAAAGACGGTTTAAGAGGACGAAGCGTGACACTAACGCTTCGAGTTGCGTCGTGCCAGTCGATGATCGAGTCAGTGCTGGTGGCACTTTAAACTTACTTTTATGTTCCCTCGTATCCCTTTCAAGCAGTTTAAATTGAAGGGTATTTTCTCCCCTCTTTTAGAGGCTAATTTCGACATTAAACCGGTCACTGGTCTGGACTGGACATTCATTGTTTGAAAGAGCGGTTAACTCGTTTAAAGCGAAGTTTGAACACGGCTCAGTGGGTGCCGCCGCCGTTTCCCCATAAACGAAGCGAAGACGCTGAGGTCGGGGGTTCGACTCCCGATTGTGTTGGTAATAATAATGATCAGTCCGTATTAGTTGGCCTGAGCGCTGTGCTAGTTTCTGGTCCACCTCGCTGATTCTTATCGCACGTACAGAACAGAATACGCGATAGATACACACTTTCATGCTCGGGCGGTTGGCATAACGGGTCCATATATTTGATGGTTGGCTTAAAATTTCCGAACTGATTTCTCTCTCTCTCTCTCCTCTCTCTCTCTCTCTCTCTATATATATATATATATATAATATATATATATATATATATATGTGTGTGTGTGTGTGTGGAAGCAAGCATAAGGGTAAGAAACAAGGGGTCTGGCAATTATTATAGTTATTAAGCACTGGATTCGTGGTGAATTGAGGGTCATTTTGTAAAATAATCCTCGCTGAAGCGCGCCCTTCAAGACACGCGTGAAAATGAATTGAGGGAAAGCTCCTTAATAACAGCGAATGAGCTTCACTTCAACCAACATTAATGATTTGCCAAAAGAAATCAATTCTATACTTTTAGCAATTATACACATGTCAACAGAAGGATAAGTAAACCAAAGCTGTAAATGAATTAAGAGAGAGAGAGAGAGGTATATATATATATATCTACTTTTTTAATTGGAAAATGCGCTTAAAAGTAGGTGAACGTTTCAGTCCTCGAATAAAGCTTTGATTCCCGTTCAATAATTGAAAAGATGTTTGAGCTGATCTTTCAGCTTTTACAAAAAGGTTTTCGGCCCTTCCTCCTTTTCGGATAAGAGGACGACAACAGTTGGCTTGCATGCGCCTCTCTCTTCGCTTTATTTATTATTCGCATTTATAATGGAGTTCACACACACACACACACACACACTGGGTATATCTCATTCTAAAGCGCGTAGGCAACTGGGCATGAGCGAGGTCAAGTGTATGATAAAATAATTCACCGATGAAGTGAGGTAATTTTTCTTTTTTTGTGTGTGTGTAGTAATACAGTACGTTTGATACCTCAGAACCTTACATTTTTTTTATAAAAAATCTAGAAGCATTTTATACTGTCGGAAAAGAAATATGTTGATCCTCATTAAGTTTGGTTAGGTTAGGTTAGTCCTTCGAGCCCTCAGTTGCCTTTGAAACACTTATCACGCCTTTCTTGGTTCGATGGCAATAAGGTTAGGTTAGGTTGGGTGTGGGTTAAGTTTGGTTAGGTTAGATTTTTTTTTAGATTTTTATTTAGATTTTTAAAAAGTTGGTACCTCGCTTATGTAGAGATGTGTGTGTGTGTGTGTGTGTGTGGTGTGTGGTGTGTGTGTGTGTGTGTAGAGCGAGAGATTTGACCAAAAATAAAACAAAGAGATTTATATTAGTTTTTAAAATCTAATTTCTTTTATGTTTTTTATCTGAAAAAGAGTGAAAAAGTTCCTCCAAACGACGGATGGCGCAATTTTTCCATTTCTTTCCTTATACTTAATTTTAGTTTTCGTCTGTTCGTTCTTTTTTTATCTTTATTTTATCATTTATAAGCAGTAAAATCTCTTTGATCCTCCAATTATATGATGTAGTTTTCTTATTACGTAATATACCTCCTTTCTTAATGGCATGGACTAAGTGAGGTAAAGTTGCGTTTCGGCCGTCCCTATTTATTTTTTTCTTTGTTTTCTCTTGGGTGGCTGGGTGCGCGTGAAGGGTGAGGGCATGGTGTTGAAAATATGATTTCCTTTCTCAATTCCTTTTTTAACCCCTTACCTGTAGAAGCATTTCATCACCTTGCTAGCGTGATGGCTTCGCGCGTGTAGACATGGAGAATTTACTTAATCCTTTTGGGGCTAGCCTGGAGTGGGATATGGTGTCTTCGTTGGCCCGATACCTAGGTAAATAGAACAGTAAATATTTTGTGTAAAATCAAACCATATGTTCGAGGTTTTTTGACGATACCAAGTAGGTGATATACGTTAGCACAACTATATTATTGTGTTAGTCTAAAGTCTAAACAACGGTGGTCTCTAGTGTACGATTTCTGTGTACGTAACGTAATTGTCGAGTTAGTTTATATATTCTCCTCTTGTAAAATTTCCTTCGCTATTTTTCCAGGGTCAAGGTATTTTCTTCACCCTTTTTTTCAGTAACCGCCTCTGGCGGGGAGGGAACGGGGTGGGTGGGGAGAAAGCCTTATATTTTCCTATCTAATTTTCTACTTCTGCTAGACTAATTAAAACATACACTAGTTTAATAACAGAAACGGAAAGGTCTATGAGGCTTCCTCTTGTCCTTGTAACTCTCTCTCTCTCTCTCTCTTCTCTCTCTCTCTCTCTATATATATATATATATTATATATATATATATATATACGTCCTATACTACTCTTTATTTTCTATTGTAATTCAGTGAGGGTAAAATCCTATCTTCCTCATGAAGGAAAGCGTTCTTTCACTCTCAGAGAAAGGAATAGTATATATATATATATATAATAATATATATATATATATATATACTATTCCTGTATATACTGTATATATATATAATATATATATATATATATATATATATTATATATATATATATATATATATGAGTAAGAGGACCCATAAAAAGGTTTTAAAAACGTTCAGAATCGCTTAACACCCAACAAAAATCTTCCAACAATGACCACGAAGAAAATTAAATTTATATAACGAAACGCTTCTGTATTTCCTGTCAACAGCATTTTAGCAAGGACTCCAATCGTGCATTCGTTAAGCATAAGAAAAGCATTGCATACTGTAGATGTTCCTTTTCTTTGCTCTGGCAACGTTCGTGCATATAAGGGCGTATGTATGTATATACAAACAGTACTTTGCTCCTTACAAACAAGAATTTATGGTGCAGAATAACTAAATAAAACATGATCTTGGCATTCGTAACAGGTTCTGCCCGAGGTTTTTTTTTTTCCTTTCCGTTAAATGAATTAGATCGATTTTTGTGAACGTTCCCAAAAATGTAAACTTTTTCCTTGTTTGTTTCTTTCTTTTAATTAATTATATATATATATATATATGAAAATAAAAAAGTTTATTATCAAACCAATAGGTCATATGATAAATAGTAATAATACAAACCGGAACAGGAAATAAATAAATAAAGTAAAAATACAATTACTGAGAATAGGAATACAGATAATGAAAAATAGCAATTGTCGAAGGTAAGTGGAGCTACTGACAAACGTTTTCATACCATGAACTCCATAACTTAAAGACATATGGCAGGACTGATGAATAGCTTCAATAATTGGAATGGTTGATTTCTAAAATTTTTGCATTAGACTGTATTGAACACTTCTTGTCATCTTCGGGAGACATTGTGATTAGCAAGTATTTGCAATACTGAACATCTTGGGGGTAATTTATGTAGGAGTCTGAAAGATATGTTTAAAACAAATTTTGGGCTCTGCCAGGACTTTTTTTTATAATTCACCAAGAATCGCTGTCCATACACAGTGTGTTTCACAACCGGTCTGCCGTACTTTGGGGGTGATATCGAGTAAAAATGTTAATACAACATAGATGCTATTTCCAACCATTGCGGAGCTACGGACGTTTTAAGATGTGCAAACAACAAAATTACCACTACTAATCCTCAGTTTTTTCTTTGAGTTGGTTCTGATCTGTGGTGTGAGACACTGTGTTGCAGTAAGGTGACCAATCAAAATAAATCAACAGTTCACACCCGCTGAATACGCTGATATCCATTTCATTTATGGATTTTGTGATGGTAACAGCAGAGCGGCAGTTGGGGAATATCGAAGACGATTTCCGAACCGCCGAATACTGAATCAGGCAAGTGTTTAATGACACACACCAGAGATTAAGGGAAACAGGGACAATTGTTCCACGTAACCAAGAACATGTAGCACAACGGCCCGTTGCTGTGGAGGAGCGCATACTGGACCCAGTACAATGTAGTCCAACTACCAGTGTTCGAAGGATTTCTAGACGAATTGGTGAATCCGCATCGCGTGTATGGCGAACCATACATGATGAGGGTTTGTATCCTATCATTTGCAACGTGTGCAAGCTCTTCAAGCGGATGATTACGATAAATGTGTTCAATTTTGCCAGTGGATGGTTATGCATCGCTAAATTCTTAATCGCATACTGTTTAGTGATGAAGCACAATTCATTCGGTATGGAATTAACAATAGACGAAATTCCCACTTGTGGTCCGCCGATAATCCCCACGGTATCGTTGAAGGAAACTTTAAACATCGATTCTCGGGGAATGTTTGGTTCGGTGTAATTGGAGATCAGCTGGTTGGACCGTTCGTTTTGGAACAACAATTAACTGCTGATATTTATCTGAACTTCCTGACGAACGAATTACCGCTTTTGATGGTTTTGATGGAGGACGTGCCCTTGGAGACAAGGCGCAGGATGTTCTTTCAGTACGATGGGGCGCCACCCACATTTTGGTCGTTATGTTACAGATTACTTGAATTAGCGGTACGGGAATCGTTGGATTGGTCGTGCTGGTCCAATATCGCGGCCCCCGAGATCTCCGGATCTAATCCCGTTAGAGTTCTTTTTATGTGGCCTTATGAAAGAGATGGTCTACAAGACCAAAGTACAAACGAGAGAGGAACTCTTGTGTCGGATTATGGATGCCGCTGCTTACATACGAGAACACCCGGAAACGATTCAATTGGCAGTGGACTCTCGTTTGGAACAAGCAAGGCTGTGCATTGAAAACCGAGGCGGACATTTTGAATATTTATAACTCGTTTATTTTTTTCTGTGCATCTTAAAACGTGCGTAGCTCCGCAACGGTTGGAAATAGTACCGATGTTGTATTAATGTTTTTACTCGATACCATCCCTCAAATCACCCCCCAAAGTATGGCAGATCGGTTGTGAAACACCATGCATATTCGTGCAGAAGATACGAAAGAGTGTCTTTAGCTTCACTTGTACAGAATCAAAAGTTCCTCATACTATCACGGTCATGTTTGCACAGAGGCTTCGATATTGTTTTCTTATATCCGAGTCATTACTGAAGGAGCTGGTGATAATTTGACCCAAATACTTGAATTCTTGTACTTCCTCTATTGGTTCACCTCTCATTTTGAAACTAATATCAGCTGACTGATATGAGATGAAATTGCATAACCTTTTTTAACATTGAAAAGAAAATCATGGTTCTACGAATATAATTCTATATTTTTAGTAGACAACCATGCTTAGAAGACTAAGCATTCCAGTGCTTTAACAGAAGGACTTATTATCACCTTATCATCGGCATAGACTAAATTATTTATCGCCATTTTATCTATACAACATCCAACTTTCACTTCATTAAGCGAATCGATTAAACCATCAATATACGAGTACACATTAAACGTGAGGAGAGAGCGAGGAGCCTTGCCTCACTCCGCAGGAAGAACCAAAACACTCGGACAATACATTGCCCGAGAGCTAACCGTAAACGATTGGTGGTTATACAAAAATGTCAATATATTTAATATGCACAAAGGAACTTCCCTTTTCTCTTGTTTTTTAAATATAATATTGTGATTTCACTCTATTGAAATACTGTCAATGTATTTAATTCCATTTTCCTTCAATACATAGATACGCAGATCAATTATGATAAGTGGAACCTCTTAAAAAGAAACTGATTAGATGTCCATAAATAATAATTTAATCGGCGTAGCAAAATTTTCTCAAGTAGTTTCGAGAAGCGGGAGGCGACAGCAATAGACCTGTAATTTTTGCTGAATAGAATATCCCTGTATTTAATTTTGACAATAGTCAAGATATATATATACCCCTCATAAACTCTGTAGGAATATAACATTGATCAAGCGTGGCTGAGATATGCAGACTCCCCGAGTCATTGACTTATTTTAAGTGTTCATTCGACAGGTCATCTACCCCTAGAGGTAGAACCAGTCCTTAACTCTTTAATTATCGTATATATATATATATATATATATATATATATATAAGGAGGTATACAGTGAAAAAGTGGTCTTCAGTGAACCCATGCGCACTAAGAAAACATTTTTGAAGATTTAACAAATCATGTGATGCTCAACGCACTCGTGTAAAAAGTATTTGAGGAAATTTGTTTTTTGTATGAAAAAAAAGTATAATTATATAATTTTTATTTAAAAATTTGTTACTTAAGAGAATTATGTTGAAAATCTTTGCATTTTTTTTTCTGGTCAAACAAACAAGTCCGTGACGCTACCTTTTGCAGAGATTCTGAACTATTTTTGATGGAATTGTGAGCTTACAGGACTGAAAGCACGATCATTGTTATCAGTGTATTGCATTTTCAGCCGGTTTACGACGACAGCTACTTAATTTTAAGACATTGTTCCACGTTATTTATTTTTTTTTGCAATAGTCTGAACATTGCTTCTGTATATTGTCTTCTGTGTAAAACGTGTATTATAAATTTTTATACTTTTAAGGAAGTATTTAGCGCCCCTACAGTAGTGTTCGTTCATACACTTATCATGATTTGTCTCTGAGACGAACAAAAGGAAGAATTCATGTTCGCTTGACGTAAAATGAACAAAAACAATTATCGTAATGTTAAAATACTGAACGAGGAATTACTTGTTGCTTTTAAAATCTGGTAAAATTCTTTTCAGTCTCCGATACTTGATTTCCCGGTTATTAATTACTGGTTTCGACAGGAAAGAATTTACACTGTATGAAACTGTAAAATAACGGTAACTCTTCGTTTAAATCTATTAAACTACAGTGGTTCAACTATTAACTAATTAATATTTAATTGAACAGGATTATAGCAACGTAAATTTCTTTCCAACATTTTTACTACCTTCGACGAGAGTAAAACTTAAATATAATTAACAATTTCCATTAATTTATAGCAATAATTTTTTTTTAGTTAAAATCTTTAAAAGACAATATTTTTCTCCTGAAAGTTTGCGAATGGCTCTTAGTTTGTTGGTTTTTTTCAAGATCTTAAATCGCAACAAAGTCTTCGAACGATGTAGAAAAATATTACATCAGTGAGGAGGAATTTCTCAAGCGAAGTTGCGAAGAAAGATTGGGCACAAAAGTGTATCACACACACACACACTCTCTCTCGTATTTCACCTCATTTTGGAAAAAATTAAAATTTTCGTGTATCCACCCCGACTTTCCATTCGTTTATGAAGATAGAAGACAAGTTTCTTGTACCTTTTGGGACAGGTAGATTTGCAGTATATATATGAACGTAAACTATGAATATATACCTCTCTCTCATATATATATATATATATATATATTATGTGCTTTCACAAAGCTAACAAGATGTAGAACATGAACACGCATGGGAGAATTGATTTATTAAAGTGTATGCATGTATGTATAAATATATACACAGAATTCGTGGAAGGCAACGCGTGTATCTATTTGGTTCCCGAGAAGACAAGCGAAGGATGGACATGAATCGTACAAATTGCCAAACTTTACTTTTTTACAAAGTGTAAAATTTGCGATTGAAGCTTCTTTTAAGACTTTATCTTTTTTTAAACTGCGGCAAAATTATATCTATCTTTCTACATCCATAAAGTGTTACAGAAATATGCTTTCAGAGTGTCTTAAAAAAAGATTATGTTTTTAAAATCCTCTACAAAGAATTATCCTGTGAAAATACTTCGAAAAGAACCGCGCTTCTAAAAGAATTATTATGCTTTCAAAATGCTTTGAAATACTTCAATTATTTATGTATACCTAAAAAAAAAAAAAAAAAAAGAGTTCTTTTATACTTCTTATAGGTATGTAAATAATTCGTAAAACTTCTTTTTATAATCTATTTGTCGTTTAATCGAATGAAGAGCAATATTGAAACTCTCCGCGCATTTTTAACGCAGAAAACTACTTCAGCGTTGAAAAAGAAGTAGGAAAGAGCTCTTAATGTTTGTGGGATTTTGTATATAAGCTATATACACAAAATCGCACAAACTGATAACTCTTAGAGTTCTTTTTCAACGTTGAAGTACTTTTCTGCGATAAAAATGCGCGGGATTTAATATATATATATATATATATATATATATTTATATATATATATATATATATATATATATATATACACACATTTCAACTGCAAAGAACACGCAGTATAATTAACGTAAAGAACGACGCTTGTATAGGAGAACATTCCGCGCAAGATGAGGAGGGAGAACGAACAAATGAAAAAATGAGGTAACTACCCGGGATCTTCCGATTGCCGGTCAGATATGATAACCACTACACCATGGTCCTCACTCGATCAGAAGTCGTAATTCTCATATATATATATATATATATATATGTCGTTTGATTATTCACTGAAGTTCTTTTACAGACGACATTAGACATGTTTAATGAATATCTTGAAGAGACTGGAAATGATTTATCTTTACCCAAATGTCTTTTGTTGGAACTTCTAAAATTACGTCTTCCTCATTATTATTTTAGTTCTAATAAATCCTTTTATCGTCATATCGAGGGATTAACTATGGATTCCCCTCTTTCGGTTATTTTAAGCAACATTTTTATGGAGCTTTTCGAAAGGAAGTATTTGTATAATGTAATTCTGTAATTTGGTATTGGTACGTGAATGGTGTCTTTGCTATTTTGCCTACGCATTATGATCATTTTAACATTTTAGATCCACTGAATAACATTTTACCTTCCATAAAATTTACTCTCGAAATAGAAAGTGAATCGCGGATGGTTTTGGAGAGTAAATCCGCCTTCGCAGTTTTCATAAAAGCACTCGCGAGAATTCTTGCGCGTATTGGTTTTCGGCTCACACCTTGGTTACCAAGAAAGGAGTCCTAATAGGCAAGTTTCTACGACATTTTAGAATCCGCACTCCTCATATTTTAGACTATAAAATTAATTATATTACGGAAGCTTTCAGTAAATTAGGTTATCCTCGTACTTTTATCAATAATGTGTTTTATTCAGCGAGGGAAAATTTCTATAGCCAGGTTAAGAAAGATTTTACTAGAGAAAATTGAAGAGTATTTCCTTTTGTATATGGTACGTCGCGTGGAAATTTGACACAAAATCTAAAAATAATTTTGAAGGTGTCGTGGTGCACTACGCGAAATTTGTCGCGCAATACTAGTTCCAACGACCAAAACAACAGCAACAACAGTGCCATCTATAAAATTCCATGCGCCGATTGCAATAGGTGAAACCAATGATTACGAACGAAGAATATATCAGCCAGCATAAGTATTAGTGTAGTGTTAAGGTGGGAAATAATGCATCAGCCCAACATTTACATGGAAATAATAACGAACGTAATCTTGCCTTAGAGTAAATACGAGTAGATCTACTTTAAATCATAGGATTGAACAAAAGAAACATAGGAAATTGATAGAGACTTTTCTCATAAGAAATAGGCAACTTTAGCTAGCATTCACGAAGGATTCTTTAGTATGGATAATGTCTCGAATAAAATTCTTTTAAATGACCTAAAGTTTAAAAATATCTTGAAAGACTTTGGTTCCTGCCAGATGTTCCTTGGCGCATGCGTATAATTAGTCGTGGCGTCGTTTTCTTTCCTAACTTTTAGTATTTCTTTGGGCCTGAAAGAAGAAGGGTGTGTCCCTTCGAAAAACTTTGTCTATGTTTTTAGTTTAATTCTAGATTTTAAGATTTATTTTTATCCCTCTTTTAATTAATTTTATTTTATTATATATTATATATATATATATAGGGTGTCCATAAATTTAAAAAAATAAGTTAAATTTTATCCTGTATATATACAGGGTGTTCATAAATTATCTTTACAGATTCAATTGAAATTTAACATATATATATATATATATATATACCTTTGGAATATAACCTTTGGTTAGCTTCCGCCCGAATTGTTCATTCTGACGAAGGTCAAGCTTTTCACTCCACCTTAGACCTACAGTTTAACGTGGAATCCGAACCACGCCCCATCAGCAGTCCAGCATCTTAACCACTAGGCCACATAGGGTACCCATTTATCTACCAACCACTTGCTTTTTTTTTATAGTGTAGAAGGATGAACAGCTGGGTTTTTGCTGCGCGCCGGCTGCCGTCGGGCCTCGAACCCGGGGCCGATGGATTCGTAGTCAGCGACACTAATCACTACACCACCGAGGCGCATATATACTGTATATATATATATATATATATATATATATATATATTCGACAGAGATAGCTTAAAATAACTTTACATACAAGTATATATATAATTCACCATGTTCATTCACATAATTCGAATTATGTCGCTATTTCACGTTAATTCCTTTCCAATATCATAATTCTTTCTTAATTCCACGAAAGGAATTTTATTGGGTGCTGTTACTAAAAGTGACTTTTAATTTTCTGGCCTTGCAAGAAATGGCCCTGCATTAAACCCGATTAATTATAACCCTCATTTTTCCGTCTTTCTCACGGATTTAAGAGTTGTTAAAGAAGACTTTAAATCATATGCATGTTTTATAGCAGCCTTACTAACGCCTGTGTGTGTGTGTGTGTGTGTATAATTTTTTCATCGAAAACATAATTCTTATGTGTCCCGACTTTTGGGCCACCCTGTATATTCCCTATTTACAACTGTAGCCGTGTTTGATTCATGTGGATCCCCGTAAGTCATCAGTGTTCATTCATCATGTCCTTATTTCACCATTTGAAAACGAGAATATTACTTTTTCTCAAACATTGTAATTTATCTGTTTATTTACGACTTTAAAAGAGTTTAATCTCGTAAAATGGCACTCGAGTCAAAATTACATGGCAACCACAAACTAAAATATGGTTACCGTAATTGTTTGTCAACGAGTCCAAATGGTTAGTTTAACTAATCATGTTTAACCACGTGAATTGGTTGACAAATGGTTACCCCAACCTATTTGATTGTTGTAGCAATTTTCTCAGAGAGTATAAAATTTAAAATATGGTTGAAAGGAGTTTCTCGCGTGGAGCGAACTTTGAAGTCAATATCAGTTAAAAGAGCGAGAAATAATTAAGGTAAAAAGCTTTCTTTCATTCTTTGTCTTGAGTTAGCAATTAGTGTTTGGCGCAAACACAGAGCTGTCCTCGTGTGTTTGATAGGTCTGCTAAAATAATGTGTTTTGTGAACGTGCTTTATCGGTGCGATTGGGTCTGTGATAAGAACATCGATTTATTGCATAGCAAGAGCTGGGGGGTCTGGAGTCTCTGCCCCTTTTACTCATGGCCTCTGGTTATAGACCTCCATGCATTTATTAAAGTCTGATAACGAAATTAAATTTCACAATTGGAAGAAATTATACATTTGGCTGATTTCTTCTTTGGCGTTACTTTTGTGTTTGGATGTCATTTTTGTACGAATATTTGGAAGGGATACAAAATCTTATAATGTTAAAATCTTTGTACGCGTCTGCACAAAATGGAAGGTGCGATTGAAAGTCCTTAAACTAAAAAGAATGGATTATATAAATGTAAACTGACTTAATTTCTTTGAAAACTGTTTTTTTTGTTTTGATTTTTGTGTAAAATTTTAAGGGTGTCATAATTGCGTTACGTGAACAAACTCAAATTTCATGATGTCGATGGTCGACCTTATGCGAGTGTATGGATTTCACATTTCAAACTACATTTCAACTTTTCACTGAAAATGACTAACGTAACCTAGCCTAGCGTAACTTAACCGGGCATAATGCCATATAATCTAACCCAATTTAACCTAACCTGACCTAAATTAAACTAACTTTTTAGTACTGACCTTATGCATGTCAACAGTGTGCAGATAGACTTTGCTCCGGTACCTGTGATAATTAACACTGTTCGAGTAACATTTTAATTTGTAATTGATAAAAGCTAGATTTATCCATTAACTCATTGGAACTGATTATGCATTCCTAACTGCATAAGGCTTATCTTATTTACATTTACCTGTCAATGTGTTGGTGGTTTAGTGTGAAGAACCAACTTCACCCGGTAGTCAAGCATGTTGCCTCGCGTCCATAGAGTTGGATTGAGTAAGGGAGGAGGAGGAGTTGCTCTTTATTTCTTTTTTTTTTGTAGCCCTGTACCATTGGTTCCAGTAATTGGTATAGACTGGACTATAACGTAGGTGTGACCTAGTGTATCCCGACTATTAGAACCTGTCTCGTCTGGAACCGTTCTAAGTTGGTTTATTTCGATTCCGCTGTATTTTTTCTATTTCCTTGCTTTAGTGATTGAAGCTCAGTCCCTCTGACGATCACATTTCTTTCATAGTATAGTTTTGGAAAAAAGTTCGCCAACAAATAAAATTTCTAGAAAGGCATAAAAAATTACTAATTGGTAGCTAATATTCTTTCTGTACATATTTTATTTTTTCTTGATGACGGTAATAAAATTTCACAAATAAAACCAAATAATTACTGGTTAGTAATATTTTATGCTTTTTAGAAATTTTATGTTTATAGCCGAGCTTTTTTCCGTAACTGCACCTTAACTCACGATAGGAACCATTTAAATGGAGGTTGTGAGATCATAAACTTTTTAGAAAATTATTTTTTATGTATAGGTTAGGAAGCGTCTCTCTCTGTTCTTTCGGATGAGGAAAGCCCATATTCTGGAAACATTCCAGTTATATCTATACAGCTTTTGTCCGTTTACTTCGGCTATGTTGCAAATGTGTTTGAGTTTTTCCTATTATTACGTGATATTCTACACGGAACTCCGTATATCATTATTGAGCAGTATATTCCAGTTTCGATACCAAAGCTTTTAGTAAAGGAATCATTTTTAGATTCGTGCTTTGAAATTAAGAACATTTTTTCTCGCTCTTTGCTTTGTGTTATTTACCATATTCCCTTCTTGTTGTTTTGCTGGTGTTTTGCATTGCCATTTCTATGTTCTTTGTCTGTCGTTCTCTTTGTAATCTCGTCTCCGTTTGGTAAAGAATAATTCAAGGTTTTCACTCTTTTCTGGCATATCTCAGAAACTGAAATTTAAAATGTGTTGAATTTCATTTTATTCTTTTATGGCCACCGTATTTGTATTGTTCACTATATCAGTTTTGTAGAACAGTTGTTCGTTATGTCATCCGTAGTGTTTTAATAATTTTATTTTTAACCATTTTTAACCAGTATGATGGTTAAAACAGTCATACGAGAGCTGTCCCCTGCGGCCATAGACTTTGAACTTTTGCATTACTCTGCCAGTGGTAATTACTTCTTGAACGTACACACCTTAGTTATATTTTTGCTTTAGAAGTTTTAGTTCACTTTCCTAATTTGGTTCTTACATCTTTGTTTATTGCGTTGTATCCAGATTAATTTACAAATAATAATAATAACCAGTTATGACGGCCAAAAACTGGCACAGTGTTCGGGCCAACTATTGAGACTCATTGCTCCAACTCTTATATTATAATAATTATTGCCAGCATCATCGGGATTCGAACTCCCGACCACAGTGTCTTCACTTTGGTTATAGGGAAACGGTGTTACGCGCTGAGGTACGGACGCTTGCTTAATTACAACATTGTTCCCATTTCTTATCGAGAGCATTAAGCATACTCGTAGCCGAGATCTTCCCGGTATAAATCCATGTTCACTTTTACTTAATCCGTTTGTTGTTTCTTCCTACTTCTTGTTCTGTACAAATATGTTCAAATCTGAGATGAGATGTCCCGGCCAACGCCCTGTATTGTAAAGTTATACAGACTGTAGAGTTGTTTGTGATTTATCGCCTCCCTCGTATATATGGAAAAAATGCCCACTCTTTTAAGGATACCCGGTATTCCTTCTGTGTCTGGAGATTTCCTCCATATTCACTGAAGGGATTTTAGTATCTTTTTAACGAAGACCGCGCCCCGTGAATCTGGCCTAGCAGCTGGGCGTGTTTTCATCTTTACTGTTTGCGACTTATTCGGTGTTTTGGTGAAGTCTTGATGTCAGTCGGATTTCGCTCCCATATTCCCCAAATGTCTTTTATTGCTTTATTAAATTCTTGGATATTAAAGATAGCGAAAAGTGACTCACATTCCCTTTGTTTAGATCCATCCGTTAATGAGTTGTAAAGAGATATTGAGCAATCCTTTACAGAAGTAGTCGTAGTTTGGTTTTCTCTTCGAAAGCGGATGACAAGTATATTATTGAACTTATTCTAATGGCTTTAATGTTGAAGAAAGACATTTCCTCTTTGTGTTTCAGTTTTTATATAAATGGTTTAACTCACGGTCGGTCACCTAGTGGCCCGAGGGCCGGAACCAGCCCGTGGGAAGATCCTGTTTGATTCCATATGAGTGATTCGGATTTACGGTGAAATTAAACATAAACAAAAAGAAGGCGATTTATCTATAGTTCGTAGCCTCGATCTCTCACTGATGTCATACTTCTGTGACGATTTCTGTTGGAGAAACATCTTGCAAACGGGGCCTCAATAATAATTCAGTGAGGAGGGCCAGAAATTGACACATAGCTCAAACCAATTAATGCGGCGCATTGCTCAAACTCCAAGATTATTATCATCAGCACCATCGGGATTCAAACACCCGACTCCAGTGTCTTCACTTCGTTTAGAGGAAAACGGCATTATCCACTGAGCTACGGACACTGACTAACGCATAAGCAACTCAAATACTCAAGAAACCTAAAGCTATAGAGCCATATATAAAGTTACACATACTATTTATATATGCAGTATATATATATATATATATATATTAAAATTATTTCACGAAAGTAACGTGTGAATAATATTTATGATGAAAATAACCACGAAGGAAAAAGGAAACACAGAATGGTACTCCATTCTGTGAAGCACCATTCTGTGTTTCCTTTTTCCTTCATGGTTATTTCATCATATATATAAGAACAACCACAGTGAAAAGGAAAAAGAAACACGAAATCCGAGCGCTTTCGTGATATATTCACATCTTCTCTCTTTTCCCTGAAGATGTGAATATATCACGAAAGCGCTCGGATTTCGTGTTTGTTTTTCCTTTTCCCTGTGTTTGTTTGCTTATTAATAAGATCACGTGTTATTCTGTGATTTTACTGCATATATATATATACACCTTCCCTTTCAAGGGTTCCGCGCGATGATTCCTCATTTCACAAAGGTCAAGCTTGTCGCCCCTCCTCTCGAGTTGGCCTGGTGAAGTAGTGAGTTGGTTTCTTGTACTCTCCAACTCACATAGCCAGGTACGCCCGGCTCATCGGGGATTTTCTGAGCCAGGCGTCTAATCTTCTTTTGAAGATGCCCACTGCAACACCACTCGTGTTCCTTCAGTCTTTAGGCAGCTGATTAAACAGTTTTGGTCCTCTCACAACAAAGCTATTTTCTTTCAGGGTTAAGGATGTTCCCTGTCTCGCCTTTAATTTGGGAACACGACACCGTCTTCCTTTTCTACTTTCCCCCGTTGTTTGGGGAGTTACAGGGTTCAGAGTAAGATTAGGGACTAGTTTCTCCATTATTTTCCAATTGTAAATAATAGTGTATCTCTCTCTTCTCCTTTCCAGTGAATATAGGTTTAGTTCGCGTAACCTTTCCCAGTACTTTAGTTCTTTGCACCCTTGATCTTGGCAGTGAAGCTTCTCTGAATCCCTTCTAGCTGACTAATGTCTTCTTTTTATATGGGGATGTTAGGACCGAGCAGTATTCCAATTTGGGTATGATCAGTGTTTTCAGTAGAGGAATCATTATATTCCTATCCATTCGTTTAAAGGTTCTCAGTATCTGCCCAGTTATTCTCTTTGCTCTGTTTACTGCTATCTTATTTGTGTTTCAAATTTCGCATCATGAGTCATTACAACCCCTAAATCTTTTGCTCTAGAAGTATATATGTTAGAGTCAAAGTGTGTAACCAGCCATTTCGCGTAATGGCTGAAACTTTTAGTCATTTCGCGAAATGACTAAAATCTTCAGCCATTACTCGAAATGGCTGAAATTCCACCTTGGTCATTTCGTGAAATGGCTAAAATGACTTTTGTCATGAATTCATAGAAATAACAAACCACAATAAAATTGGAAACCTTTATTTAACTAACTAAATCTGCTAAAACATACATACATCCACACACACACACACACACACATATATATATATATAATTATATATATATATATATATATATATATATATATAATGTAATACTATATATATATATATATATACCTACACTGAGAGGACGGAGAGAATTCATTTTACAGTTTCAGTTGTTAGGACATTTCAGTAATTATAGTCTCCTGATGATGTCGTTAATCTTAATTGAAGCGAAGGTCGGAATGATGATGCTGTATTTTAATTGGCATTTCTTCTTACTCTCATCGTGCCTTAATTACATAACAGCAACGCAATACCACGGGTAACTTTACTTACTCAAGTGTGATATATATATATATATATATATATATATATATGGGATGAATTTCACAATTAAACACGTGAAATGAATGAATGCTGCAAACCCACAAGAAAAAAGAAAAACGATTCCAAGGCCTTTCGTGTATTCAGAGCTATTCCCTGACAAGGTGTAGCTCTGAATACACGAAAGGCCTTGGAATCGTTTTTCTTTTTCCTTATGGGTTTGCAGCATATACAGTATATATATATATATATATATCGTAAAGAACGACGCTTGTATAGGAGATATTCCGCGCAAGACGAGAGAGAGAGAACGAAACAAATGAAAAAATGAGGTAACCACCCGGGAAACGAACCCGGGATCTTCCGATTGCCGGTCAGATGCGATACCATTACACCATGGGCCTCACTCTTCCAAATGCCGTAATTCTTCTACATACTCGCAGAAACCAATGCCCCAAGGGGGCACCTCCCGCATGCCGTAACATTATATACATATATACATCTCCTATACAAGCGTCGTTCTTTACGTTATTTATACTGCGTGTTCTTTGCAGTTGAATATATATATATATATATATGATACACACAGACAGTGCATGGAACAAGGAACTCTTCTGGGATAATTAAATCCACTATAGTCCGAATAAGTAATGGTAAATGACAAATACCATAGTTTTTCTTTTCATGATGCTAGCCCGACGTGGGCAACGGGTCACTCGCAAAGAGGTCTCATAAATATAGCTTCCCTCACCAGCTATCTGCAAAGCAGATAGCTATATTTATGGGACCTCTTTGCGAGTGACCCGTTGCCCACGTCGGGCTAGCATCATGAAAAAGAAAAACTATGGTATTTGTCATTTACCATTACTTATTCGGACTATAGTGGATTTAATTATCCCAGAAGAGTTCCTTGTTCCATGCACTGTCTGTGTGTATCATAAAAAACTCAGGGGACCATTCTGAGTTCATTCCCACATATAATATATATATATATATATATATATATATATATATATATATATATATATATATATATATACATACACTACCAGTCAAAAGTTTAAGTACACCTACTAATTTCCAGTGTTTTGCTGCTTAGCTTATGACATAAACTTCAAATGTAAACATAACAGGTACTAGAAATGAATTTGCTTACCTGGCTTTCATATTGTATGCTTCAGTGCATCTGCTCTATGCAGTGTGTTGTAAAACAGAAGCTTCTTCAAAATGTGTTAATTTTAGGTTGCATGCTGGACGTAAATTAATGCCCATTAGCTCTGCACAAAGGTCCAAAAACAGTTTAAAAATCGGGTAGTGTGTTTCTTCAGGAGTATGTTAATACCTGTGTTTAGTTAATAACATGCGCTGCAGGTCTTTACATATAAAATCCTTGCAGAGGAGCTAACTGTGTAGTTTAATGTATATTTCTGTGTTTCAAAAAGCAAAAATGGGTGCCAAAGCTCACTTAACAACAGAAAAAAGACAGTCGATTGTAACTGAGAAATGAGGGCCAATTACTGAGGCAAATTGCCAAAAATTAAGTTTCTCTGAATGCGGTTGCTTGTGCCATTAAACGGTACGAAGAAACTGGTCAAAATAAGGGCAGAAAAAGGTCAGGGCGATCAAGAACCACAACAGACTCAGAGACAAGTACGAGTATATCCGAGTCACCAGTCTGCGCAACAGACGCCTCACATCACCTGAAATCAAAGTCCAGCTGAACAACTCCAGAAGTACAACAGTTTCAACATCAACTGTTCAGAGAAGACTAAGAGAGGCAGGATTAAAAGGACGAACTGCAGCAAAGAAACCAATGCTGAGACTCCAGAACAAAAAGAAAAGGCTAGCCTGGTCTATAAAACACCACAAATGGACTGTTGAACAGTGGAAATTTGTCCTTTGGACTGACGAATCAAAGTTCGAAGTTTTTGGACCCAAACGCAGAGTATTTGTGCGGCGCAGAGCGGATGAAAGAATGACACAGCAGTGTGTTGTGCCAACAGTGAAGCACGGTGGAGAAAGTGTGATGGTCTGGGGATGGTTTGCAGGGGAGCAAGTTGGAGATCTCCACAATGTCACTGGAATACTGAACCAACGTGGCTATCACAGCATTCTACAGCGCCATGCCATTCCATCTGGACTGCGACTAGTTGGCCAACAGTTCATAATGCAGCAAGACAACGATCCTAAACACACTCCCAAGCTGTGTCAAAATTACCTGAAGCAGAAAGAACGTCAACGTCAGCTCAGAGTTATGGAATGGCCAGCACAGTCCCCGGATCTGAACCCCATCGAACTAGTGTGGGATGAACTGGATCGACGAGTGAAAGCCAAGCAGCCATCCATTGCTCAGAAGCTCTGGGAACTCTTACAAGAGTGCTGGCAGCAGCTTTCACTAGACTATCTTCTTTCTCTTGTTGAGCGCATGCCTCGAATTTGTTCTGCTGTAATTGCTGCTAGAGGAGGCTATTTTGATGAATCAAAAATTTAGACTTTGCTTTTGGTAAATTATCCTGATTTGTTGTTATTTAATTTCCCATGTTTGTACTTATGAATTTGTGTCATGATAACTTAGTTAATAAATAAAAAACTTCAAACAAAATTTGAAATTTATGAATATTTCAGGGTGTACTTAAACTTTGACTGGTAGTGTATATAATATATATATATATGCAAAGTTCCTGACCAGCCATGCGTAGCTGGTTACGAGGGCAGGAGGAGATCAGACAGCAATTCCCGCCTTCACCAAATCCCGCAAATGAGGCGGGATGCTGCAGAGGGGTCGACCGCAGCTCGATCCTGAACCGTCGTTCAAACTCGCATAAAATAATATAAAGTAAGTATATGTATGCATGAAATTCGAAATTAAACAGCTTAGTTACAAAATGTCTGAATTCTTTTAATATATATATATATATATATATATATATATATATATATAAGCAAACAACCACAGGGAAAAGGAAAAAGAAACACGAAATCCGAGCGCTTTCGTGATATATTCACATCTTCAGGGACAAGAAAGAAATATTTCTTTCTCGTCCTGAAGATGTGAATATATCACGAAAGCGCTCGGATTTCGTGTTTCTTTTTCCTTTTCCCTGTGGTTGTTTGCTTAGCTTATTAATAAGATCACGTGTTATTCTGTGATTTTACTGCATATATATATATATATATATATATATATATATATATATGGTAAAGGCGGTAATATGGACCCCTGAAGGAAAAGCAGAAATTTCTTGTACGCCAGCACACCCAATAAAACTACCTTTGGGGGTCCTTATCCTTTGATAGGTCGTTAATATATACACCGATACATGTCCTTCTGTCTCTGAAATAACTTCAGTGATTAACATTTATTATTTTTGTCCAAGGGGTCCATATTTATTCCCACATGTGTCAAAATTAAACGTGAAATTAAAACGTCAAAAGTAAAAAAGAATAAAGAATGGAACATTTATTTTGTGTTTAACATAACTATAAAATATAATGAGGCAATGCTTTTAGTAAACAAACATACTGACAGGGAATTTTAATGAACGTCTCAACTACTTGTATTGAATAATATTGAAATGAATGTCAATCCACAGCATTGAAGACACTTTTGCGAGGTACATCGAACACCATTCATGGTTTGAATAACCATTAAAGAAATACAACGCCATAACATAGCTTTGTATTGTTTTGTGTATTCTCACTCATCACTAGGGTTACTTATCACAATAGTCGAGAGTGAAGCAATTATCTGATCCGTCATGACTTGTGCAAAGTTCACGCGCATAGTCGAAACAAATTTGGCACGCAATCCACTGCTCTCCTGGGCGACTCTCGCTCCATGGTTCTTCATACACAAGCCAGAACCATTCCTTGCCATTTGGTGGACGATTCATCTTTCGTCCCATGAATGTTTGCGCCTTGGAGCCTTTTCTACGTATTTATTCCTTTTTCCATTGCATGCGGCCATTGAGCCACTCATTCAAGATCATCGCCCTTTTCTTATTTATTCTTAGAATCACACAGTTCGCTTTTGTAAGGCGAACTTGTCAGCACTGTCGCATGATTCACTTTCCTCTTCCGTTTCTTGTTCGAAGGGAATATTATGGAAACCTGTGTCCGTATTCCCCACATTATGCTTTTGGAAGCAAAACCCCCATATTGAATTCAATGTCTAACACAATGCACCAAACACCATGCTGTAGAAGCTGATGCTTTGTACTACAGACTGACAAAATAACAAATATTTTTATCAACCCCAAATAATCTGGGAAGGATCTGGAAAATTACTAACATAACAAGAAATCACAGGACTTCCTCTAAATTGCTTTCTTACCCTTACATTCCTGGACGAACATCTGTGACTCCTTCTCAAGACAAGTGACTGGTAGTTCTATAACCTGAGCAATGTGTGCATAGATGACAGCGCTTCTATCATCTATGACAAGAAATAGATGGGGTGTCCATGTCCATATTGCCCCACTTTACGCCATATATATGAAAATGAAAAAGTTTGTTGGCACACCATAGCCATAGTCCATATGACAAATATTAATAATACGAACTGATAATAGAATACAATAACGATTCAAATACTAAAGATAGAAATACAATTAATGAGAAATAGTACAGTAGTGTCGAAGTTAAGTGGAGCTGCAGATAGACGTTTTCATACCATGAATTCCGTAGCTTAGAAGACATACGGCAGGACTGATAAATAGCTTGGATAATCGGGTTGGTTGATTTTTTTAATTCTTTACATTAGACTGAGCACGTCTTGTTACCTCCGGAAAAGCTCGGGACATTGTGGGTCGCAAACATTTGTGAAGCTGAGCATCTCGGGCAGGGCCGGATTAAACATTCATGAGGCCCTGAGCTGGGAATTTCAATGGGCCCCCATGTTTCAATGTTTCCAAACCCCTTTTCATGAATAAACTCAGTCCAATAATGTAAATATCAAATTTATATTTCAAATCACACAATTAATTGAACAAATCAAACACTACAAATCAAATGTTCACTTTTCTGTCTTTCATTAACGAAAAGATTCCAAGAAAAATCGCCAGTTTTAGATTAAAAATTGCCAATTTTCGCCAGTTAATTTATTTCTGGGCTTTTCCAAAAACTTTAATAAAATAATAATTTAATAATAATGAACATTAATGAGGATAATTTCTACTATTCGATAACTGGCGAATGGTGCTCGGGGCCCATGGGCTCCAGCCCAGTTTACCCATGTGTTAATCCGGTACTGATCTCCGAGGTAACTTATGTAGGAGTCTGAAAGATCTGTTGTATAGCAAATTTAGGGTTCTGCCAGAACCTTTTTTATAATTCACCCAGAGTTACTATCCGTATATTTTACTGCAGAAAGTAGAAAGAGAGTGTCTTTAGCTTCACTTGTACAGAATCGGAAGTTCCTTATAGTCATATTCGCTTTAGCACAGAGATTTCGATATTGTTTTCTTATGTCTGAGTCATCACTCGAGGAGTTGGTATAATTTGACCCAAATACTTAAATTCTTGTACTTCCTCTATTGCTTCACCTCTCATTTTGAAACTAACATCAGCTGACTGCTTAGAGCTTTTGAGATGGAATTGCATAACATTAGGTTTGTAACATTAAAAGAAATATCATGTTTCTGCGAATGTGATTCGCAGACTTTTAGCAGACAATCCAGACCTTTAACAGAAGGACTTATTAACACCATGTCATCGGGCATAGACTAAGTTATTTATCCTTGTGTATTTATACAACATCCAACTGTTCCCTCATTAAGTGAAGCAATTAATCCATCAATATACACATTAAACAGCAGAGGAGGGAACAAAGAGCCTTGCTTCACCCGGCAAGAGGAACCAAAACATTCGGATTGCCAACCTAACTGTGAAAGATTGGTGGGAATACCAAAATTTCAATACATTTAATATGTACATGGGAACCTTCCTGTCTTCTAATTTTAAAATAAAATATTGTGGTTTACTCTATCATATATCTTATTTATATCTAGGACACAGCCATAATAGTTGAATTACTGTCAATGCATTTAAATATAATTTCCTTCAATGCATAGATACAGATCGGTTGAGTGGGACCTTTTAAAACTTTTCTGATTACGAGATGTCCATAAGTAATCATTTAATCGGTGTAACAAGAGTTTCTCCAGTAGTTTCGAGAAGCAGGAGGCGACAGCAATAGGCCTGTAATTATTGCTGGATAGAATTACCCCATACTTATTTTTGACAAGGGGCAAGATATATACCCTCATGAACTCTGCAGGGATATAGCTATGAGCAAGCATGGCTGAGAAGAGCAATGAGATACAGACACACCACGTCACTGGCATATTTTAAGTGCTCATTCGATAGGTTATCTACCCCTGATGCAGAACTAGTCTTAACTCTTTAATTAACCTCCTTTACTTCAGGAACTGATATGAAAGTAGTTTCCTTGGTTCCTTCCACAAACATTTCACTGCAGCCTATCTTAAGATTAGCCTATTCACACTATTAAGAATGTTTGAGTAGTGTTTTTTTTTCACAGCCTTGCATATATATTGTAATGTATATGGATGTAAATTGTGACTTGGTCCGCAATTGATATGGACTGTGACTTATTTTTGGTTGGCATGGTACTGGTATTGATGGGTACCATAATGAAATTGACTGGATTCTTTGGATCTGATATATTTGCATGTCAGTTATAAATAGATATAGTGTGTAACATATTTGTGATAGTAGCCTATTATGACTTTGATCCTCTGGATCCAGAGATTCTATCTTTAGTTTTAAATTGATAATTAATTAGTTTTAAATTGATACTTAATTAGTTTTGTAAAAATTGGTTATTGCCAATGTACAGGCAGTTTTTACATAGTGGAGCCACCTCGATGGGCCGAAGTGGCCCCTAGTGTGCCACTATAAAAATTTCTTATATTCTTATATTCTTTCTTCCTCCCCGACACCCCATCGATTGTCGGAGGAAGGGCATTTTTGACACCCGTTTCTTTCTTAACGAATTTCCAGAATTTGTTATTATTATTTAAGCGAGCCTCACAGGCTTTTGATGGAATAGAATCTTCTTCCTGTTTACATCGCCTTATGACTGCCTTCTACTGACACCTACACACACACATATATATATATATATATCAGGGGCGACGCCAGACTTTTCACATAGGTCAGGCACAAGCATTATGGGCTTGATATGACTTCGATAGAATTCATATTAATGAATATGTGAATTTTTTGTAAATAATTTTGCTTTTGTTTTCAAAAATTACTTAAAGCCTACTAAATCAATAAATTGTTTAATAATATAATAACTTACTTGTATTTTATTATGTCCTTAGAGAATGTCTTCATCATATTTAATCTACCATGAGTCATTTATATATAAACTCCAACCTCCTCGGTTTCAATGCAAATTCTTCGATGACCTTGTCATGTAGAATCTTTTGCCTCTCTAGCTCTCTAGGAAACCACAATTTCTTTCTCTATTGCAATTCTTGCTAAACATACTAGTCTTTCCTGACCAGTTCTGTTCCTTAGATACGTCTTAATTCGATTTAATGTTGAAAAACTCCTCTCTGTGGATGCACTGCTCACTGGTATAGTTAAAATCAGAGCTGGGCAATAAATACATTGAATGTATTTAAATACTAAATACTAAATACATGGGAGAAATGTATTTAAATACTAAATACTAAATACATGTTACGAATGTATTTAGATACTAAATACAAAATACATCAATTGTATTTAAATACATTTGTAAATACATTTTAAATACATACAAATTTTAACATATGCATTCACTAATTCATGAGTAACAACAATAAAAATGCTTGATAAAGGATAAAGAAATAGTACAATCTAATTTCCGATTATATATTTCCATTTTTAGCACAAAACAAAAACAAAAGAACTTAGAACTTACGATGTTCAACCAGTGACATATTATACTCATTATATCATTGCAAAATGAGTAACAATTAATGAGTAGATGAGATATAAACGTAAACATAAGACGTAAACATAAACATAAGGCACCTTACGAATTCTCTTTTATTTCACGGTTGCTGCGGATCAAAACCAGAACGTGTATTAAACCAGTAAAAGTATTTACATTTTTATATTTTGAGTATTTAAATACATTGTATTTAAATACTCATTATAGTATTTAAATACATATTTAAATACATGAAAAACAATGTATTTATAAATACAGTTCTAAATACACAAATGTATTTAAATACGTATTTAAATACAAATGTATTTAAATACTGCCCAGCTCTGGTTAAAATCAATCTAAACAGTTTTTCAGATTCGCTAAAAGCTTTTTCTAAATCTAAGTCAATGCATAATTTTAGCAGTTCTTTGACATTTTTGCAGGAAGTAAAATCAGGATCTTTATAAATGTACTTCACTGTAAATGGGTATCTAAGGTCGAGTAAAAAACACACACACACACACACACACACACACACACACACACACAAAGCACAAAAGAAAAAAAATTCAAATGCATTGAAACGAATACGACACGGTCCCTGAGGTAACTGACAATGAGGAAAGTCGTGCGCAATTCATAGTTGCCACATATCTCTATTTCACTCAAACAGCTTTCTGAGGATGAGATTTGGCATCCAGCATAATGTTAGGCACTTAGAAATATGCCTGACTTGTAAATTGAAAAACTCGCTTTTCTCTTCTTTGAAAAAAATAGATTGACAAAATTATATACTTATCTGATTGTTTTGACAGATGCTATACTAATGTTGATTTTAAATTACATTAAATTTCATAAAAGTTTCATTTTTTCATAAGTGTGATGCAAGGCATCGGAAATGATGCCTGACCTGGCTTTGTGGCTTAATGCGCTCGGCCGCTCAGGCGTCATAAAACAAGTCTGACTTTGCCCAAAGAAGCGGCGCATGGAGAGGAGGGAAAAATGCGGCATTCTAAAATTTATATTGCTCTAATAAAGTGACCATAATAAATAGATCTTTGAAATTCACAAATTTAAATTTTACATGATGACCAGGAAATTAAATTTATTTTTCTTTTAAAGTTAGGTTAGGCTGAGCCTGACCTACCTGACCCCCGCCGTCGCCTCTGAATTATATATATATATATATATATACAGGGCGTCCCAAAAAAATGTATACACACTTTAAATAATTATAAAGGCAGTGTTTATTAAAATACATTTCATTTTCAAAATGTAATAGAATCTACAGACATTATTTAATTGTTTTGTCAACGCCTGTTTTTCAAACTGACGTCCGTTCTGGTCCAGGCACTGCTGATAACGCGAAGCAATGGAATCGCAAACATCACGAAACATTTCGTTTGGTATTTGTGTGCATTCTCGTTCAATGGCTGCTCTCAATTCAGCGACTGTTTGCAGGTTTTATAGCGTAGACTTTCTTTAAGTATCCCCATAAAAAAAAGTCTAATGGTGTGAGGTCTGGTGAACGCAGAGGGTATTCTACGAAACCCCTTCGTCCAATCCACATCCACATCGTGCCAAGTACCACTCGCAATACTCCACTCTTCGGTCCGGATCATCATCTTCATTAATAGCATGGACTAATCTTGGAATGTAACTTTTCCATTGACAGCGCTTCAAACTGCGTTGGACAGACGATTCTGAAATTCCTACCTCACGACTCGCTTGCCGCACAGATTTTCTTGGACTTTGGTGATACGTTTCCAGTACTCTTTCTTGCTTTGTGGGGCTTGTCGATGTCCGTGGTCTTCCGGAACGCTTCTTGTGGACATTCTGAACAGTTCCATCGGCTTCAAACTTATCTCTAATTCGAGTGATGGTAAGTCGCGTTGGTGGATCTGTTTGAAACTCCCTCCTAAACTGTCTTTGCACTTCAACTGCGTTTTCACACTTCCAGTAGCATTTTAGAATGAATTTCCTTTGTTCAAAGCTTAGTCTGACTGCCATTATTAATTCTAATGGGTTTAACTTGGAAAGAAAGAAACATCAATTGAGCTATCAGCTGTTAAATGTGTATACATTTTTTGGGGACGCCCTGTATACTATAATATATATATATATATATATATATATATATATATATATTATATATATATTAATATATATATAATATATTAATATATATATGGGAATGAACTCAGAATGGTCCCCTGAGTTTTTTATGATACACACAGACAGTGCATGGAACAAGGAACTCTTCTGGGAAAATTAAATCCACTATAGGTCGAATAAGTAATGGTAAATGACAAATACCATAGTTTTTCTTTTTCATGATGCTAGCCCGACGTGGGCAACGGGTCACTCGCAAAGAGGTCCCATAAATATAGCTTCCCTCACCAGCTATCTGCAAAGCAGACAGGATCCAGCTTTGGGACATGGATCTAGGGTTTAAAGCAGCCTAGCCCTGCTACATTTAGAACCTCAATATAAGCAAAAGACTCGCTGCCTTCACGTCAGATTGAATACATAAAAGAAAAAGGGGTAACTATTATATTTTTAGCCAAAAACCAAAACTTAAACCTCAACTGGTAGAATTGAGCGTCCACTTTTCAGGCACATAACATGTGCTGGATCCTGTCTGCTTTGCAGAATAGCTGGTGAGGGAAGCTATATTTATGGGACCTCTTTGCGAGTGACCCGTTGCCCACGTCGGGCTAGCATCATGAAAAAGAAAAACTATGGTATTTGTCATTTACCATTACTTATTCGGACTATAGTGGATTTAATTTTCCCAGAAGAGTTCCTTGTTCCATGCACTGTCTGTGTGTATCATATATATATATATATATATATATATGTGTGTGTGTGTGTGTACGTGTACATTTATGAATTTAAACTGCTTGAATTAAGTATACAATGTACATTTAAATGTTTTGCATTGCATTATAAATCAAGTACAAAACTATAATATCTCCGTTTTTGTATCCGACTGTATCATTTATTCCACGGTTAAAAAGCGCTGCAGTTGAGTTCTACTGACTGCATCTTAAACTGAGGGTCTCAGCTGTATATTTATTGATGAAAAACTCTTTAAAAATGTATTAGTGAGCTAAGATGTTAGTATAATGTCTTCATAATGGGAGGCAAAGTGGCCTTTTCACTCGAAAGGGAAAAGGCATGAAAGTGGGTATAATAATAAAATGAGTGAGGAAGGTCAGAGACTGACACGGTTGCTTAGGCCAACTAATGCTGCCCATTGCTCTAACTCCTGTATGATTATTATTATTATTACATTGTCTTTATTTTGTTTATTGGAAGGTCACTGGCATTAAGATGGGAAACTAAGTGGAAAAGTAGGGCTGGTGGGAATCGAACAAGCGTTGCGCGGTTTTAGCGTCAACGCTCAACCAGCTACGCTGACTCTGAGACCACTGGACGCGGGTTTGATGGACTCTCACTAGCTCCTGCAGTTTCCCTTCTTAATGCCTCTTCTCTTTACCCCTCATTTATGTGCAGTTAGGGCACTTAACATACTTGCATGTGCCCTTTCACTGTTTTTAATCGTTTCCATGGTAGGCTATAAATAAGGGACACCAAGTCAATCTCCAAGATTAAAATCTCTACATGTAATCCCCACTTATATGTATAAAGGTAAAGCCAGGTAATGTAGGGTACGTGAAAGGAAAGGAAGGCTGCCCACTTTGCCTTCAAACGTTTTTCACAGATTTGTAATATTTGTAAATTTGTTAATTAATTTTTCAGCAATAACTTATAATTAATAATAATAAATTATAGTAATTTAATTTATTTCCTAATATATATATATATATATATATATGAAAAATTATTTCACGAAAGTGACACGTGAAAATATTTATGATGAATAAAACCACGAAGGAAAGGAAACACAGAATGGTGCTCAAGCGCTTTCGTCTAATGACATCCTCAGTGTTCCTGAGGATGTCATTAGACGAAAGCGCTTGAGCACCCATTTGTGTTTCCTTTTTCCTTCGTGGTTTTATTCATCATATATATATATATATATATATATATATATGTAAAGAACGACGCTTGTGTAGAAGAGCGTTCCGCACAAGATGAGGAGGGAGAACGAACAAATGAAAAATGAGGTACCATTTGTTCGTTCTCCCTCCTCATCTTGTGCGGAACGCTCTTCTACACAAGCGTCGTTCTTTACATTAATTATACTGTGTTGTTTGCAGTTAAAATGTATATATATATATATATATATATATATATATATATATAATCAACGTTTAAAATACATGCGTTAATAGATTAAGTTTAAGTTTTCACTGTTTTATACAAAGCACTGCTCTACCCATACACCCATTCAGGGCACGAGCAGCTCGCAGCATCAGTGTCAAGCATAGAGGGTCAGCGAACTGACAATGCTTTTTTTCTTATGTGTTCAGCACCACTGGCAGCGACAGTGTTCTATGTTATGATATAATCAGTGTGTGGTCAAGTTCATAATCATTAACGCGAATGTGCTGTTAGTTTTCATATATATATATATATATATATATATATATATATATATATATATATATATATATATATATATATATATATAGTGGTAAAGCACATTAAGTCTAACATATAACAGTAAATGGAATTGGACACACTCCACCGCATCTTCTTCAATTATAGTTCTAAAAATATTTTTGGAATGCACAAGAATTTACCACAGTTTTTAACTGTTTCGCGCTTTCTGTTTGGTGTCACGCTTATCGTCCCAACGGCGAACAGAAAAGCATTTCTAATTTTAACTGTAGTTTATGAATTCTTTGTTCTTTGAGCATTGTGAATTACCCATTTAATTTATGGAGCTTGAAAGGATTTACCTTCAATTTACGGGAGAATAATGAAGTAAATTTTCGTTCGCATTTACGTCTGAAAATGAAATGTTGAAATACAGAATGTCTCTACGAAGAGTGTTGAGTTATGGCTGAGGCTGGCTCAAACTAAATACTTGAAATGAAATTGCATTGCGTTCAATTGCTTTTCATTCATGACAGCTTGAAGCATTCCACAAATGCGTACGTGACAGGTTGGCCTTTATTCGATGCACAGGTTGTAAGTCTAACAGTGTCTGTTAGCCGCCTTACCTGTCATCCGCGCATGCGCGCTTACGGTAATTATTACTGAATATGCTGCATTCCTGCATGGCCCGAATGTTGCGCCAGATCTCGCGAATGTAGGAGGAACGATTCTTTTTGATTTGGTGTTTGGGGTTTGAGCAGTAATGATGAAAGAACATTCATGATTAAGAAGCCGATTTATGTCACACAGCCTCCTTTCACAGTGTCTGTTTAAAGAGTGTCCTTAACATTCATTTAATAATCCATGATGTATAGGCGTGGATCGCTTATACGGAGGTAATTTTTCCACTTTATTAAGTAAAATTTGAAAGGTTTGCAGCAAATCTTTTGGATTTTATTAAAGTTTATACTTTTCATACTTTAGTAAACTTATCCAAGGAAGTCATATATAATTTGAAATGTTTATTTGAAATATACAGTTTAGGGATTAGATAATGCTTTACAGAGAGAGAGAGAGAGAGAGAGAGAGAGAGAGAGAGAGAGAGAGAGAGAGAGAGAGAAGAGAGAGTCCCCAATAACCAGTCCTGCAGCCCTGCATGCATAACGTACGCAGTTAGTTCTTGAAGTTTACATTGTACGATTATAGAGTATAGAGAATGTTTTTATACGTATATTAAACAACCTGTAACTCACATAACTTGTCTATTAGATTAAATTGTGTACCATGACTGCACCTATTTATTGCTTTATTGTTTTTCCAAACTTATGTCCCTCGAGGTTTCGTTTAATTCTGGAAACGCCCAAGAAATATTGTGCCGTCCGAGCATGCTGCATCGCATTCTAAATAGATTATATATATATATATATATATACACACACACACACCACACACACACACACACACAGATATTTAGGGTTGACAAAAGTAAATATACACCACGATGATTGTCCTCAACAACAAATGGCAAAGTTCATCAGTGGAATGCCAGAACGTGTGTCAGCTTTACATAATGGAAAGGGGAACCAAACGATTTTAAACGTATTAATTTAATAAATCTGTTATTATTTATTGATTTTTATTATCAAATGAAGAAAACATGGAAAAACTGAAGGTATCCTATATATATATATATATATATATATATATATATATATATATATCAGGGTGGGGGAAAAGTCTTTAAGGATTTTATACGTACAAATAATTTGTTAATTATTAATTAATTAATAATAAATTCCAATTATATCACCGGTGTATGCGACACTTTTCAAAGCAATTATGCAAAGCCAGGAATGACTCGAGGATAGAACAGGAAGGCCCTAGGCCAGGGGTTCCCAAACTTTTGGAGTCATTACCCCATTTTAACATGGAAACCTTCATAATGACCCTCACCATACCTGTACCAGACGTAAAGCCAGCCTCAGTGTTGCCATGTCATTTATTTATGCATTTTCTGTACTTTAGAAGTACTTGCAGATTTATAGAATACCAAATTACCCCAATTGGGTAATTTACCCGTAGTTTGGGAAACACTGCTCTAGGCCCTAGCCCCAGTCAGCGCCATGTCAGTAAGGATGGGATACAACAATGAAGAAAAGTCGTCGGCTATTTCTTATAATAATTATGAAGAAAGTTTGCGTTTATTTCAAGAAAAATATAATAAACCACCACCAAATGCAACCACTCTTCGATACTGGAAGCCCACAAACTTTTGGAAACAGGGAGCCTGGTAAAAGATCGTCCAAGAAGCGAAAGGCCAGTAACGGCGACAGGAGACAACAACAACAAAGAAAATGTCCTCGCCAGTTTCCAAGTCGATCCAACAACTTCAACGAGAAAAGCACAAAAATTGGGTATTTCCAAATTTTCATTAGCAAAAAATATTGAAATCACAGGGGTACCACAATTACAAACCCATTTAGCTCATATACGACGATGATTCTGATAGACGGCTGCAGTTTGCTGAAACAATGAGACAAAAGTGCAACAATGATCTAGATTTGCTTCGAAAGATCAAATTTTCAGATGACTATGCCTTTGGTTTAACGAGAAAGGAAACAAACGCAACGTTCACTACCGGGCGAAAAAAAATCTCAAAATACGAATGGATAAACCCGTTAAAACGGCTACACTAACAGTTTGGGCGTGCATTGGTTATTCAGGATTCGTTTCATTTGACATATCGAGAGATACGATGGATGGGAAACGTTATTGCCAGGTATTGAGAGACAAAGTTTTGCCACAGTTTACTAATGGCGTTGGCATGAATTGGCTTTATGACAACAGCTTCAACGAGAAATCACCGCCACATTACTGTACAGCTGCCCGTGATATTCTGGATACGAACGTTGAAGGTAGTGATACTCCGGCTCCGGCCGAGCAGGAGTTCCGGCCATTTTATAAAACCTCCTGCTCCGGCCGGAGGTCTCACTAAACTCCGAGGTGCCAAGTACACTAAACTCAATTCTGACAACTTTTAGTTTTAATTCTATAAAACTATAAAACCTCATTTCTGCACCTATCCGAATATTTCAGTTCTCAGATGACTGTAATAATAATTTATTTTATGAGTGATCAGTGATTGTATTAATATTTCAGTTCTCAGTGACTGTAATAATAATTTATTTTATGAGTGATCAGTAATTGTATTAATAATTGATTTGATATAGGCTACTTTACTCAGTATTCAGCAAGACATCATAAGTTTCATAACCTGAGGATATTCTGTTCAATGGGAATTTTTAGAGAAATTAGCACACAAAGCATAGAAAGTCGACTTTTATAAAGTTTAAGTTATTAAAGACTTAATAATTTAAAATAGCAGGACTATATATATAATAAACCCTAAATAGATGAAACGATGGACCACACACACACACACACACACACACACACACACACACACACATACAGTGTATATATATAAATACTGAAATAAATCATTGGCCGGAGGAAAAAACACTAAGCCGGAGGTTCCAGCCATCCGGCCTCCGGTGCATCACTAGTTGAAGGAAGATGAGTTGGGCGGCGAGGTCCCATCGGGTGGCCAGCTGGATCACCTGATTTAACCCAATTTGCTTTCTGGTTTTGGGCTTATTTGGGTGACAAACTCTACACTCCTGGTTTCATGTATCCAAATGTGAATGTCCTTGGCCGCAGAATAGATGAACAACTGAAAAGGATCCCACTCAATATGTTCAGAAGAACGATGAAGAGTTTCAGAGAGAGAATCCACAAATGTATGATAGCGGATAGAGAGAACTCTTTCAAGAATAAATTACAATTTAACAAAATATTTGTATGAATAAAATTCCTATAGTCTTTTTGTTTGATTTGTTTCATCATTTGAACACTTATCTATACCGTATAATGTTAACTAAATAGTTGTATGTATAAAATCCTTGAAGACTTTTCTCCCACCCTGTATATATATATATCACCGGGTGGCCCAAAAAAAATGGCACCAATTTTGAGAAATGATATCTCAATAACCATTGCAGCTAGGGACTTAAAAAAACAACCAAATGAAAGATAATTCTTTTCCCTTTAAATACTTATTCTATGGCTTGATGGTTATAAGCCCATATAATGCCCAAAATTGGCTTCCAAAAAAGATATACAAAAAAAAGTTGCGCATTTATATTTATTCCTTGATCCTAATTTTAAATGAAATTTTTCTATTCCAGACCCCTCAAGATGGGATTGAGAGAATCTGATAAGAACATTATACAAGCACTACGTGAAGAAAAAGGATATTCATTAAACATAATCCTTTACGAATTTCCAAATAGAAATTGGAAAAAAAGAACTGTGGCACATTTTTTACAAAAACTTAAAGAAACCGGCAGCAGTCAACGGCGTCCGGGAAGTGGTCGACCAGAAACTATTAGAACGCCAGAAAACATTGAAAAAGTAAATGAAATGGTTTTAAGTCAAGAGGAACAACCGGGAACAAGTAAAAGTGAACGTGAAGTTGCGAAAGAAACCGGGATTTCACGTTCATCAGTACAGCGAATAATTCGCTGTACTGATGAACGTGAAATCCCGGTTTCTTTCGCAACTTCACGTTCACTTTTACTTGTTCCCGGTTGTTCCTCTTGACTTAAAACCATTTCATTTACTTTTTCAATGTTTTCTGGCGTTCTAATAGTTTCTGGTCGACCACTTCCCAGACGCCGTTGACTGCTGCCGGTTTCTTTAAGTTTTTGTAAAAAATGTGCCACAGTTCTTTTTTTCCAATTTCTATTTGGAAATTCGTAAACGATTCTGTTTAATGAATATCCTTTTTCTTCACGTAGTGCTTGTATAATGTTCTTATCAGATTCTCTCAATCCCATCTTGAGGTGTCTGGAATAGAAAAATTTCATTTAAAATTAGGATCAAGGAATAAATATAAATGCGCAACTTTTTTTTGTATATTTGTTTTGGAAGCCAATTTCGGGCATTATATGGGCTTATAACCATCAAGCCATAGAATAAGTATTTAAAGAGAACATAATTATCTTTCATTTGGTTGTTTTTTTAAGTCCCTAGCTGCAATGGTTATTGAGATATCACTTCTCAAAATTGGTGCCATTTTTTTTGGGCCACCCGATATATATGAAAATTATTTCACGAAAATGACACATGAAATATATATATATATATATATATATATATATATATATATATATATATATATATATATATATATATATATATATATATATATATATTATTCGTGCATGTAATTCCGGTTGCTATAGTTTTTTTTTCGTTGATTGTTGGCACCATGCAGTAATAATACAATAAACTTTGCCATAATGCAGTGCCATGGACTTTCTGTATACAGCATTTGTATGCCTATATAGCCTTGAATGGACTTCATAAATAGGCACTGCTTCTTATTAGGCGCATTTTAATGCACATTTCTAGAATTTTTTTCTGGTTCATTAAATGAACCAAGTTCAATAAAATTTCACTTATGGATATAATGATTAGGGTAATCTCTTTCGTAACAGCAAAGGTCGCGTGACGGGGATAACTCTACTACAGCTTTACGTGAGAACCGAACTATACGAGTGTCGTTACATCAACCGAACGCAGAAAAGTTCGTCTCCCATCCAATATCTTAACAGATCCACCGTCACCCAACCTCGATGATCTAACGGAAAGCGATATTTTGGATTACATTAACTAATTCGAATTTCATAATGGCGATGTTGAACATTTGCGTAAATTGTCCTTATTCCTGATCGACTTTATGCGAATATAATATAGAATTCGTAAGAAAATAAATGAAGAGTTTGCTCAGTATTTTAACTAAGAGTGACTAACCCAAGCATACATTTCAAATTTTCATCGAAAACGACTTAACCTAACCAAACTTAACTTAACCTAATTCAAATTAACTTAACACGAATTTAACAAACACGCGTAGAATCGAGATTTTCGACATTATCCGAGTTCATAAATTTTGGTGTCGACATATAGACGTCGACATTGTTCCGCTACTCCGTTGTTTTTTAAGTTAAGCGCAACACGATATAGAATTAATAGGTCCATCATATTCTATTTGAGTTCCGAGTGAGACTATTATGAGGAGCTATCATGCCCTACAATTCCTCTACACCAATCATCATTCATTATCTTTTTATCGTAAACCCTTTCTACATTTCGTGTTGAAAACAAATTAAAAAACACCAAATCACGCATCTTCTTGTTCGTGAAATGGCTCATAATTATTGTAATTTCGTGGCTTAAACTTGGCAAAGCAAATAATAAAATTGGAAACAAGAACTCATTCGTCATTTTTCTTCCTTGAATATTTGGGTTATTGTCAGTTCTTCGAATCTGTTATCATTATTTGTCAGTTGTAATAGTAAAAGTGTTATTGAAAATTTAATTTGAAGTTTTATATATATATATATATATATATATACACACACACCTCGTTGCTGTTCCGTGCGTTGGTCTCTCTTTACACGAAGGTCAAGCTGTTGGCCCCGCCTCTAGGTCTGGCTTGGTGGAGGAGCGAATCGCTTTCTTGCGCTCCACCGTACATAGCCAGGTACACCCGGCTCATCTGGTACCGTCCTGAGCCAGGCATCTAGTCTTCTTTTGAACACTTCAATTTTGACCCCTGTAACGTTTCTGAGACCCTTTGGAAGCTGGTTAAAAAGTCTTGGCCCCCTGACAACCAAACTGTTTTCCTTCAGTGTTGAAGAAGCCCCTTGTCGGGCCTTTAATTTGGGAACACTACACATCCTGCCTTTCCTATTTTCCAGTGTTGTTTGAATGGTAATTGGGTTTAGTTTGAGGTTTGGTACCAGTTTTTCGATCATTTTCCATATGTAGATTATGGTGTACCTCTCTCTTCTTCTTTCCAGGGAGTACAGATTTAGTTTACGTAGTCTTTCTCAGTAGTTGAGTTCTTTGCACCCATCAATCTTTGCTGTGAAATTTCTCTGAGTTTCTTCTAGTTTATTAGTTTCTTCCTTTTTATATGGGGACGTCAAAACTGAGCAGTATTTAAGTTTTCGTATAATCAGTGTTTTTAGCAGGGAGAATCATTACTGTCCTGTCCCTTCTTTTGAACGTTCTTAGTACCTGTCCCGCTACTCTTTTTGCTTTATTTATCGCTATCTGATTTTGTGTTTCGAATTTCGCATCATCGGTCATTATATTATTATCCCCAGATCGATCGCTTTCGTGCTTCTCTGAATTTCCTGTCTATCTGGAGCATAATATGCAGTCTGTTTAAGTTCCTCTTTTCTGCCATATCTCAAGAGCTGAAATTTCTCGGTGTTAAATGTCATGTTGTCGTCTGACCATTTGTATATTTTTTCGTGTCCCTCTGTAAGACCTCCACTTCATTTACATCGTTGATTTTTCTGCTGATCTTTGTATCGTCTGCAAAGTGTATATATATATATATATATATATATATATATATATGGAATAATTCAAAATTTTCACGGAAACTTTATTAAACATTATAAGATCTTGTAGGGAACGAAAGCGCTCGGAATCGTTTTTCATTTATATATATATATATATATATATATATATATATATATATATATATATATATATATATATATATATATAATGAGATAGAAACAGAACGGAGACCAACTCTTTCCTCCGTCAGATCCCGCGAATGAAGCTGGGAGGTGCAAAGGGGTCGACCAGAGGTCGATCCTGAACCTTCGTTCAAAGGCATCAAGTAAGACAGAAGATGTGCATTATACTTCAAGGAACATTATATACAACGATTCAATTACACTTAAATAAAATTAATTCTAAACTCCCCTAAAGTAACCTGACCTAAACTAATTTAAGCCAATCTAATCTAACTCAACCTAACGTAACCTAACCTCACCTCTTTCATAACTAAAAGATCTCAAAGCCTCCTCTGTTCCAATCCATTTATTTAAGCGTTCCTTATATATATATATATATATATATATATATATAGTTTGTATATATATATATATTTTATTACCTATATATACACCATATATTCTCTTTATATAGAGAGATGAAGATTGTCCTGAATGAAATTGAGCTGTTGGATAATCTTATTCCAACTTCATTCCAACTTTGTGGACTGTGACCACGAATCCACGTCCTGCAGGAGTAGATCTTTAGGTCTTTTAGCTACCTAGTTTTAATTGCCCTTCCCTCTGCGCGTCGGATGCAGCACACAGGTTCTGCTCACGCAGAGTTTAGAGTTTGAAGACTTAGCAGTTACTTTGAAGTTGGAAGGAGAGTCCATGAAACTCTAAGGGTATTATATATATATATATATATATATATATATATATATATATATATATATATATATGCCTGTGTGTGTGTGTGTGTGTGAAGTAATTGCTCCAATGGAGATGGGAAGTGTGGTAAGAACTTGTTTGCTTTTAATAAGGGTCGAAGCAAACTAAACACAAAGTTCGCTGCTACTTGAAATTTGCCTTTTATCCAAGAATTAAAGGTTTTTGATTAGTTTATCCGGACTCTTTTGTGCCACGAAAACGAAACGGAACTCATTGTTAAAAAGGATCAACCGTAAATTGAAAGGAATTAAGTAAAAAGTTTGAACGTTTCTCATGTTAAAATTTTATATATATATATATATATATATATATATATAACATTTGGTATCCTTTGGTTATATATATATATGCGCCTCGGTGGTGTAGTGGTTAGTGTCGCCGACTACGAATCTATCGGCTCCGGTACCCCCGGTATCGAGACCTGGTGACGGTAGTCGGCGCGCAGCAAAATCCAACTGTTCATCCTTTCACACAATAAAGAAATTGGTTGGTAGATAAATGGGTAGCCTAGTGGTTAAAACGCTGGGATGCTGGTGGGGCGTGGTTCAGATTCCACGTTAAACTGTAAGTCTAAGGTGGAGTGAAAAGCTTGACCTTCGTCAGAATGAACAATTCGGGCAGAAGCAAACCAAAGGTTACCAATATATATATATATATATATACACACGAATGGACGGTACATGTCGAAGTTTTATTGACAGACGTTTCGGAAAATTAATTTCCATCATCAGTGGTAAAAAAAATTAAAATGGATGGATAAATGTAATATATGAAAAATAATTGAATATAATTGGCAAAAGACATGCAAAAATATGGTAAGATGGCAAAAGTAAAGAAGCAGTTATAATATATGATATATTGGCTAAATGTAATGAAAGAAAAATATACAAAAATATGAAGAATAAAGGTGCGCCTAAAATGGGTTTACAACAGTTAAAGGTAAGTCGTTAAGGGATGTTTTTGTACTTAACGACTACAGTTCTGCCTTCAACCTAAGCATAGCGAAATAAACTCTCCCGTCTCACCACTGGAAACTTGCTACCATTCACCTTAATTATCAAACAAATCCTATCCAAATGAATATCCACTATCCAATATTTGTTCAAATCCAATAGTCATTTCTTCCGCAATTTCTAATCATAACTTTATACTGAACTTGGTAATGTCAACTTATACATTCACTTTTACCCGTTATACACTCATTGTATAACATTCACTGTTACCTGTTATACACTCATTGTTACCTGTTATACATTCACTGTTACCTGTTATACAATCATTGTACTTTTATAACGTTATTTTAACAATTTGTATATTTTAAGTTCTCCTTTCTTCATATTTTTTTGTATATCCTTCGTTTCATTACAGTTAACCATCCTATTATATATTATAACTACTTGTTTACTTTAACGATCTTAGCATATTTTTATATATCTTTTGTCCATTATATTTAATTATTTTTCATATATTACATTTATCCGTCCATTTTAATATTTTTAGCACTGATAATAGAAATTCATTTTCTGAAACATCTGTCAATAAAACTTCGACATGCACCGTCTTCTCCTCCTCCTCTTATTCCTCTCTAAATTACACTTCGCCAAGAACAAACCCTTCAATCAAATTCTCTCTCTCTCTCTCTCTCTCTCTCTGTATATATATATATATATAAAATGCGCCTCGGTGGTATATATATATATATATATATATATATATATATGTGTGTGTGTGTGTGTGTGTGTGTGTTACAGTCAATGTCTAAAACCAGGCAATTTGTAAATTGACTGAAATTTTAGGCAATGTGTCAAATTGATGATACACACAAAACCTAACCTAACATAATGAATTTTTAGGCAGCATATTGAGAAATAGGGCCTACCAGTGGGCATGCATATGCAACATTACCAGAAAAGTTAGGTTAGGTTTTGTGTGTATCATCAATTTGACACATTGCCTAAAATTTCAGTCAATTTACAAATTGCCTGATTTTAGACACTGACTGAAACATATATATATATTATATTATATATATATATAATGCAGTAAAATCACAGAAAAACACGTGATCTTTTTAATAAGCAAACAACCACAGGGAAAAGGAAAAGTAAGCACGAAATCCGAGCGCTTTCGTGATATATTCACATCTTCAGGGACAAGAAAGATGTGAATATATCACGAAGATGTGAATATATCACGAAAGCACTCGGATTTCGTGTTTACTTTTCCCTGTGGTTGTTTGCTTATATATATATATATATGAAAAGGTTTATTGGCAGACTATGGTCCATATGATAAATATTATTAATACAATGACAGTTCACATACTAGGGATAGAAATATATACAGTTGATTAGAAATAATACAGTAATGTCCATTGTCCAAGTTAAGTGGAGCTACAGACAGACGTTTTCGTACCAAGAAGTCCATAGCTTAGACTTTAGAGGATAAACGGCAGGACTCATGGATAGCTTGGATAATCGGGTTGGTTGATTTTTTTAATTCTTTGCATTAGACTGTATTGAGCACGTCTTGTTACCTCCGGGAAGCTCGGGACATTGCGGGTAGCAAACATTTGCGAAGCTGAGCATGTCGGGGTAATTTATGTAAGAGTCTAAAAGACCTGTTGTACAACAAATTATGGGTTTTGCCAGAACCTTTTTTATAATTCACCCACAGTTGCTGTCCGTATATACTACTGCAGAAAGTACGAAAGAGAGTATTATATATATATATATATAATGCGCCTCGGTAGTGTAGTGGGTTAGCGTCGCTGACTACGAACCCATCGGCTCCAGGATCGAGACCCGGTGACGGCAGGCGGCGCGCAGCAAAACCCAGCTGTTCATCCTTCCACACAATAAAAAAATTGGTTGGTGGATAAATGGGTACCCTGGGTAGCCTAGTGGTTAAGACACGGCTGTTGGTGGGGTGTGATTCGGATTCCAGTTAAACTGTAGGTCTAAGGTGGAGTGACAAGCTTGACTTTCGTCAGAATGAACAATTCAGGCGGAAGCAAAACCAAGGTTAACCACGGTTAGAGTGGCCCATAAGTCGCAATCATTTATAATTAAAGCGAAAATACAAAAAATCAAACAAAAGTAAAAAGTTTAGAAATATTTTTTGATTATTTTTAAAAAAAAGTTTACTTTAAATTTTTTTTTTTTTTAAATTTTAAAATCAGGTAGATCGATTTTCGCTTTAATTATAACCGATTGGGACTTATTTATGGGCCACCCTATATATATATATATATATCACGTATAGTTTTTGTATGAAAAAAGATACCCCCCCCCAACACCACCAGTTTTCGAACCCGGTACCTCCTAAGTAAGAGTCGCGAGCAATACCATCATAGTAAGACAAGATAAGAGTTTTTTTATTTATTTTAATTTTATTTAATCGACTTTTGTCAATTGTAAACTGTTTTTTTAGATACAATTTTTAATTTACTGTACAGGGTGTCCCATAAGTCCGGTCTCATAAGAAAATTTATTTTAAATTGAATTTACAAATGTTACGCATTAGAACGAAAACAAATGTTCACATTTGATGTCTTGTTTTGAGACTTTTTTTTTTTTTGCAGGTAGAATAACACGCAATAACTCCTGAGGAAAAGGCCTCCTTTTTTTTTCCCTCACGAGCGTAACTCACTTCTATATTAGTCATTCAGTGTTATTCTACCCGCAACAAAAAAAAAAGGTCCCAAAACAAGACATCAATTTGAACATTTGTTTTAATTGCAATGCGTTACTTTTGTGAATTTAATTTAAAATAAATTTTCTCGACAAACCCGGACTTATGGGACACCTGTATTTATCCCAATCCCATTGATCAGCTAATGGAATACTTGACTGACAGGGAGGAATGGTACGTCATCTAAAATGTAAATTCAATACTGAATTAAGCAACATCCACCCTGAGGTTTCTTCAAGTAAGAGCAGTTTGAGGAAACTGACGACCTACTTACTACTCAGCCGCCCACGCCCGCAGTGCTTCTCAACCTTTTCCAACATCATTCATCCTAAACATTTTTTTTTTCAGAAACTTACTCACCCCACTTTGAATACAATGGAAAAGTAATCTTTTTAATTTTCAGTGTTCATTAATATTCAATGCTTTTAATATCTAATATTCAACAATTGCTTCAACAAAATAAAGTGTACATGTACCCTGATTTGATCTCATTCACCCCTGGGTGAACCATTCACCTGGTTGAGAAGCACTGTTAAATAATAACTACTGTATATGTAGGAAATAAAAGAATGGACTTTAAGATGGACCACAGTGCCACAAAAATTACGTAAACGAAAATTACTGTTGTAACTATTTTATCATTAGTAACGAGAGATTACGTAACTGTAATAGAAGTCGTGAGTGACAATAATGATACTAAAATTAAGAACGTCAACTGGGGCTGAATATATCATATATAATTACTAAATATAACGTTCTTTCGTTGTCTGGTTTTGTACGTTTAAAAATTTCTTTTGATCAATAATAATGCGGAGTTTTCGCGATGACTGTGATATTTTGAAGTTTTTTGTCTCTCGTAAATACCGTTGGATTTGTTACGTAAAGTTCGATGGCTTCTTCTTTATAATCACTGACCCGTTTGTTTAGGACGTCTCCAATTTTGCTTATGTAGTGTTGTTAGTCAGTCAATGAAAATATTTTGTAAACTGTCCTCCTTTTACAGTTGTGGTAAAGTGTGGACTCACGCAAAAGAAAAGAATAACCAATGTAGTTAAATTACCGCTTTAACAATAGGTAACACCTTATTATTAGTTTTAATAAATTACTGTAACTATCTACTTGTCACATTATAAATTTAATACGTTGAGCCTCGTCACTTTTCTCCCCGTAACCTAAAGGTTATCACAATCTATCGTATATTTAAACGACTTAGGAAATACTTAACGCTTTTGCTTCCAGAAGTGTTTTACGATGTTAACTCCTGTTCAGCAGGTCTCGGGTTCGAACCCTGTTGGGGTTTATCTGTCGGTCCAGGCTTATGAAACCTTCTTGAGAATCGGTCTCTAATTTCACAGCATTTCATTCCTCTGATGCGACATGTTACTGTCATAACGCGTTCATGCACATCCATCACCAATGATATGCATCTGAAAAAATTAATTAAAAATTTAAAAATAATTAAAATAGAAATCTAATGCATGTATTTGTCTAGAAAGGTGCATGCAATCATGTCATTAAAACATTCATTAAAACATTAAAACATTCATTAAAACATTCATTAAAACATTCATTAAAACATTCATTTGAATAAAACCACGAAGGAAAGGAAACACAGAATGGTGCTCAAGCGCTTTCGTCTAATGACATCCTCAGTGTGTAGACATTGCTGGAGCCTACGTTGAACTTTAACTTTGTATTAAAGCTTTTCAATTTTGTAATAAAGTAAACGGTAATAAATAAGCTTCATTTCACTTAAAGAAATGTTATAAGAATTTAAAAATACGGAGTGACTTTCCAGGCACCCTGTATATATATATATTTATATAATATATATATATATATATATATATATTATATATATATATATGATTGTCCTTTTAAGAAAAATGAATGAAAAGAAACGTAAAATGCGATTTAATATTGTATGTTCCACATATGAGTCTGAATTTATGAGGGAATAAAATCACAACAGCAAACCTAAATTTGTCTGGACAAAGAAAAGTTTATCTCGTCCATAAACGTTTAAAGTTGTTTAAATCTTTCGTAATGGCATAGGTCATGTGACGGAGGAACCTATCCCGGCTTTACGGGGGATTCGAACCATCTACGAGGCGTGTTCAAAAGGTTCTCGGACTGATCCCACAAAAACTTTCTGGTAACACTTACGATCTAATTGATGTTGTCACCTCCAAAGTAGTCGTACTGCGTCTCGTACGCGCTTCAGTATTTCCAAATATGCGACCAGCATTGCCTTCACATTCGTCGGACTTGCCGTGCCTTTTTCGGTCTCGTGGACGTCGCGCACTTCCATTGCGATGACTGCTGTTTTGTTTCAACGTCATACCCGTACACCCACGTCTCGTCATCCATAACGATGTTTCTGAGAAAATTTTCATCAAGATTGGCACGTTGAAGGAGGTCTTGAGACACAACAACACGTTGCTCTTTCTGCTCGGCAGTCAAGAGTCGTGGCACAAATTTGCCTGACACACAACGCATCCCCAAATTCTCCGAGTATCGTGTGGCATGATCTATCGAAATGTCCATTTCGTCTGCGACTTCCCTGACTGTGAGTCTACGGTTCCCTCGAATCATTTCACGAACACAAGGAACAGTGTCATCAGTTCTTAAAGTGGAAGGTCGTCCCACCCTTGCATCGTCCTCAGTCGACGTTCGGCCTTCCTTAAAGCGCTTGTGCCCAGTGGTGTAGTGCTAAATAAAGAAGTGAGGGAACGCATTTTGAAAGTGTTACTCAGATGCGGGGGGGGGACAATGGCGAGCGCGGCGAGCCCATACAGCTGGGGGTCCGGGGGCACTGTAAGCCCCCCGGGAAATCTTTGGAAATCTGACCAATTTCAGGGATATTTTGAGGTCATATGCACTGGATATTAGGATATATTCCAAGGTTGAAGATGCAGTATTTCCAGTGCCATTAGATATATGACATCCAGTACGATCAATAAAAATAGCTAACAACTGGAATGATTAACTAAAAAAAAGTTAACAACTGGTACGCCGTGGTGACTGTTTCACCAGATCTTTATAGGCTAGCATTGCCTCAGTCGAAGCTAAAAGAAATGAAACAGTTAATGATTCTTTCTCATATTTCTTCTAGGGGTGGGAATTAAAATTTCATGACGTTAGAGATTTGTAAGTTCGGATTTATTTGAAATAGTGAGGGAACGCCTTTCCGTCTACCAAAAAAAGTAAGGGAACGCCGTTCCCACGCGTTCCCACAGCACTACACCATTGCTTGTGCCACTCAAAAGTGGTTAGCCAACTTAAGGCGTCATTGCCAAATGCTGTGTTCAGCATGGCATGGGTTTTAGAAGCAGTCTTGCCCAGCTTAACGCAAAATTTTATGCACACACGTTGTTCTTCAACAGTAGCCATTATTCAAATGCACAAAATGCGACAAAACACACAAAATGACTTCACAAAACAGTAAATATCGAGAGAACAAAATACGATATCAACAAGTGGTAACGTCTTTGGACACAGACTGAGTCGCACTACAACATGCGTCATGTGATGCGCGCGCAGCATAACCAGTTCGGGAACTTTTTGAACACACTTCGTACGTGTCGCTACATCATCCGAACGCGGATGAGGGCCACCCATCCAATCGCTTATAACTCGGTGACCGAACGGAAAGCGGTGTTGGGACGTGACCACAACACGTTTTTGTTATCAGTATTATGCCCCTTTGACGCTTCTTTTTAACTTCTTCACTTGACAAGATTACTACTGTCCACTGCCTGAAGTGTCCCAGTGGTAGGTTTAGATTTACGGGTGTTGGTTTATCCAACAGGGCATCGAAATAGAGAAGGTATTTTATTTCTGACAGATTTTTGTCTGCATGTCGTCAGAAATTCTGTGTTGATGTGGGCTAAATCTTTATAGCATACCGTCCACTCTCCTGTGATGCCATGAAAACAAATTTCCATGTACGAATGTGGTGACACATCACAGTTTTCATGTTGAGTGACATATCACAGTTTTCATGTAGAGCCATTATAATTGTTATTTGTAATGGTTTATAAAAGGTTTTCAACATTTATTCACATCTCGCTTTTAGTGTAGTTTCATTAATCGGTGGTTAGCCAACTTAAGGCGTCATTGCCAAATGCTGTGTTCAGCATGGCATGGGTTTTAGAAGCAGTCTTGCCCAGCTTAACGCAAAATTTTATGCACACACGTTGTTCTTCAACAGTAGCCATTATTCAAATGCACAAAATGAACCTATCCAATAAAACTAACAAGTCCAAAGCTTGGTCATTCGACCGATTTATATTCCATACGGTATTCCCGAAGAATAAACCAGATCAGGAAGGGAATTCAGTACAGTTAAGCCAGTAAATATAATCAACTGCTGTATTTTTACAAATTTATTTAAAACTATTTCGAGTTTTTCCATTTTAAAATGTATTTTCATCTTGAATGTAATTCTGATGGGGCCGATGTAAAATCCCTTTGAGATTGGTTCATGCGATTTCTTGGCTGCCGACATCACAACTACGTACAAAACTCCTCTTTGATGTACATGATTCATGTGTACATATTGCATAATCTGCGTATTTAGAACACGGGGTTCCCTGTACATTTGAACGTGTGTAGTCACGTAGTGTCTGTATTCAGTTTAACAGTCTGTACATTGTAACATTTTTAAAGCAAGAACTTTCGCTCTAACTGAAGTCATTCTTAGTTTGCTCCGAAAATTACCCGTTGGCGGTAATTCAGTAGAAGTTGTAAGATTTAAGTGAGTTAAATGGGGGAGCACTTGACTAATTGTCCAACCATCAAATGCCCATTTCGATCTCCCAGTTTCATTCCATGGGAATGTGACCCGCATTAATTTTCGGGTCATGTGACTCCTCATTTTACGGAGGTCAGGCTTGTTGCCCCTTCTCTTAGATATTAGAATTAAGCCCAATTTATCAAACTTGGGTGTTTAGCGTTGAAAACAAAAGGAATAAATCACAAATAATGAAACAAAGTAAAATTAGGGTGAAGTTACTCTCTCTGTTCAAGATTTTTAGCTGGGTGCTGTTACGTATCTCGCCAAATGCCTTTTTTTGTTTATTTTGACGTTCATTTGCTTTCTTTATTCATTATTCATTGTTCTCGTTTCACTCGTTGTCACCCCTTTCGAGGGTCATTCATTCCGGGCATTTTTTAATTTCATTTAAACCCAACTAGTCAGGACCTGTTGACAAGTTGTTGACGACCTGCGTGAAGACAGCTTGTCACAATCCCTCCATTCAGTTCCTTTTCATTTCTCTTTTTATTTCATTTCCCCTTCGAGAGGATTGTATTTTTTCTCTCTTCCGCTTTCTCGACTGCATCTCTCGACCTCCTCCTATTGACTTCGTGACCTCTTTGCTCTCTCTCGTCTCCGTCTCCGGTGATTGGTGACTTTCGGTCTTCTCGTTAGACGCATCGGACCACGACTTAAAACAGTCATTCAAACATACTGTTTCGCGCGGCTTCATTTAGGCTAATTTGTTTGCCCCTGTTTTAAGGCGTTTAAAAACGGCCCGCCGTGTCACTGCTGTTTGATGACAACCATTCGCACGTTTCGATCAGTACAGCATTTTCGCACTTATTTACGAGCGAAATAGAGGTCGTTTTTCCGCGCCCTTCCGTTTAGACATTTCCTCCAAAGTTTGTCGTTCAAGAAGAATATCGCATACACTCATTCATTAATTGAGACGAAGAATCTGATTGGCTGGGATGCGACTCGTAACGGCCAATTGCAGGAGTTGTTTATTTAATGAACCCTTGGCAAAATGTGACTCAGAAAATAACTAAAAGTCATTAAATAATGTAGTTCTTATGTATCCAGAATGATAACCATATTTTAAAGTTATATATGTAAGTATGAGGACATGGGACATGTTATTACAAGAAAATGATCGTATATTTAATATTATTTATATTATGTTGTACTGAGCTCTCATAAACTTATATATATATATATTATATATTAGTGGTGGACCAGATGTCAGTTTTTCAACATCTGCGGATGCGGATTTTTAATTTCAATATCCGCGGATGCGGATATTTAGTTAATCTATGAATATAATATAGAATTACGAATATATGACATAATTTTTCAAATTTCGTGATATTACTATTATGGCAGGCAATGCATAAGAATTAAAATCAATATTAATGTTTTCATTATGATAAAAATAATAACTTTCTCAAGAGTTTCAGCTACAGTGGAGTACTCAAGCGGCACAGGCAGTGTTTGTTGATTTAATGGTATTTATGTTTTGAGGTTTATTTATTTGTTTGTTCATTAATAATAATTAATACTTTACATGAAATGTGCATGACTGGGCCTTATAAGCTACTTTATAAGCTAATTTAATTGTAAATTGCATAATTTATTGGAGGTAATATCCGCATAACATCCGCAGTCAGAAGTGCGGATGTTAAAAATGATGCGGATATCCGGTCCACCACTAATATATATATATATATATATACAAGTTACTAACAGGAGATTTACGAAATTCCCTTCTAAATTCCGGAAATCCTAATTTAATAATTTTTCATTAAAAGAGGAAACCGGTTAATTAAACACCTGAGTTTTATTTCAATGAGATTACAGGTAAAACGTACTTCTTATTATTATTATTATTTTGCAAATTGCATTCTCTGAAAAATTTGCAGGGATTATATATATATATATATATATATATATATATATATATATTATGCAGTAAAGAGGGGCCAAGGGCGAGGGTTCACAGAGATGCCCCTCCCCCTATAGAAAGAGAAGGAGAAAGCCAAAATCAAGGTTCAGAGATTTTGAGATGCCTCGACACTCTGCGTTTGAAAGACTGGAAGTCATAGACAGAGGGAGAAGATGAATCGAGGAAGGTTGTTCAAGAGTTGACCGGTTGAGTAGATGAAAGATTGAAAATACCGATTAACCCTTGCGTTACAGAGTTGGACAGAAAAGGAATGAGAACGTGTCGAAAGTCTGGTACTTGAAGCTCTCCTTAAAGGTGGATGCGTGCAGTCAGAAAGTTAAGTTCAGAAGGGCAGTGCCTGTTATAATAGTGATGGTAAAGAGAGAGTGAGGAAACACAGCGGCGAAGAGAGAGGGATTGAAGAGAGTCAGTAAGAGGCAGGGAACTGATGAGACGAAATGCCTTTGATTCCACCCGGTCAATTATAGCTGTGTGGGTTGAACCACCCGACACATGAGAAACGTACTCCATGTAGCGGCGGACAAAACCCTTGTGCAAAGACAGCAACTGAGTGGGGATGAAGAAACTGCGGAGCCGGTACAGCACACCTAGCCTCTTAGAATCTGTTTAATAAAGAGAGTATATGTGATCTTTCCAGGAAAGATTATGAGAAAAGGAAACCCCAAGAATGTTAAGAGAAGCAGGATTGAGTTGTGCATTATTGAAGATAATGGGATAGTCGTGTGGAAAATTGTAACAAGTAGACTATAGTTCGAATAAGTAATGGTAAATGGCCAATATATATACTGGTTTTTTCCTTTTTCATTACGGAAGCCCAATGTGGGCAACGGGTCACTAGCAAACAGGCCTCAAAATATAGCCTCCCTCACCATTTGCAAAGCAGATAGGACCCAGCTTTGGAACAAAATCCCAGAAGAGTCCCCTGTTCCATGCATATTAGGTCTGTGTATTCCGTAAAAATTATCTCGGGGACCAGGGATGGGGTCAAATACTCTTGTATTTGTATTTGAAGATATTTTAAATACCTTTAGGAAGTATTTGTATTTGTATTTTGAGATTTCCAATCAAAAGTATTTGTATTTGTATATAAAATATTTTGAAAAGTATTTAAAATTTCCAAATACTTTTGAAATATTTTAAAAATACTTTTGGAAATAGTTATACAAATTCCTATAACATTTTGTCCTAGCTTTCATTGTTGAACATTTAAAATAAAAATATTGATAGGTATTATAGCTTTGTAGGTTATCTACATTCTACAAGACCCTTACCCTTGGCAATATAGTATTATACAGTACATAATTGTGTGTTGGACTGTTGGTTACCATGGAACAGAGTTTACATTTAGGATGCTTTGTGAAATTTAGTCAGTTCTTACTTGAACAGTGACTAGTATTTGTATTTGTATTTCGCAAAATTTAAAGTATTTGTATTTGTATTTAAATACTTTTAAGTGTATTTGACCCCATGCCTGCAGGGGACCATTCTGAGTTGTATGACATTAAACAGACGTCATAAGTGCTTTGAAAGTGGGCGTTCAAAGTTGCAGGTTGAGGTTTATATTTTGGATTTTGGCGAAAAATACAATAGTTATCCTTTTTCTTTGATGTGAATTCAATCTGAAGTAAATGCAACGAGTTTCTCGCGTATATTGAGGTTCTGAATGTAGTTGTCTAGGCTTGCTTTTAACCCTGATCCTGTCCCAAAGCTGGGTCCTATCTGCTTAGCAGATAGTTGATGAGTGACACTATATTTTGGGCCTCTTGCCAAAGACCCGCTGCTCGCTTTGGGCTTCCATCATGAAAAAGAAAGAACTTTAGTATTTGTCATTTACTATTATTTATTCGGACGATAGTGGATTTAATTAGTCCTTATTTCATGCACATTAGGTCTGTGTATTTCGTATATATATATATATATATATATATATATATATATATATATATATATATATATTATATATATATATATATTCACAGTGTTTATACTCGGAATCATTTATATTTTATTTATATTTCTGTGGGTGTTGGTTAATTGTGGATTTCTGTGAAAATGAAGGTCTCTTCCACTCATTTCATCTCTCTGGATTATCTCTGTCGTGGAAGTAGGGCTGACCTGTCCCCCGCCCCACCCGAATCTCCCTCTGACTCCTTTTGGTCCTTCTGGTGTCACTTATCAAAATCTTGCAGAAAGGAAATCTGGCGAGATCTTGGTCGGAAATTGGGATCATTCGAGAGGTCATTGCAATTGAAACCGCACATCGGGCGAAAGTGAAATGAAAGAGGGGAAATGAGTGGAACAAAAACAAAAGGGAAATGAAAGAGGGGAAATGAGTGGAACAAAAACAAAAGGGAAATGAAAGAGGGGAAATGAGTGGAACAAAAACAAAAGGGAAATGAAAGAGGGGAAATGAGTGGAACAAAAACAAAAGTGAAATGAAAGAGGGGAAATGAGTGGAACAAAAACAAAAGTGAAATGAAAGAGGGGAAATGAGTGGAACAAAAACAAAAGTGAAATGAAAGAGGGGAAATGAGTGGAACAAAAACAAAAGGGAAATGAAAAAAAAAAGGTAAACATTTCACTGAGGAAAAATATATAAATTTATTTTTGCGGGAAAATTTTATAAAGTTAAAAAATGATTGAGGCGTTCATTTTTTCTTTGGGAGATTTTAATGGAAGCATTTGAGGTCTTTCCAAAGAGAGTCCTGTTAGTATTAGGATGCCAGGCCTTAGCTGGTACTTTGATATTGGCATCCTTAAAGCCCCCGGCATATAAATTGCACTGAAATTGGGGAAGAGGTTGGGGGGGGGAGGATCAAGCGCTGAGTAATGACGTTTTGAAGATGACGAAAGGAACGTCGAAACTTTAATAAAAAGTCGGATAAGTAATCAACCACTGAAGCAAACACAAGAATTCAATTAATAAATAAGGAAATATGTATTGTTATTACGATTCCTTATTCCGCTCTCTCTCTCTCTCTCTCTCTCTCTCTCTCATATATATATATATATATATATATATATATATATATATAATATATATATATATCGTCTGTGTGTGTGTGTATGCATGCATGCATGCATGCATGCATGCATGCCTTTGAGAGAGAAAGAGCGAGATCGAATGAGTGTCCTGCTTGTTAGGTTTGTTCAGTTATAAAATATGATTTGAAGGAGAAAGAGAAAGGCGAGGCACTCTCCGATTCCCATTTAAAATTTATAAACCGGGACTGGCACTGCAGTGGCCTTTCTCCAATTTATGAGGAGCGGAAAATGATTTAAATTTGGCAAAAGAGGCTTTTCATTTTATTTCTTTTTGTATATTTGTTTAAACACTGGCTTTTATTTTCCTTTAGTTCAGATAAAGTTACACACACACACACACACACACACACATACACACACTATATGATAGTGATAATGATAAGCTTTATTGACAAAATATAAATCCTACAACATAGTACAATATTCTTGAAGGTAATAAGCGATATATATAGTATTTATTATTTATTTATTTATTTATTTGTATTTCATGTATTTCAGTGCTTCTTTTTAATGTATTCATTGTTGTTTGTAGAGTTTTATTGCATTAATATTATTGTAGGTTTATTGTGATTGCGAATGTTGCACGCAATGGCACCAAAATATTGCAAGGTCATACCCGGACATGAGATATCTCCCCCTCAGTCCCCTTTCCGCATGGTATTCTTTGGTACTCCCCTCGCAATGTGGCACTCATTGGCATTCCATCGAATCATTGTACCCTCCTACCACCCCTACCCCCTTACACCTACCCCACGCGTTGCCTAGCGAGTCATTACCTGATTACGAGGTGTCGCGTTCAAGGTCGGCAAATTTTCTTCAAATAAATTTACTAAACTAAAGCCGAAAATTATATTTAAATTAGAGATTAACGAAACAGAAATTAAGATAATTAATGGTATAATTAATTACCTCCTTTACCGTCCAATTTAATTAATAACAAAATGGACGGTAAACGACGACGCCGTGCTATGGTAACCGTCGCTTGGAAACGCGTGAAGTTGGAGAACGGGAAGGGTGGTTGCAATGCTGCAACAAGGAGTCAGACGCCAAAGTGTGCTTTGTTGAAAAGGGAAATATCGTTGTGTCCAGTTATGACCTCGCAATGTTGTAATGCAATCGCGCGCACCATTTAAAATAGGGCAAAAAACTGTAATACTTTTTGTATTAAATGTTACAGTCAACATTAATATTTGCGTCCGTAGTTGTTTTGAAATTCTTCTTAAGGTTTATAACATTTAAAACATACATACTCGAGTTTTATTTCCTATCATTTACCTGTTTATTGTTTCAATTCACTTAATGGATTTGACAAGTGACGTTCTTTAAATACCATAAATGCTCTTAAATTTTTGGAAGGGTTTCTCGAATTTAAAACTTTTTTTTTTTTCTTTCTTGTCACTATTCCTCATTTCTTTGAATAAATTCCTCTTCGACCCTCCTCTCCTTTCCCTTCTACTATTTTTCCTTCCTTTCGCTGTTTTTGTTTTTTTTAATTTCTCTTTTCTCCTCGTTTTTTTGTTTTTTTTCTTTTTTCGATGCAAAACTTTTCCTTTTTTCTTCTCTGAGGAATTGTTCGAGTTCTTTCGTCTCAGTTCGTTTCTGGTCAAAGGACAATAATTCGCATTCGCAAAGAACGAAAATGCTTCGCGAACTGCCACGACGCTCGACCTTATGAGCGCCTTAGGAAGGGCTAAGGAACCCTCCTGGGGGAAGTTTAAGGCCGTAAAGAGCGGTTTTTTTCTAATTAATTTCGGGTGAAGATGCGTCCCGGTCCCCAATGAGGCTACCCCTCTAATACTGTCAGGGTTTTAGATTCTTTAGAGATTGTGGCTCGATTAGCCGGTTTACAACCGCAATTGGAAAGGTCAGGGAAGGAATGCGGGGTTAAAGACTTTGCCGCTGCGCGGAGGTTTTGTCAGTCACGAACGCGTTCTCGTACCCCGCGGAATAAGGGTATCGGGAGATGGACTGCTTCCCTTCCACGAGAAAACCAAACTATCTCATCAGAAACACTTTCGTTTGCTCGACCACACCTCATCCTTGCATGAGCTGCTCTTATGCAAAATACAAAACCCGAACGCTATATATATATATAGTGTATATGCCCAGCGTCTTAACCATTAGGCCACCCATTTATCTACCAACCACTTTTTTCATTGTATGGAAGGATTAACAGCTGGGTTTTGCTGCGCGCCGGCTGCCGTCACCGGGTCTCGAACCCGGGGCCGATGTATTCGTAGTCAGCGACGCTAACCACTACACCACCGAGGTGCATTCGTGAAAGTTAATGGCAGTTGAATGATAGGTTTAAAATGAGATTCCTTTAGAAATAAATTGAAACTGTAATAACCGTTTTGTCACAATATACTGTGTGTTATATATATATATATATATATATATATATATATATATATATATATATATATATATATATATATATACAGGGTGGGCCAAAAGTCTGGATCCATAGGAAAATATTTATTTTAATACATAAATTACAGCAAATGGTAAATACTTAAAATGAATATCAACTTTAACTCGTAAATGCGTATCCGTGATACTGTACAGTAGTTCGTACTCCAGTATAAATACTCAAATACTTTTTTTATTTCAGCCCAGAAATGGCTTCGAATCTAACAACAGAAGACCGGGTGGAACTTGTGCTCATGTACGCAAGACAGGGCGCTACACACAGAGAAGTTGCTATCGAATTCAATAGAAATCATCCTGATAAGCATCCAGTAACACATGCGACTGTTGGCAAGTTGTTTAAACGTTTCAAAGAAACAGGAAGTGTACATGATCGACGGCGTTCTGGTCGTCCAAAAACTGCAAGTGATGAAAATACCTCTGCAATGGTGTGTGAAACTTTAACGAATAGTCCAGTAAAGTCAACAAGAAGATTATCAAATGAAACACGCATCTCGAGAACTTCAATTCGAAGAATTATTAAAAATCATAAATTCCATCCCTAAGTGTCTCGATGTCAGAGGCCGCCAATTTGAGCATTTGTTATAATTTGTTGTTTATACTGGAGTACGAACCACTGTACAGTATCACGGATACGCATTTACGAGTTAAAGTTGATATTCATTTTAATTATTTACCATTTATTGTAATTTATGTATTAAAATAAATATTTTTCCTATGGATCAGACTTTTGGCCCACCCTGTATGTATATATATATATATATATATATATATATATATATATATATATATATATATAAGCAAACAACCACAAGGAAAAGGAACACAAAGTCCGAGCGCTTTCGTGAATATATCACGAAAGCGCTCGGACTTTGTGTTTCCTTTTCCTTGTGGTTGTTTGCTTATTAATAAGGTCACTTGTTATTTTGTGATTTTTAGTGCATATATATATATATATATATATATATATATAATATATATAGAGAGAGAGAGAGAGAGAGAGAGAGAGAGAGAGAGAGAGAGAGAGAGAGTTATTTAAATACAAAAAGAAAATTAAGTAGACGGTCCCCAGCTTTTAGACTAAATTCCATATTCACTCGTTCTGCCAAAGTTGATTCCCACTTGGATCAACTTTCCGACATCTCTCAATTTCGTAATTGTAAAACTTTTAATTACGTTTTACGCACATAATATAAAAAACGTAGAATTAATACGCTTAAAACCTGTCACGCAACCTTTAGTGTACACACACCCACACACACACACACACACACATATATATATATATGCAGTAAAATCACAGAATAACACGTGATCTTATTAATAAGCAAACAACCACAGTGAAAAAGGAAAAAGAAACGAAATCCGAGCGCTTTCGTGATATATTCACATCTTCAAGGACAAGAAGATGTGAATATGTGAAGATGTGAATATATCACGAAAGCGCTCGGATTTAGTGTTTCTTTTTCCTTTTTCCCTGTGTGTTGTTTGCTTATATATATATTTTTTTTTTTTTTTTTGTATGTGTGTCCGCACGTGGGTGCGTTTGTGTGCTTGTTAGATTGACTTAGATTAGGTTTCACTCGATTTTATTCAGTTATCGAATTAATTGTTCTCATATATATATATATATATATATATATATATATATATACATATCATACATATACACGCAGTTGAGCGCATGTTCTGTTGTCATGTTGGTCGCTCGCCATCTGTTGCGAGGCACAATTAATATCCCATGTTTTCCATGCAGCGAGTTGAACCATCGTGTTTTTACTATTTCTCGTAAATCAATATTGGAAAGGAAAATACATTTTTTAATTTTGGAAATTGGAAATTGGAAATTTAGTGATTTTTGCCTTTGTACGAATTAATTCTTGGTGTGGTACATTTACAATTGTCGTTCGGATGAACGTTTATTAATAAACGGGCGGAGCAGGTTTCTTGAATAATTTAAGAACGTTTCCTGATTTGGCTTCAGAAATATACATTTAGTTTCAAGTTTAATGAGGACGTTGGTTAAAAAGAGCAAATTTATAACTAAAATTGCAAAATTGTCTCGTCAATAGGTGTCACCAGGTAGAGTGAAACCGAAGCCAGCCCTTGTACATTAATGGATAAGCAAAGCGAAGATACTGAGGTGGGGGAAAAAGTCTGCACGGGCACGGGTAGGACAGTAAGCCCGTGCTCGGCCGGCCCATGGGTCGAATATGGGCGGGCTTGTTGAAAACATGGCGAACACGGGCCGGGTATGGGCTGAAAATATAGCGTTTGACTACGGATTTGGGCGGGTGCGGGCATCAACTTTTTTCAAATGTGTAATGAATGGTAAAAAATTTTTTTAAATATTTGTAAGTTTTTAAAAAATACTACTAATATTAACTTTATAGTTGCTGCTAGCCATAGTACTCAATTTTGATAGTTACACAGCTATAATACAAAAGACGGCAAAGTGTTATAGGTCGTATCGCGAATCAATTTATTATATGAAGATTCAATATTACATTAAAACGGGTACGGGCCGGGCCGGGTACATGTTTTATAAAATTCTTACGGACCAAGCCGGACACAGGCTTTAAAATGAAAAGAACATAACGGGCCGGACCCGAAACCCACAGGTATGGGCCGGGCCGGGCTAAAAAGTAGGCCCGTGCAGACCTCTGGTCGGGGGTTCCGGTTAGCAGAACATAGTCGATCTTCACAATGTCGACACGCATAAGAGCAATCTGCACAATGTCGATACTAAAAGTTAGTTTAAATTAGGCCAGGTTAGGTTCAGTTAGATTCGGTCTGGTTAGGCTGGGTTAATCTAGTGGTAAGTAAAGTATGTGAAAATACTGTAGTACAGTTTATTTATTGCTGTCTTTGTATTGACTTATTTTTGTTTTTCTTACTGTAAGTACTTTGTGTGAGTATGTAAGGATATAACATTTATTTGAAAATTGTAATTATGAGATAAGCTCAAAAGACAATCAAGTTATTTTGATCGAAGTTGATGTAAAAGAAGACAATTAAGTCATTAAAATTACTGCATCACTTTTTACATATTTTTAAATGAAAGAAACCCTCTAAAAACACAAATTCTTATTTTGAAAACTCTACAGATTGTAGAGGTTGTATTAAGTCTTCGTTTAACTATAATAATCACTGAGGAGGGCCATAAATTGGTATAGGTGCTCGGGACAGACGAACGCGGTTCGTTGCGCTAACTCATGAATCATTATTGACCAGCATCATCGGGGGTCGAACCCCCGCGTTACAGGAACAGAACCTTACGTATGTTTTTGGTAAGAAATGGTTAGTGCAATCATATAACGTGGTTGGGTTAACCATTTGGATTGGTTGGCAGATATATAAGTATGTACTTGATTGTTTTAACCAAGAATTTTTCTCAATATATACACAAAAATAAGTCCCTTATTCGGAGCGTCCAGGATTCAGAAGTTCGGTATGACCGTATGCAGGAGTTTTATTATTAATATTATATATATATATATATATATATATATATATATATATATATATATATATATATATATATATATATATATATGGTGTTTATAAAGTCCATATCTATTTCAGTGAAAACGTAGTAAAAAGGGTAAAATTCAATAACAATATAATAGAAGACATACATTTAATGAATACTTAAGCATATGATTCTACATGAGCACCATCAGTATCTCTACAGAGTTCGAATCTGTCAGCAGCATTGCGGAACACATTTTGGAGCATGACAGGGGTCATTTTTGTAACTGCTGTTACGACACGAGAACGTAAATCTTGCAGATCTGTAACCCTCGTTTGATAGACGTTCCATTTAATAAAGCCCCATGCAAAGAAATCCAAGGGCGTTAGGTCAGGAGATCGAGTCGCCCAGGGCCTGTTGCCTCCACGTCCGATCCACCGATTTGGAAATCGTTCATTTAGGTACTCCCGAACAATGTTTGCATAATGACAAGGTGCCCCATCTTGTTGAAAGATGATGGTGTTTAAAATGCCATCTGAATGAAGCTGGGACATTTACATGCTCGTATCGTAACAGGTTACAAAAATAACCCCTGTCATGCTCCAAAATGTGTTCCGCAATGCTGCTGACAGATTCGAACTCTGTAGAGATACTGATGGTGCTCATGTAGACTCATATGCTTAAGTATTCATTAAATATATGCCGTCTATTATATTGTTTTTGAATTTTATGTTTTCACTGAAATAGATATGGACTTTATAAACACCCTGTATATATGGAATGAATTTCACAATTAAACACGTGAAATGAATGAATGATAAATCCACAAGGAAAAAAAATGATTTCAAGGCCTTTCGTGTATTCAGAAGTACACTTCGTCAGGGAATCCCCTGACGAGGTGTACGTCTGAATACACGAAAGGCCTTGAAATCATTTTTCTTTTTCCTTGTGGGTTTGTATTACATATATATATATAATACAAACACCCACAAGAAAAAGAAAAATGATTTCAAGGTCTTTCGTGTATTCAGACGTACACCTCGTCAGGGGATATATATATATATATATATATATATATATATATATATATATATATATATATATATATTTCATATTTTCTATAATTTTTTTTATTTCCATTTCAGGTAAGATTCAAGTAAATATGGAAATATGGCACAATAAGTCATCATCATCATCATCAGGTAAAATCTCTCTCTCTCTCTCTCTCTCTCTCTCTCTCTCTCTCTCTCTCTCTCTCTCTCTCTCTCTCTGTTATATACACATTTTTTAGGATTATAATTACATAATTATAAACTGACCTGCATTCAAATACTAAAAATACAATAATGGTACTTGTCACTCTTTTAATGGTATGTGACCATTATCCTATAACCTATGACCGTTGTCATAGGGTTATATATATATATATATATATATATATAGTAAACTACATTCTGAACAGACACCTGTAGTTAAAAAAAAAAAGGTGAAACACTGTCGACCTGAGGCCATTATGCCTCCGGGAGCCCTCCGGCGTAGCCACATCTCTCTTTATGTTTTTGTTTTTTCAAACTTTTTTTTACTTAGAAAAGAATACAAATGACGGAGTTTTACAGTTTTTAGTTATTTGTTATGACATTAATATATTTACAGTTCTCTCATCGGAATATGCCCAAGTTTGAAAGCATGGAGGCCTTTTAGACAAAATTAATGGCATTTAGTTTATTCATTACATAAAAATAGTAAAAGTGTCAAGTAATAATAACAGAGACAACAAAAAAATGATAATAACAAATACAGAATATTACATGATTTTAAATTAAATTATATATTGTATGTATATTTAGTAGAAAATATTACATAAAACAGTGACAATGGCGAGTAATAGTATCATAGTTGTGACCACAAAACTAATAATAATAATAGCACCAATAATAATAATAATAAATATTGAATAATGAACAACCTTTACTGATAAAATATAGTATTTCTACAATTTACATTGACACTAATTGTTTACAAAATGTTACTTAATATGAAATTAGCATATTTTGAATAGTTGATTACAAAATTGACTACTATAATAAAAATGGCAGTAATGAACTGTTACATCAGTAGGAGCTAATGAAGTGCGTTTTTTTTTATTAGAGATTTGCAAAATACATTTAATGATGAAGCCTGCCTGATATGCATGAGAATTGCATACTATGCATCTGCTCCTTTGAAAGAGTGCATTTCCTGCAGTTTCTATTGTATAGTTAGGTTTGTGTATAAAATCACTGGGCAGTTTGGTGTTATAACGATATTGTATTTGATGGGGGAGATAATTGCTCTTTGAATGGGTGATATATGTTTATTTTTATTGGTAGCTTTGAACATATTGATAGCAACATTGAATTTACGTAAGTCATTTAGTTTTAAAATATTTAACTCTTTAAACATAGTTGCTAATTAGTGATTTTATATTTCAATCCTTTAATTCTTTAATTTTTAAATAATTTTTCTTTTACATTTATTGTTTAATTTTATACCATTAAATCAGTTTACAACACAAGTGGTGCTGGGTTCGAATTGCGGTTGGGACATTTTTACATTTAAAAACTGTGCGTGTTCATGCATGATTTTATATATATATATATTATATATATATATATATATATATATATATATATATATTCAGGTGAAATGTATGTAACGAGCGTACTAATGAAGGTGTATAATTAAGCTCATTAGAAATTTGCATTCACTTATACATTTGAATGGTATTAAAGTGAGCCACAGAGTGTGCAATCAAAAGACGAATTGCTTTCAAAGTGAGTACAACGTAATTACAAAGCACCCTAGTAACAAATACATCTGGATGTACTTGTTACTAGGGTGCTTTGTCCTTTATCACGTCTTTGTATAGTAAAGCTACTTTTAACGGCGTAGGTACAAATTTTTTCAGTTTTGTTTATGGTAAATATAAACTTAGCTCAGTTAATGCATTAGTTTGTAGAGATTTTAATTTATGTTCAAATTATCAGGTTTTTCGTATTGAAATAGTTTTTCTCAGGAAGTATTTTTGTGATAATAATTAGTCAAGTTATATTTTCGACAAATTACAAAAGAAATTTTTGGACACTCAATTTATTTCTGCACAAAAACCAGTAACGGTGTCTAAACAAATTGTGTATTTGAGTTTTCAGTATTTGGGTCACTCTAGTTTTAACATTAGAAAATTATGAAGCAAAGCACCGAGAAACTCTTATCCCCAAATTGAATTTTGTTTGGCCTTTGTTAATTGTTTTAAAATATCCTCGTTTTTTTAAATTTTAAGGACAAGTGTCCAGAGCAAACTAGGTTTTGTGTTATTTATAAATGTATTTGTGATAGCTGTCAAGTATCGTACGTTGGTAGTACACAGCTCCAATTCACTCTCCGTGTGGATCAACACAGGGGGTTATCAACGAGAACTGGACTGCCTTCGTCCAATTCTTCTCATTTCGCTATTATATTACATTCGGAAACAACTAATTATCCACTTAGAAGCAGGGTTGGCAAAAACCCAGCAAAAACTCAAAAACCCAACTGGTTTTTTGCTGGGTAGTTGGGTTTTTGCTGGGTTTTGGGGTTTTTGCGAACCCTGCTTAGAAGTAATAATTTTAGGATAACAAACTAAACCCATAACATTTTGGATCAGCGAGTGATGGACTACCTCTATATCAGGGGTTCTTAACCTGTGGTCTATGGCTCATTATACAGGTGGTCCAAAAAAAGGTTAAGAACCCATGCTTTACACGAATGAACGGTTTATTTTCAGTTATTAATAATCAAATACTGTACCTGCCACCTCCCACCACTACCCACAAACAGGTATGGGCCACATACCAAATGGGCATCGCAAAGTGATCCACGTGCAAAAAAGGGGTTAAGAACCCCTGATCTATATTAACGAAATGAAACCCTCACTTAATAAGTATGGCAATGCTGTTAAGTTAAAAATCTTTTAATTTAATTAAGGTTTGCTTATTTTGGTTTTATGAAAATTTTTAAATTAAGTTTTTATTATTTTCATTACTTTTTATTACTTTTTATATTACTTTTATTACTTTTAGTTTTTATGCAAGATTTTAATTGATGTCTTCTTATAACAAATAAGTTGTGTTGTGTGTCCATATCGAATAATTTTTTTAATTTTTTACATATTATTATGAATATTTAGTTTTCATTATTTAAACGGTTTTATAATGACTTTTGTAGCTACTGAAGATGGAGGTTGAACTACTGAAATGTTTAGTCGATTAAATAAATAGTGAAAGTGTTGGTTCTTGCAATTGTATTACTGTATATATATATATATATATATATATATATATAGGGTGTCCCAGAATTAACTATCTATTTCAATGAAATCGGACAAATTTAATAAAAACTGACATAATTTTGTGTTTATTACTAAATTATGATACAAAAACAAATAGATTTATAAATCATAAGTCAAAACTTTATTGAGAAGTTTCAACATGTGCACCGTCTGTATCTCTGCAAATTTCAAATCTATCCTCAGCGCTGCGAAACACATTTATTTTGAAGCATTTCAGGTGTTATCTCCCGCACTGCCAACTGGATGCGTTCTTTAAGTTCAGCTAAACTATTGATCTTTTGGCGATAAACCTTTGTTTTTATGAAACCCCATGCAAAGAAATCCAGGGGTGTCAAATCCGGAGAACGCGGAGGCCAAGGTCGAGGTCCTCCACGTCCAATCCACCGATTCGGAAGGCGTCTGTTGAGGTATTCTCGAACAATTAGAGCATAATGACATGGTGCTCATCTTGTTGAAACACAACATTATCAAGAATGCCATCATCAAGAAGCTGTGGTTCGAGAAACTGCTGAAGCATATCAAGGTAGACGGTACCTGTTACAGTTGCTTCCGCAAAGAAGAATGGGCCATAAATTTTGGATTTGGTCATTCCAAGCCACACGTTAACTTTTGGAGAGTCTCTTTGCCATTCTAAAAATAAAACTATGAAAAACTATGAAAAAATTATGAAAATAAAATTATGAAAAAAAATTTAGAAATTTATACATTTTTAACACATATTAAACATGATAAACATAAATAAAAGTGTGTTTTTAAAAAATTTGTCCGATTTCATTGAAATAGATAGTTAATTCTGGAACACCCTGCATATATATATTATATATATATATATATATATATATATATATATAATTATATTATATATATATATATATTAGGGTGGTCCTCAAAAACGAATTTTTAATTTTTACTGCTCCCACCCGATAAAGTAGTTCCACTTCATAAAAAAATTATTTTGGCAAAGTTTTTCCAGATCCGATAATATTTAGGGGTGGCTGTCAAACTTTAAATTTTGAACGAAATCCTTAAAATGGGCAAAATCTGCAGCATCTAAATTTTGCTGGCCACTTGTGGTACCTATCTGAGGAAATGGTGGGATTGGCACTGTTTGATGCTTCTGTATCAGTAGACACAAAAAGATTAATTGTAAAGGGAATTAATGAGACAGAAGGCAGCCTAAAATGTCCTAAACGTGTGAGCCTTCGTCAAGATCATCTCCCAACGTTGGATTCCTTGAGCACGAGAAACTCTTTCAAGCTTATACGGGCCCTCAATATCAATACTGCATTTATGCAAAAAGACCCGTCAACATGGGACTCAGATGATGAGTTTCAAGAGGCTCTTCTGAAAGTTGAAAACATCAAGGTCGTGAACGACAATGCCGAACGCGGGATTGCACTTATCCAGGATTATAGTGGAAAACACACTAAGAATGAAGAACAACTTCAATACCTATTGAAAGTCGTGGAGCAACACAGGAAGAAATATCCTGAACCTACTAAGATCTTAAACAGTGAGCTACAGTGAGTGGTCTTGCCAGTCATGACAATTCAAAATAGTACGTCATCAGTGTTATGTATAACGCTTATAATTTAAAATATATATGCAAAATAAAAATCTTTTAACTACACATTATATCAGTGGTTCCCAAGTGGTGATCCATGGATCCCTGGGGGCCAACTGAGATTGTTCAGGGGGTCAATAGAAAACCCCCGCCTTGCAGTTTTGTGGTAACTTCAAGCTTCGACAGCCACCTCTAATTATTTATTATCCGATCGAGCTCAAATTGAAGCAGAATTATTTTCTTATTAAGTGGAACAACTTTATTGGGTGGGAGCATGTAAATTACCAAAAAAAAATATCGCCTCTATAAGGGAGGACCACCCTAATATATATATATATATATATATATAAAAATTGTATTCTTATTTTTTGTTACTGTGGTCAAACCTTGCTAAGACTTCGAGATTAAACACAACACTCGGTTTTTAGAGTCCAGAGACTGTTGACACTTCGCAACGCGGGTTCGAACCCCTCTGCTTACCAATTTCCCAATAAACTAATGCGTGATTATTTTACTGGAAACATTTATGGTATATGAAAATATATAGATTTGGTGAGCTTAGCATTAAATACGTATATGATTACGCGCTATTTGTCTTTACGTAAAACGAGACACTTACATCAGAAAACCATTAGTCTCAGTAAGAGAAAATTTATTGATATTCTTTTTTTTATGAAGAGGAAATATCACGCATCTTTATTGAAATATTGCCCTATTTTTGTAGTCACATTGAGACAACGATTTCTATTATTGCAGCAGATGACTACAGTTGATTTCTTGTTGTTTCATCTTTGGGGCAATTTGCGAGGTGTTCCACATTCTGACTACCTTTTAATTTTATCCCTTTGAAAGTGGATAAAATTAAAAATATATGGAACACCATGGCAAACCACTTCCATCCAAATATCCTCAATACATTGGAGTTTCTTTTCACTCATCCTAAAGATTCTTCCTCGCAGTTATTTCGTTCGGTTTGTGACCCCATCTCTATTTTTTAAGCTTTTTTAGACTTAATGCCTTTATACCACATAATGGAGATGCAAATGTTACTGTTATAAGTTTCAATTAAATTGTCATTTGTTTACAAATTTTACTTTATATATTGTATTATGTATTTCCATATTACATTATAAATTCAGAAAAATAATTGTGAAAGAAAAATACAAATCCTTAGCGGTATTCTTGAAATACGACCACTGTATTTACCGTATTTTTAAAATAGTATTGATCAAAGAGACGCAAAATTGAATGGAAATGTGTATATAGAAATATTTTGCGCTTTAGCGAAGCCTTTTAAAATTTTATGCTCACCACACTACTCACTCACGAGAAAATGGGAAGAAATTAAATTTAAGTGGGGTAATGCTGTATATATAGCTTCGCTGAAATGTATATGACAGCAGTATTTTCTTATACAAGGTGAAGTCAATGAATTCGCGGAATTATTCATTGTGTTTTTAATGAAATAATTTCGCGAATTTATTGACTGGCCTTCGTATGCTACTGTTCTACCATGCATTATTTTAAATACTGTAATTTCTTTTGCTACATTAAAATTCTATTATAGCTAAAGTTTACGTGTAAATTACGTGGTTTTTCATATCTTTACAACGGCGGTAGCGAAAGGAAAACGCAAACTTTTGGTTTCCAAAGTATTAATAAATATAATCTGTCAAGAAGGCAGAAACAGGCACTGCGCTCAGGCCACCTAATGTGGCCCATTGCACTAACTCCTGTATAATTATTACTAGCATCATCGGAATTCGAACTCCCAACCTCATTGTCTTTACTTCCCCTATGGGGAAACTGTTACTCACTGAGCTACGGATACGGACCACTGACTTTCCAAAGCATAATTACCAAGTTTTACTGAAGCTGTATTGTGTTACCTTAATTTCTTTTACTGAAAAGTACGATGATGTTCAAAGATAATATGATCTATGCTCTGCTGTAAAGAATATGTGTATAATTCTTCATGTAAATATTTTAAGAAACAAACACAATGGTTTATGTAAAAGTTTTTCAATTTTGGAGGGGGCGTTGGGGTTGCAGTCTGGGGGTAGTTGTTGAGGAGTAAACCGTCACTATATAATTTATGCATTAGCTTTCTTTATTAACAAAGCAAACCTACACGCAATGTTTTATTTATTCAGAAGTTTGAAGCATATTTGCAGCTTTATTTCACTAATACAATACGTGAAATTTTAAATATAAATTCCAAACTTGCCACAGAGTCGCGGGGGCTTAAAACAACTGATTTTTATATTTTATTTTTAGTTGTGGATTTTTTTGTTATTATTATTATTATTATTATTATTATTATTATTATTTCCTTCTTGTGGAAGGGGGCTTGTCTGGGGAAAACAAGTGTATTTATTAACCAATGACAAAAGAACGAAAATGTGGCATAAGGTTATTTCTCAACCAATGGTAATTTTTTTTTTATATTCTCGACCGACATTTTTTCCTGCAATTGTACATATCTAAGAAAAGTAACTGGCTGTTATTTTTACATTACGTTATGTTGGGTTGCTGATTATTTAGTTCAAAACACGGTTACGTTCTTACCCCGAAATAACGAAAACGTATTTCTTTTGTTATTCCGTGATAAAGAACCGTAGATATGTAACGCTTGAAGGTGATATTGTTAGGGGGACTTTTTAAGCAGCTTTTTTTTTTCTTGAAAGCAAAGGAAAATATCGATCACTATTACACTCGATGCGCGGGTCATATACTATGCCTCGTTTGTTGATATACAACGGCCTGCCAGAATAAAATGAACATTGAACAGCCTCCTACAGCACCACAATTGATACGTGGCACCGTCCTCTTGAAACAGGATGGCTTCCAGGTGGTTTCCATTCCGAAACAAAGGCAAGAGCTTCTTTTCTAAAATGGGTATGTAATCTTTTGAATTAAGACGTCCCTCTACGAACGCAGGTTCAAGTTTTTCAGAATGCCAAATGCCTGCCCACACCATAACAGCACAACCGCCGAATTTCACTTTGGGTTGCACGAATTTGGGATTGTACGTATCGCCACAAGTTCTCCATACCCAAATCCGTCCTCCTGAAGCAAACTGCTCGAATGTATCGCCACAAGTTCTCCATACCCAAATCCATCCTCCTGAAGCAAACTGCTCGAATGTATCGCCACAAGTTCTCCATACCCAAATCCGTCCTCCTGAAGCAAACTGCTCGAATGTATCGCCACAAGTTCTCCATACCCAAATCCATCCTCCTGAAGCAAACTGCTCGAATGTATCGCCACAAGTTCTCCATACCCAAATCCGTCCTCCTGAAGCAAACTGCTCGAATGTTAATTTATCTGTGAAAACAAAAGAGTGCCAAAACTGATCAGACTTGTCCTTCATTTGCATGGACCAGTTTGACCACTCATATCGTTTCCTCTTATTAGTACTCTATGTTATCAAGAAATTCTATATACCTTTGGTTTGCTTCCGGCCGAATTGTTCATTCTGACGAAGGTCAAGCTTTTCACTCCACCTTAGACCTACAGTTTAACGTGGAATCCGAACCACGCCCCACCAGCAGCCCAGCGTATTAACCACTAGGCTACCCATATATCTACCAACCACTTTCTTTATTGTGTGGAAGGATGAACAGCTAGGTTTTGCTGCGCGCCGCCTGCCGTCACCGGGTCTCGATCCCGGGGCTGATGGATTGGTAGTCAGCGACGCTAACCACTACACCACCGAGGCGCATATCTCTCTCTCTCTCTCTCTCTCTCTCTCTCTCTCTCTCTCTATATATATATATATATATATATATATATATATAATAAATAACTCTCAAAAATAAAAGATAGTCTTCTAAGTACTTTCGTGCATATTTCAACACCTCCCCAGGAAGCAAACTTAAGACATAGTAAAGCAGAAAAACGGGTGTACCATTGTTTACAACTAGAGCAGAAACTTGAAACATAAGGGAAAGAAACTACAGAAGTACAGTGTGTGTCTATATATATATATGTATGGGATCATATATATGTGTATGTGTATTAACCGGTTTGATCGAGAATGGCGCGTTAGGTAAATCCGCGTTGGACAAACTTAATACAGTACCTTATGGGATAAATGGGGATACGTGAACGCGGCCGCGTAAAGTCTCCTATTTTCCTAGATACGTAGATTTTTTATTCCCACATAAATGAATTTCCCTACCTATATTGTATATGAAATAAGAAACATAATGAAATCATAAACATGATGATATTACATATGATAACTAAAAATATATTAAATGAAAATAGCACGCATCTTTTCTTCACTCTTTCGGATGGTGCGTATGGTAGATTCATTCACGTGATACTCGCGGCCAAGTGATGTTATGCTCATTCCACCACGCAACTTATCTAGAATCTTTATTTTTTCGGCTAATGTCATAACCATACGACTTTTCTTCTCTTCACTATCACTCGCAGATGCTTTACGTTTTGGTGCCATACTGCTGTCTAAGGGTAATAGCAAAACAACGGCAAAATACGACAAAAACAATCCAACACAACTTCACTGAACTTAACGCGGTTGCAGGACTGAAACAAACGGTGACGCGAGAGGGACGGAGATGCGGGAGTGTTGGTGAGTGTAGGAGAAAACACTAGAGCGCGCATTGGCCCGCGTACAGTACTACTATATTAGAGCGTGTTTGGCGGACCGTGTATAATCAAATTTTCCGCTTTCGGCAAATAATTGTTCGCATTTATTTTTCCGTGTATAAGCAAATTCGCGCTGGACAAACACGCGTTGGACAAGGGTTTACTGTACACACACACACACACACACACATATATATATATATATATATATATATATATATGATACACACAGACAGTGCATGGAACAAGGAACTCTTCTGGGATAATTAAATCCACTATAGTCCGAATAAGTAATGGTAAATGACAAATACCATAGTTTTTCTTTTTCATGGTGTTAGCCCACGCGGGCAACGGGTCACTCGCAAAGAGGTCCCATAAATATAGCTTCCCTCACCAGCTATCTGCAAAGCAGATAGGATCCAGCTTTGGGACATGGATCTAGGGTTTAAAGCAGCCTAGCCCTGCTACATTTAGAACCTCAATATAAGCAAAAGACTCGCTGCCTTCACGTCAGATTGAATACATCAAAGAAAAAGGGGTAACTATTATATTTTTAGCCAAAAACCAAAACTTAAACCTCAACTGGTAGAATTGAGCGTCCACTTTTCAAGGCACATAACGTGTCTCTTTCAAGAAGAGTTGCTTGTTCCATGCACTGTCTGTGTATCATAAAAACTCAGGGGACCATTCTGAGTTCATTCCCATCTTGAAACGGACATGTTATGTGCTTTGAAAAATGGACGCTCAATTCTACCAGTTGAGGTTTAAGTTTTGGTTGTTTGCTAAAATATAATAGTTACCCCTTTTTCTTTGATTTATGGGACCTCTTTGCGAGTGACCTGTTGCCCGCGTCGGGCTAGCATCATGAAAAAGAAAAAGTATGGTATTTGTCATTTATCATTACTTATTCGGACTATAGTGGATTTAATTATCCCAGAAGAGTTCCTTGTTCCATGCACTGTCTGTGTGTATCATAAAAACTCAGGGGACCATTCTGAGTTCATTCCCATATATATATATATATATATATATTATAGTTAACACAGACCGTGCATGGAACAAGGAACTCTTCTGGGAAAATTAAATCCACTATAGTCCGGATAAGTAATGGTAAATAACAAATACCATAGTTTTTCTTTTCATGATGCTAGCCCGACGTGGGCAACGGGTCTCTCGCAAAGAGGTCCCATAAATATAGCTTCCCTCACCAGCTATCTGCAAAGCAGACAGGATCCAGCTTTGGGACATGGATCTAGGGTTTAAAGCAAGCCTAGTCCCACTACATTCAGAACCTCTATATAAGTAAAAGACTCGTTGCATTCACGTCGGATTGAATAAATCAAAGAAAAAGGGTAACTATTGTATTTTTAGCCAAAAAAAAAAACTTAAACCTCAACCGGGACATTGAGCGTCCACTTTTCAAGGCACGTAACACGTCCGTTTAATATACACAAACTTTGTGTATATTAGTTTGTGTATATTAAACGGACGTGTTACGTGCCTTGAAAAGTGGACGCTCAATGTCCCGGTTGAGATTTAAGTTTTGTTTTTTGGCTAAAATACAATAGTTACCCCCTTTTCTTTGATTTATTCAATCCGACGTGAATGCAACGAGTCTTTTACTTATATAGAGGTTCTGAATGTAGTGGGACTAGGCTTGCTTTAAACCCTAGATCCATGTCCCAAAACTGGATCCTGTCTGCTTTGCAGATAGCTGGTGAGGGAAGCTATATTTATGGGACCTCTTTGCGAGAGACCCGTTGCCCACGTCGGGCTAGCATCATGAAAAAGAAAAACTATGGTATTTGTCATTTACCATTACTTATTCGGACTATAGTGGATTTAATTTTCCCAGAAGAGTTCCTTGTTCCATGCACGGTCTGTGTTTAACATATAAGTTTCTCAGGGGACCATTCTGAGTTTGTGTGTATATATATATATATATATATATATATATATATATATATATATATATATATATAATAATCCAACAAGTGATATTGAGGAAGAAATTATTCATCGTTATTATGCCAACAACACCCTTGCCATAATCCCATATTAGGTGTAATTATGTAGAACATATCTTTCCTGATGTTTACCTTGGTATTGGCTCGTTCATTCGTGAGTGTATGTGTCTTATATAGTTATGTGTAGAGGAATAGAGGGCGCCATATATATATATATATATATATATATATATATATATATATATGAACCATTCTGAGTTCAATCCCATATACGAGTATATATACACACACATGACCACCATACCCGACCTTACTAACCTTTTAAACAGCAGACGAAAATATTCCATAAATGGAGTCGTTCAAGGCATTTCCTTGACACTCGAAGTCCCAACAACATTTACTGCCTTTTCATTTCTGGCACTGTATTGGCAGTGTTATGGAATGGGGTTAGGGGAGGGGCATTCTTTTTTATATCCCTTGTCTTAAATGGGCGATTATTTGTTTTTCTTTTCTTGTGAAAGAAGTATAAATTACGGGTTTTAGCTGCCTCGTTATATATATATATATATATATATATATATATATATATATATATATATATACACACCGGGCATCCTGAAGAGCGCGAACATAGTCCCAATATGTAAAGGAGGAGATCGATCGGAGGCCAAAAATTATAGGCCAGTGTCGCTTACATCTCATCTCACTAAAATATTTGAAAGAATAGTTAGACAGAAAATCTGACTTTTTGGAAACTCAGAAAAAATTAAATGATAACCAACATGGGTTTCGGTCAGGCAGATCATGCCTATCACAACTAATGGAACACGACAACAATATTATTGATTCACTTGAAAGTAATGAAAACTATGATGTAATATACACAGACTTTGCCAAAGCATTCGACAAGTGCGACCATGGGATCATAATACATAAACTGAAATATATGGGAATAACAGGAAAAGTAGGGAAATGGATATATAATTTCCTTAGTGAGCGGCGGCAAGTCGTTACAGTACAAGGAATTTCTTCATCAGATTCAGAGGTCCTCAGCTCAGTACCACAAAGAACAGTATTAGCTCCACTACTCTTCATAATCATGGTAACTGACATAGATGAGGACGTTACCAGAGACAGCACAGTAACATCCTTTGCCCATGACACAAAGATCAGTAGAAAATATAAGAAACCCAGAAGATATAGGATCTCTACAAACAGACATGAACGGATTGAACATAATCTACAAGTGGACGGAAAACAACAATATGACGTGTAACATTAAAAAATTTCAGCTGTTACGGTACGGAAAAAGAGAGGACCTTAAAATCCATGGAATATTATACCCCAAATGGACAGGAAATTCAGAGAAATTCCAAAGCAAAAGATTTAGGGGTTGTAATGACTGATGATGCGAAATTTGAAACACAAAATAAGATAGCAGTAAACAGAGCAAAGATAATAACGGGGCAGATACTGATAACCTTTAAACGAAGGGATAGGAATATAATGATTCCTCTACTGAAAACACTGATTATACCCAAATTGGAATACTGCTCTGTCCTAACATGCCCATATAAAAAAAGAGGACATTAGACAGCTAGAAGGGATTCAGAGAAGCTTCACAGCCAAGATCGAGGGGTACAAAGAACTAAATTACTGGGAAAGGTTACAGCGAATTAAGCCTATATTCACTGGAAAGGAGAAGAGAGAGATACACTATTATTTACACTTGGAAAATAATGGAGAAACTAGTCCCTAATCTTACTCTGAACCCTGTAACTCCCCAAACAACAGTGGAAAGTAGAAAAGGAAGACTGTGTCATGTTCCCAAATTAAAGGCTAGACAGGGAACATCCTTAACCCTGAAAGAAAATAGTTTTGTTGTGAGAGGACCAAAACTGATTAATCAGCTGCCCAAAGACCTAACAGGCGAACTCGAGAGGAGGGGCGACAAGCTTGACCTTCGTGAAATGAGCAATCATCGCACGGAACATTTGAAAGGTTGTTGGAAGGAAAGGTGTGTGTGTGTGTGTGTGTGTGTGTGTGTGTGTGTGTGTGTGTCCTGAGGATGTCATTAGACGAAAGCGCTTGAGTACCATTCTGTTTTTTATTTTCCTTTCGTGGTTATTTTCATCATATATATATATATATATATATATATATATATATATATATATATATTTCATGGTTGGAATGATTTAATCAAATAATTTTAAAAATTTTAGTGGTTTTTTATGAGCCTGAGTTCAATTCTCGGCGACGGCAGGCAGCGCGCAGCTCACCCAGCTGTGTATCCTTTTATACACTAAAACTGGTTGGTAGGCAAAGGGGTACCCTGGGTCAGGGCTGTGGAGTCGGCACATAAAAAACTGACTCCGACTCCGACTTGTCAATTTTTTGTCTATCCGACTCCGACTCCGAAGGTATATTAATTCTAAATCTTCTATGATGATAATTACACAAGAGGCATTTCATCACCACCACGTGAATCATCAGGCTACTTTTTAAACCCATAACCTGCAAAGTTTGAGTCTAATGGTTGTAGCGATGCCATTATGGCTTTTTTATTTTTTATTTATGAAAAAACAAAATTCATCGAGCATAAAACAAAAAAAAATTAAATTTAAGACTATGACAAAATAAAAATTTCATTAAATGCAGTCAAAAATATAAAAGTATTCCTGCAAAATTTATTAAACTAAGGCCAAGGGTGAAAATCTAAAATTTATGAATAACTTGTTCTTAGGAACAGAATTGCTTCTACCAGATCCTCTTTCATTGAAGCCCTTAAATCTGGTTTAATTATTTTCAGTGCGGAAAACAGTCTCTCCACACTGACCTGAGTGGGTGGCATGGCTGTTACTATCATAGCTGTATCTCTTAAAATCTCTGGATATGCGGGGATGACTTCTTGTATTGTCAGTTTAGATGAGCGATCATATTTTTCCACTTCTTTTAGGCCATCAAAAAAATCTTGCTTAAATTTCATTAGTTTAACATCAAAAGGTTGCCTATGCACGTTTAAGCGGCGACGCTTTGCTTTTGAGCGTTCAATTTTATCTAATATTTTTGAAAGTCTAATTCTTCATCATTTGAAGAGGATGAGAGGGACTTACTACTCATATCTTCATCCTGTGGTTCAGGATTTTCAGGTAATAGCCCTTTTATGCGAATTGCAACCTCGCAGAGGGCCTCTTTTGCTTTAGCAATTTGTTCTTCGGTCAACAAAATTCGGTTCATTGGATCTATGCGGACAGCAGCTAATAAGATCTCATTTTCCAGTAGCAGACCTCTTTTCTTCATTGAGGATACAATTCCATCAGCAATTAATCCTCCAGTTTGGGATAGACGAAATAATAAATTTTTCCATTCCCATAGGAATGTACCAGGAGTTAAATCCTCTGCTTGCAACTTTTTGGTGACAGTATAAGGTGAGCAAGCAGAGCTTCTAATTATGTAACCTCCCTCCATTGAATTTCAGTTAGTGAAACATTGGGATTATCAATGTCTTCTAGGAAGGGTTTTAGATCAAGCAAACGCTTAATCATCATATATGTGCTCCCCAGCGTGTCGCTTGGTCCAAAATAGCTCCCTTTCCTGCACGTCTCTGGATAATAGCATCAATTTTAGAGGTCCTGGCTGCAGTGGCTACTTGCCTCAACTTGCCTATCAGAGTAGCTGCATGGCGATCTTTCAATCCATCTCTTATTGCTAGCTGCAATGTATGTACAACACAACGCATATGTTGGATTAGAAAGAGCTTAGATGCTTCTTCAACAATATCATCTAAAATTTCATCGCTCTGTTCTGTTTGTGCTGTTTGAGAATCAGTTTCAGGAATGTCATCTTCATTAGCCACTTTTTCTTCATCAACTTTATTCAGCTTTTCTATCGTGCTTAGCATGTTTGAAGTATTATCTGTGACAATACATAGAATCTGCTCTTTCTTAATTACAAAGTCTTGTAAAACTTCCTCCACTAACTTCTGAAGATAGTCGCTGTCATGATGCGCCTCGGTGTCCTTTACTCCCAATGTCCGAGTTACCATTTTATTGTTTTCATCAACAAATCTAGCAGATGGCAAAATAGTTAACTCTATGACTCGTGGCTGCATCCATTTTAATAAACATGAAGCGTCCCTTATGAGTTCTTCGAAGTTCTTCCTTTTTCTTTGTGGCTTCTTCAACTATAATTTTTCTGATACTTTGTCTTTCCAGAGAAACTCCAAGTTTCTTGGCCATTTCTCCATTTAGGCCTAGAAAGGCTGGTTGTGAAAATAAAGATAAGGCTACACCATTTCTTACCACCAGTTCGATGATGTGCTTCTTGAACTTTTATGTGGTCATTGTTACGGTAACTTTGTCTGTAGTAAAGAATCTTGTAAGTGGTGCTTGTCGTTCAGTAGATTTCTGATCTTTTGTTAACTCTGAAGTAGTTGGAAGGTTTTTATTACTATCTTTCTCAATGACAACTTCTAAAATTTTGGGATGGAAACGCTGCAAATGTCTTTTCAAATTTGATGCTCTGGTTGGTGCATTTTTATCAGAGCCAGTAAAACTACTGATTTTTGCTTCACATAATTTTTCACCATCATCATCTTTTATCATACACTGACACACGAAATGTTTCCCATCTGTGGTTATTGTAAAATATTCAAAAACTGCAGACTTTATTGGAAGTGTCTTTGCCATTGTGCGGAAAACTTGAAAGTTAAAAACTTATGAAATTTAGAAAGAACTCGAAATTAAATAAGCATTAAAAATAAAAAATATTATCTGAAAAGAAAAAATGAATTAATGGCATTAGTGTCTGAAATGGAAAACATTGTGTTTATTATTTAAGTGGTTTAACCACCATAGCTGCCAGTGATATCACACACAAAAACATATTTTATTAAAATTTATATTGAGGTCGGAGTCGGTACATTTTTACTGACTCCGACTCCGACTCCAGCAGCACCAAAATTGCTTCCGACTCCGACTCCACGACTCCGACTCCACAGCCCTGCCCTGGGTAGCCTAGTGGTTAAGACGCTGGGCTGCTGATCGAGAGGTCGTGAGATTGAGTCCGGGCAAAAACTTTGTCATTTATGACCATCCGTGGTGGGTAGTGGTTTGGATTCCAGTTGGTCTAAGATGGAGCAACAAGCTTGGCCGTCAGAATGAACAATTCGGTCGGAAACAAAAACAATGTTTTACCAACGTTTATATATATATATATATATATATATATATATATATATATATATATATGTGTGTGTGTGTGTGTGTGTGTGTGTGTGTGTAAGAAGGAAGGGGCTGAGGGCGAGCGCCCGCAAAAAGTTACCTCTCGCAGAAGAAGGCGAGAGCCAAAAACAAGGTCTCCAAGACTTAATGATGCCTTTTTTTAATATAAATTTTGAAAACATTATGTAGTGTTTTATATATATATATATATATATATAATATATTATATATATATATATATATATATGTGTGTGTGTGTGTGTGTGTAGTGAGGAATAGAGGGAGATGAAACACGGAAAAAGATCAGCTAAGGAGGACAGTGACAGGAGAAACGGGAGTTCCAGCAATCCCTGTCTCCCGCCTAACACCCCTTCCCCCCTGGAGTACTTCCCTGGCCGATTGGTGTCTACAATCTCTTCCTTTCAAGGAGGACGCCACGAAGCATACGCGGGTGAAAAGATGCCTTGTACTGTTGGTGCTCTCGGCGCATCACTTTTTATCCATGATCGAGTGATTGGATAGTCAGACTGTAGTTGCAGTGAAGGACAGATTATTTCAGTTTCGAACTTCTACAGAGTACAGTTTAATTGCGGAGTTTCACGATGCAAATAAACAAACAAAACACAAAAATGCTTTTCGTGACCTCGGAATACCGTCAGTTGCTACAGATCGACCAAAATTCCATTCCAATCCACGCACAAGTCAGTGTTGCCGACCTCACTAGTGATGTAAATTTGTTAATTACCACGCACAGCTGAACATAATCTCCATCAGGTTAGATACAATGGACGTGTGGCTCGTCGAAAACCTTTGCTCACAAAAGTAAATACATGTAAACCGAGGATTCAAATCGTCCAATAAAGTGAATGATTCACAAGACTTGAATTTTAGAAGCTGTTCTTTTTTTTAGACGAGTCTCCGTTCCATTAGTATATGTCAAATGAACGCATGTATGGGTGTCGGAAAAGTCAAATGAAGCCTATACAAAGAATTCTGTTTACAGTCCACAACGCAGAGTTGAGGTTTTAGTGTTATGGTGTGGGCAGCAATATGAGATGCTGGAAAGATAGTCGTGGTATTCGTCGAGAAATGTCTGTATGCCAAGAAATGTGCGTCCATCCTCGAGAACCATTATCTTCTATTGTTTCGTCTAGGGAAACTCCATTGTAACACGTGTGTATTGCAAGAAGACTGCAACCTGTCACGCATACACCTCTCATTGGAAGAGACGAAAAAGCCTAGATATGAATCCAATTGAGCACATTTGGGAACATATTGACTGTCAATTGCGAAAACGAGGCATTTTCCCATATCTGTATCAAATCTGAAGGAAAGATTGGCTGGAATTGGGCAAAGTTTTGACCATGGCGTCATCCAATTAAAATTTCATCACTGATTCCACAACGTGTCCAGGCCCTTCATGAAACACATGGAAAGATTACAAGGTACTAATTGCTTGTGTGCACTTATTTATCGTATCTCCAAGAGTTCTATGCTTGTTAAAAGCAAAACTGAATGTGGTTTTTGGGTGTTCATTTTATTCTTTACATTTTATTCTGTACTTAAATGAAGACTAAGGAAACAGCTCGTTTATAAATTAAGTTTCAGACTAAAAACAAAGGTTTCATTGTTTTATAAAACACCGCTCCGTCCAGATATCTGTTTCGGGTATACGAGCAGCTTGCAGCATCATTGCCAAGTATATATAGGGTCAACGCTAACGAGGCTTCCCTTCGTGGTTCATCACCACCACTGGAAGCAACGTTGTTAAGATTTTTCATAGTCCGATGAGTGGTCCAATCTACAATCCTTTTATGTGTGTTGGTCGCTAGTTTGCATTGAAGACCCGCCTGGTTTTATAGATCCAGGCACCATATACACACACACACACACACACAGGTTTGCGCAGAAGAACGTAAGCTATTGTTTTTATCACCACAATAGCCTACTTTTTTCTGCACAAAATTAGGTTAATTAAAATTTTCTGTTATTTTTAAGACTTCTACATGTTTTTATGCTATTAGTTTGCAATACACTCATATTCTCTTCTCGTGGAAGACCACATGAAGCTCGTACTGATGAAAATATCGTAATGGTAAAGGAGATGGTTCTAAGTCAAGAAGGTCGTCCAGAAACACATGTGACGCCAAATCAAATTGCAGCAGAAACAGGCATATCATGACGTTCCATTCAGCGAATTATTAAAGAAGCGTTGCAATTGAAAGTTTCTAAACGAAACCCTGTACACAGCTTGATGTCAATAAGGTTAAACGAATGGAAAGCTCTCAAACTCTTCTTGAAAGATTTCTCCATGTTAACAGGATTTGGTCCAATGATGAAAAATCATCTACAGTTCGAGCTCTTGTCAACACTCAGAATGATCGTGTGTACTCTGCAGCAAGGACGAAGAGAGAAGCGAACCAGAAAGACTTAATGGAACGGTCTAACTTCTCCAAGAAAGTGATGATCTCATGTTTTGCCTCGGAAATGGGCAAAAAATATGCCGTTTTTGTTGAACCAGGGGCTAAAATAAATGCTGTATACTATCGCGATAATGTATTAGGAAAACATCTGCCAAATTTCTGGAAATCAGTACACATTACAGCAAGATGGTGCAACAAGCTATGCTGCCCGCCAAACCATTGAATATCTAGACAGTTCAGACTAACGGTACAGATTTGTGCCCATTTGATTATGCAATATGGAATGAGCTAAAAGAAAGAGTTTATATGAATTCCAGCTTTGATAACATTGCTCAATTGACGGTAAAGATTGTGAAGAAGTGGGGTTATGACGAAATTGAAAAGCCTTGATAATTAGTATGGCTTTATTCAACAAAGAATTCACCATATCATCTGCAAAAAGACACAAATACATCAATAGTTATACAAAATATACATACTACCATAACCCACATATCAAGTTTATATATACAGGGTGTACATAAAGTCAGGATCTATTTTTGTGAAGCACTTGGAAATTATATGGAATTCAATCATAAAATGATAAAGTGGTAACATTTATTAAATAATTAAGAGTAGGATTCGACGTGACGCCCATCAGTATCTCTGCACAGCTCAAATCGTTCCGCAGCATTTCTAAACACATTCTGGAGCATTTGCGGGGTTATGTTATCTGCAGCAGTTCGTATACGTGTACGTAAGTTTTCAAGACTCGTAATCTTCGTCTGATAGACGTGCGACTCGATAAAGCCCCATGCAAAGAAATCTAAAGGGGTTAAATCTGGTCATCTCGCTGGCCAAGGTCTGTTGCTTCCGCGTCCGATCCAGCGATTTGGAAAACGTCCATTTAGATAATCCTGAACAATTTTGGCATAGTGACAAGGAGCACCATCATGTTGATAGACGACGGTACTAACAATCCTATCCCCATCGTAGGTGAAGAAGCAACCGCCGCCGACACACTTGATGATCTGCATACTTTGGCATAGTGCCCTTTCTTGCGACACTTGTTGCACACTGCTTCACGAGCTGGACAAACTCTCCGGGGGATGTCGTTTGTCGCCACAAAAGAAACATCGTTGAAAAGATGATGCAGCACTAATAGTGTTGTCCATTACTATATGAGCTGATGCTTCATCAGACCTGGTCTATACAAACTGAGTATCCTGAGTAGGCGGGGTGTTCTGAGCAACAAGTAGTTATATTATCGTGGTGATCGGGAGACCAGTAAATTCATGAGTTCTTTATAGCTAAATCTAGAGTTCTTGCTTGGTCGAAGGAATGAAAATTTAATGGACAACATTCTCTTCGGTGATGAAGCAACTTCCGACACATGGGGAAAGGTTAATCGCCATAACTGCCGCATATGGGCTACTGAAAAGCCAGTTGATTTCTATCAATGGGAAAGAGATTCTCCTAAAGTTACTGTCTGGTTGGGTATGACCAAATCTAAGAGTTATGGGCCCTTTTTCTTTGCTGAAGCTACAGTTACAGGGCTTATTTATCTGGACATGCTTCAGCAATTCCTGGAACCCCAACTTCATTCAGATGGCATTTTAAACACCGCCGTCTTTCAACAAGATGGAGCACCTTATCATTACGCAAACATTGTTCGGGAGTACCTAAATGAACGATTTCCAAATCGGTGGATCGGACGTGGCGGCAACAGGCCCTGGGCGGCTCGATCTCCTGACCTAACGCCCTTGGATTTCTTTGCATGGGGCTTTATCAAATCAAACGTCTATCAAATGAGGGTTATAGATCTGCAAGATTTACGTTCTCGTGTCGTAGCAGTTACAAAACTAACCCCTGTCATGCTCTAAAATGTGTTCCGCAATGCTGCTGACAGATTCGAACTCTGTAGAGATACTGATGGTGCTCATGTAGAATCATATGCTTAAGTATTCATTAAATGTATGTCTTTATTATATTGTTATTGAATTTTACCCTTTGTGCTACGTTTTCACTGAAAGAGATAGAGATTTTATAAGCACCTTGTAGTGTTTGTCATTTACCATTACTTATTCGGACTATAGTGGATTTAATTTTCCAGAAGAGTTCCTTGTTCCATGCACGGTCTGTGTGTATCATATATATATATATACAGGGTGGCGCAAAAGTCACGTATCATAGGAATTTTCAGCGTTGACTATAATATATTGTTTTTCTTTTAGGTAGGGGATGGCTACATAATTAACAATAGACGAGAGGGTGAACTTGGTTTTAGGTATGGAATACCAGGTACTACAAATCGATGAATCGGTACAGAATTTAAATTTTGTACAGATTCATGGATTTGTTATTAGTTTAGGTTAGCTATTGTCCCGTATAATGTCTTTTTTATTTTAATTTTAATAAATAATTAACCAAATTAAGAATTTTTACGCTTTGTCTTCTTGTCAACATATTCACCCAATACAACCTGTCGTAAAATGTTTGGTTCGAGGCACCAGTGGAGTCATTCCGACAGTGCCTGTTGTAAAAAAAAAAAATTGAATCTCCTTTTCTGTTTTTTATATGGAAAACTTATTTATTTATTTTTTAATGTTGACGTTTATTACCCGTTTCACTCAATAAAAGATCTGACTGCGCGCCTGGTTTGTCTATTTGTTTTCAACCAATACCCCCGAGCGGGTTCATTCTTTTAGGGACATTTATACTGTAACTGTAATATAGGTTTATGCGTTTGTTACAGTTCAATATAGGTTTGTTACAGTCCTTCTCTCAAATAAAGTTTAAAGATATAAAATCTTAATGGATTCCACTCTGGTCCAAAATGGACGTAAAAAATTAGCTGAAAACGGGGGAAAAAAATTGTTTTGTTGCTTTTGTGGTTTTGGTGTGGTTTTGGTGTGGTTTTATTAATTTTTTATTTTTTTTTACACGCAAAAAGTTTCCATTTGGTTTCCTGTGAATTTTACATGAAAGCAAGAAAAGCATTTTTATACACGAACAAACTTTCAAACGGTTACTATTTTTTGCCTGCGGGTTAATGGCGTTATAGTTTATGCATTCATGCGTAAATTTGAAGGTAAAGGTTAGTGGATACCCGCTCCATTCGTTGTAAGACTCTACCGAGCGTTAACAGATGGCGCGGCGGAGCTCAGGCTCACAGTAGGTACGGTCTATCGCTCGACTCTCCCCTTTACCTTTCTCGCGTTGAAGGAGAGGCAGTTATTAATCAAAGAGTAAAAAGAAGGCGGGTAGCGAACCCAAGCACTTCAACTCGCCAATTAAACTACTTGGGCACCTCGAAAGAATGTCCGTGCGTACAATAAGGGTATAGATTTTAAAACCTATTTCTAACTGGAGTTATAATATAGTTTTGGCATTTCCATGATAATTCAGTGTTTCCTTATATATATATATATTTATATATATATATATATATATATATATATATATATATATATATATATATATATATATATATATACACACACACATATAGTTTTGGCATTTCCATGATAATTCAGTGTTTCCTTATTTTTTATATATATATATATATACACACACAAACCCACAAGGAAAAAGAAAAATGATTTCAAGGTCTTTCGTGTATTCAGAAGTACACCTCGTCAGGGAGGTGATCCTGACGAGGTGTAATTATGAATACACGAAAGACATTGGAATTCTTTTTCTTTTTCCTTGTGGCTTTGCATCATTCATTCATTTCACGTGTTTAATTGTGAAATTCATTCCGCATATATATATATATATATATAGGTACAGGGTGTCCGAGAATTATCTGTACAATTTTTGGCTGTTATTAAAAGTCAACCATGAAGTGTAGAAATTCCAGTGTTGTCCCATTTTACAGAGAATCTCATTAAGTTTTTTCTGATACCAAGTTTTGACAAGTTTTTTAGAAATTCCAGTGTGTCCGAAAATTATCTGTACAATTTCATCTTTTAATAAAATTCTTGATAACACACGTAAAATTCTTAAACAAGATTATTTAGAATCTGTATTTTCAAAAGTTTCTTTTATTAAAGTACCGTTGTTACAAACATTCGATATGTGCACCATCAGTGATTCGCAAAACATCCAATCGATAATCCAAATGTTGCCATGTACGCTGCAGCATATCCACATCAATTCGCTCAATAGCAGCTGTGATTCTTGCTTTTAAATCATCAATGTCTGTCACCCGCGTACAAAAAAGAAAAAACTTGTCAGAACTTGTTATCAGAAAAAACTTAATGAGTTTCTCTGTAAAATGGGACAACACTGGAATTTCTACACTTCATGGTTGACTTTTAATAACAGCCAAAAATTGTACAGATAATTCTCGGACACCTGGTATATATCTATAGTAAAATCACAGAATAACACGTGATCTTATTAATAAGCAAACAACCTGCTTATTATATATATATAATATCCCCTATCACTCTAACGTCACGTAATACAATTTTTAGCTGAATTTTAATGTCAGTGATTTAACGGAAGTCTGGTTTCGGGTTTTGACAGACGTCCGACTGGATCTCTATAATGATACATTTCAGCTGCCCGGTCGGACTTATAAGTGTATATATAAAGTATTTGAGCGCCGTTAGCATTACTTTTGTTTTAGTGAGCTTCAAAGGAATGTTGTAAACATCGCAAAACTTTTTAAAATAGTGAGGAATTTATTCAGCGATAAGTTTTAGGAGTTTTTTTCAAACGTTATATTTCGCAAAATACCCAAAATATAATTAAGATTTTACACTTTTCTCGTCATTGTCACGATACCAAAAACGGCCAAAATACCGTACAACCTACTGAAACCTTAGTTTGTTTCCGCTCGAATTGTTCATTTGGACGAAGGTCAAGCTTGTCGTCCCATCTTAGGCCCACAACTCAACGTGGAAGTCAGAAATTACAAACAAATTCCTCGACCAGATTCGATTTCACGACTTCTCGATCAGCAGCAACCCAGCTTCTTAACCGCTAGGCTACCCAGAATGAAGTAACACTAAACTGCTTTCTTCTTGCTATTATAAATAATATATTATAACGGGTATGTAATATAACTAAACGTAAAAATTGATGTTTTTCTCTATAAAAGCATAAAAATTAAAATATACATTATTAGGGATGTTGCTTACTGTATACAAGATAAAATGCTATTTTCTCTTTTGTACTTCTTTATTCCATTATTTAACGAATTTTAACTCTTACACTTTTTATACTTAATATTACGAGTGTAATAAATGATTAATTCCCACTCAATGTCATTCCCATCCTTACTCGCGGTCTGCGGGTAAGAATGCACGAGATGAGAAATTCACATTTGAGAAGAGTTACTTCATTTGACAAAGAATGTCACTCTCATTCGCATTCGTGGTAAAAGTGAATGCGAATAAACCTAACCTAACATTAGCCTTATCTAACCTACATAATCTAACTTAACGTAGCCTGGACTAAAGTGGGAAAATGGTTAGAATGTCATGAAATGCAAACAAATCGGTTTGAGAATTGCCTCCTTTAAGATTCTCCTTCGCAGATTTCTCACTCTTGGGCCAAGAATGAAATGAGAATGACATTAAGCGGGATAATACCTAATGAAACGTACAAAAACTATTGCAATTTCTGTATGTTACGAGTTAAACTGGAATCAACTGTTTATATATACAGGGTGTCCCATAAGTCCGGCATCATAGGAAAAATAATTAAAAAAGGCAAAACAAAAGTTTTTATTTACAGAACGTGCTCAATATGTCCACCATTGTTTTCAATACACAAATTCAGACGTGATACCCAGTCAGCAAGCACACGGTGAATAATGTCAGGAGTAATGGTGTTACATGCCCCAATAATGCGCTGCGCAAATGTTCAACACTCCTAATTTTCTCTGCGTATACCAGCGCTTTCAAGTGGCCCCAGAGATAAAAATCTAGTGGCGTGAGATTCGGGCTTCTAGCTGGCCATTCCACAGACCCTCGACGTCCTATCCAATGATCAGGGAATTGTTGGTATAGATATTCCCTTACTTGGGTGCTGTAATGTGCAGGAGCGCCGTCTTGCTGGAACCATGTTGGGAAATTTCCTTCTTCGTTCAAGACAATGGGAAATGCTTCTTCCTTGAGCATACGTAGGTAGGTGCCTCCAGTGACATGTTCATCGAAAAAGAGGAGGCCTATAATGCGATCCCTCCAAATGCCACACCATACCATCACCATGAGGGTTGTTTTGAGACCAGTAGCGGGTGTTCTATTGAACTAACTCACCATTTCCATAAAAAACAGCCTCGTCACTGAACAGAATGGTGGACGGGAAATTGGCATCCCGAGCATATTGGTCCATAGCCCATTCACAAAATTCCATCCGCCGGTCGGGATCATCTTCGCTTAATTTCTGTAGAATCTGAAGTTGATATGGATGCCGTTTGTGAGCCTGAAGAATGCGAGGGATGCTACTTTTCGACACTCCTGTCTCGGCGGACAATCGCCGAAGAGACTTATTGGGACTTCTGTTAAAATGAGCCAGGATAGCAGTCGCTGTATCATCGTCAGTGGACCTCCTTGAAGGTCCACTGCGTGGTTTATCTTCTATGGATCCTGTTTCCTTAAACTTTGCAACAAGTCTGCTAACAAAACTCTGTGTTATTGGCTCGCGGTCTGGATGCAGTCTGTTAAATTCAGCAGCGGCCTCTCTTTGACTCCGATTTTCTATGAGTAGAATTATCTGGATTCGTTCTTCCTTGCTCACAGACATTATGGCCTGTAGAAAGAGAAAAATATGAATTATGGTTTGTAGAAATAGAAAATATGAATTTTTCCTATGATGCCGGACTTATGGGACACCCTGTATATATACATATACACACACGATCTGCATCGCTAAAACGTCTTTTAAATTTGACAACAATGCTTATGTTCACCTTTAGGACCAACCTTTTGCCGAGTTTTACATGTCTGAGATTGAAAACATTATTCTGTAATAGGTAAAAACCACAATTTTAATCCCCACTTATTATGTTGATGATACATTCATTTTTTTAAATAAATGAAAAAATGGAAAATATTATAAACTAAAATTCACTTTCGAAACGGCAACAAATAATGAATTTCGACTTTTGGATGTTGAATTTCAGTTACTGGAAGGTGGTCAGTAATAAAATATATGAAAGTCAACAGATAAAGGCGTTTACACGAACTATGATGAATCATACATACCATCTAACTCTACAACATCAATAATTCAAGACTTCAATACAACAGAGAGCATTGAAAATAGCATCGGACTGGAAATTATTCAACATCGAAGTAGAAAGAATAACAGAAGATTTAATAAACAGAGACTATCCCCAAAACTCGATAGAGTAAACACTCGAGAAATAAATTATTCTCGGAACAAAACAAAAATAATAAAGGAAAAAAGCAACAAACAACAATTTGTTATAAATCCGAAACTTTAGATGGAATGAAATGCGAAAAATCAAAATTTAAATCCATAAGAATAAAAAGTCACATTAAAATTAAAAAAAAAAAAAAAAAATATCAAAATCAGAAGTTATTAAAAACTATGAAAAATGTCTTCGCCATTTTCTACTAAAGAAAAACCCTCAGATAATGAAGTGAGTAACGTCGTATACCAATTTAATTGTTCCGAAGAAGGATGTAACTCCTCATACATTGGTTATACGACGAATACCCTTCGTTAGAACGCAACAACGCAAATATAAACCAAGTTTACGAACGAGTTAAAACTGAACACGAAAAATTATTACCGACCAATAAAATCTCAAATAATTTCAAAATTCTACAACGATCTGAACGATTCTACGATCTACGAACGGATAAATCGTTTTTAATTACGAAGTTTAAACCAGAAATTAATATTAAATATAATAAAATAATAAAATTTTACATCTTATATTACTGTAAAATGTCAGTTCAGTATATAACATCATTGAAGGAAAAAGGTTGTAATTTTAAAATCTATATTCTTACATAAATGGGATTAGCTTCACGTAATAAGTTTATCTCTTTAACTTAGTTGTATTTCAATATGTTAATTTTATTTTATTCAATATGTTAATTTTATTTTAAATTTTAAAAATGTGCCATTTTCTCGCAATTGTCTGAAATGTAGAGACGAAACGTTGAATTGAAAATCAACAAAAGAGTAACTTCATTTTATTCAAGAATAGTTGTCAAGAATTTTTTTTTTAGTTGGAAGAAATTTTTTTTAACTTAAGAGAAGTCCTCAAAAAAAGTATATTTATTTATTTAAAAAGTAACCATTTACTGGATGTTAATATTAAGAGAGATTCGGGATGGTTTCGGTGTTGGGCTCAGCGGTGAGGCTCCGGGTTCGTCCCCACTCACCTTGTCAATGCTGGGGATCAGGTGACCCATGGGCACTGTTAACCCTACACAATGGGGAAATGAGTTTCTAGCCTGTAATATCATTTAGTTGAAGTAAATACGCCAAAATTAAATAAACTTCAATTTTCCAAGGTAACGTTTAGGGGCAAGTTCAAGACAAAATAGAAAAAGATGAGCATCTTTGTAACAGAAGCTAGCCTTATTATGTCTAATTTAAGGCGCGATTTTCACGAATCGCTATGGGATATGTCTTGGCATATAACTTTTGTATCAGAGCATGATCAAGAATTGCCGTATTTCGGATGCAGTCTCCGTAAAAGCTGCCATAACCTTATACCAAATTCACCACGTTGAATTCTGGTCATGCACGTTCGTGAGTGTTTATAAGCGCACGACAGCATAAAAGAGATCGAAATTCAGGCGGACGAAGTATAGCAGCCCCAACAACATTCGATCGTAAACAAAAATTAATTAAAAGAATTAAAATAAAAAATAACTGGAATATTCTTTAACACCTTTTAATACTGCTTTACGGAGTAAGTAAGCAAAAGTATACACACACACACACACACACACACACACACACACACACACATACATATATATATGCCACTGTGATTTATGAGGTCTTGGGCGTACCAACGTAACGTAAAACTAAATTTAACCCAAACTCACCTGACCAAAATGTAATGTAAAGTGGTATATCTTCATATACTAAGGCAAATCACGCAATTACAACCCCATAACCCCTAGCTTCATTTTTCTCTGAACAATTCTGTAAAATGTGTAGACCTTAATTATTATAATTAATAATTTAATTAATTAATTATTATAATTAATAAGTAAGTGTATTACGGATATTTTTAAAAAACGCCCATGCTTAGTTTGTATTTTTCAAGGGAAAATTCATATTTGAAATTCATATTTGAAATTCATTTATGGTTGCGTGGAATTACTTAACAAATCTGTAAAGGTTTTTATAGTTTTGCGCGTCTGTTCAGGATAAAAAGAAGGTCTATACCCATTACGTCTTGGGCAAGATACGGAGAAAGACCTTAAATGGAGTGCTATAAACATCTCTGCAGCCAGGCAGCTGAATTTTAAATCGTTATTTATTAGGTCGTAGTAATTCAATCGGTGTTCGTAGCTCAGTGAGTAATTCGTTTCCCTATAAGCGAAGTGAAGACACCATGGTCAAGGGTTCGACTCCCTATGTTGCTGGTTAATAATAATAATACAAGAGCTAGATCAATGGATCGCGTGAGTTTGGCATGATCTCTGTGCCAGTTTCTGGCTTCTCTCATTAGTAATTCAATCTCTTCAAATAAAGTACGAAAGAACCTTTAAGGTTTTTGTAATTCGTGTATATTGTGGTTGTAGCAGTGGAAGGTAGACCGAAAACTTAAATAAATAAATAACTTTACGGATATTTCAGTAGTTTTTAGTAGAAAAATAATAAATATCAGTACAATACCAGCTTCAAGTCACGTTTATGCATAGTTTCAAACCTCATCGGTCTCTAAACACTCACACACCCACGCACACACACCTACACACGCACACACACACACCTACACACGCACACACACACCTACACACGCACACACACACACACCTACACACGCACACACATTACGATATTTTGATAAGAGTAGAATTTTTCCATTGAAAATGTAGGAACTGTATACAGATAAACTCCCTTAAAAGCATAAAGAGATTATCTGATGAAGATGTTTTATATTTGAATGCACGAACATTACGTGTGTACTGTATACAAAAGAATATCATGTACAAAGCAAGACGAAAAAACATGCTTTAATGTCACGTTTATATAAAATCTGTATGTAGCTATAAAATTATATTTGGTTACACCACACACACACACACACACACACACACTTTCCATAATCTCATTATCCTTCAGTAATTCTTCCCAATCTTAACACCTCCTCCAGCAAGTTAGATCCATTATTTTTGTTCCTCATTCTGTGTTGTGCTTTTGATCAAGCAACTTGGGATGAATTTATTTGTTTGACTTTTGAGGTTTTCATATATTTTAAGAGTTTATATTTTATCTCGTTCATAGCGGTCTTTTTTTCTCCCATAAATTATTTAAAAAATGTAAATTACTTACATTTTTTGTCTATTCTGGCAAAGGTAATCCCCCTTTTTTTAGGGTTCACTCGTAACATTTTATTCCCAGTTTTTGATAGTATAATTAAAATTTAAATTTAAAATTTTATAACATTAATAATAATAATTGGGTAACTATTTTAATTTTGTGTATTTATGATCTTTCACTGTTTAAAATAGTTATACCTTCATTTTTTTAAAAGTTATTTTTAGCTTGTTTTTAGCACTAAAAATGACATTAGAAAATGTCGAAAAATCTTATTATTAAATGTTTGCTCCACCGGATTAAGATATATCGTTGTTCCTTGTTCGATTTGAGGTTTCTACCACAAAAATCACTAAGCTCCCCATATGTACATATACACACACCTTTGGTTTGCTTCTGCCCGAATTGTTCATTCTGACGAAGGTCAAGCTTGTCACTCCACCTTAATCGAGTTTATCTAAATTGTACAAATTGCGATTATAAAGAGGAAAGAATTTATTGAAAAGTACAATTCTTTCGTAGCAATTACGGCCAATTGTGTGAAATTTCTCACCCTTAACAGGGAAGTGGGGTTGGGGGAGAGACTTAGTATTGACCGAAAGATTGTACTTTTCAATGCATTTTTTCATGTTTTTTTTTTTTTTACTCACACACACACACATATATATATATATATATATATATAGTTTGTGTTTTTTTTCTTATTGTTAGGACTTTTCGTTGATTTATTAACGAGTTGTTTTAGTGTTGTGTGGGAATATATTTTTCCCCTTTCGACCATAATGTTATTGTTTAGCTCGAGCGGCGTACCAGTAATGCAAGGTAGATTAAAAACGCATTTTCTCCACGATAACAGCTTCATAATGGGTCGTATAAAATTCCTCGCTCGATTTCTGCTTCTGTGAAAACGTTATAGCGAGGCGAGAATAACGCCATCACAAACAGTAACGCGCAAAAGGAACGCGACGATACAGAAACGAAACTTGCGACAGTAACAAACGGTTTAGTCACACACGACGACACGCGAAGATGCGCGATTCTGGCGCTTCCTTTTCGCGCAACAATTGCGGGGAGAGAGACTTTGTCACGGGTTGAAGAAAGAAAGGTTATTTGCGGAGATCTTTAAGAGGCGCAGGTGAGATTCGGGGCTAGGGGAAAATAGACTAAGAGGGGAAAAGAGGGAGAAGGGAGGGTAAATAGAATGAAACAGAAAGAAAAGGGAGGGAAGACATAATGAATCAGAGGGGACAGGGAGGAGGGAAGGGAGGGAAGAGGGAAGACATAATGAATCAGAGGGGACAGGGAGGGGGAAGGGAGAAATTGAAGTAAGGGGAAGGGGTGCAGGGAGAGGGTTTAAAAAGAAAATGAGGTTGAAGGAATGAATAATGAGACGTGGATGAAGACAAAAAGAGAATCAAAGCGAAGAAGAATAAAGGAATCACGAATGGAATTATAAAAGAATTCACTCATCGCGTGTTTTTTAGTCATAAATTAATAGTTGTGTCTATATTGTGATGGAGAAATAAAAGGTTCGCCCAAGTATGCTATCTCTATACCCATATCGCACTGAAGCCATGATGCAGAAAATATATGTTGACCTCCCGCGCCCCCCCCATCCCCATCAGCAGTTAGCCCCTTTACTCTGAAGGTTTTGAGTGTAAAACCATAGGAAACGAGCCCTTATTTGGGAAGGGCTAAATGAACGCTTCTTAAAGGACAAAGAAAAAAAACTAAAATAAATAATTTCCTTATAAGCCTAAATGTTCACATTTTGAAGGACTTTTTTGGCCACATTTGTTCAATAAGATGTTTCGAGAATTAAATTTTATTAATAAAATGTTGGTGCGAATCACGGTTTAAGTGTTTGACTCCAAACATTGATGAGATGAAATAACGAATGTGTAAATACGACGTTTGTTTATCATTTAATTTTATTTCGCATTTCCTCTACAGGGAGTGAAGAGTCGAGAAAGAGTTGATTCAAATAAACTAAGGTACTCAAAGTACTCAGAAAGAATGTTTTATATATATATATATATATCAGTGGCGTGCAGTCAGGGTAAGCGGGGCATGCGCCGCCTACCCAATTAAAAGTCAAATTACAAAAAGTCAGGATATTACTACAGTAATCGAAAACTAATATAAAGTTATGATCAGACTGGATCAATTACTGGGCTTCTATTACTATTACTTTTGATTCCTTCTCTTACTATTAATTTAATTTTCATCTATTACTATTACTATGTCATCTATTACTATTACTTGGTCATCTATTACTATTACTTTTGTATGTAGGTACTTTACTCATTTGAAAAGGATCTTTATGTCTGTTTAAATGCAATTAGAAGCAGTGTGCTAACAAACAAACAAACAAACACTTTATTTTAGATTCCACAGGTACAAACATTATACAAGAGGTCCATACAAGATTAAGAGATAGTTGTTTGGAGCACTGACTAAGTAGGCCAGTGAATCACTGTGTATAATGAACATACGATTGCCTACGCCAATGCTTCCAGATTTGAGATTTATAAAATATATCGGAGACCAGTCCACTAACCATGGCTTCTGTTATCTTATTGACTGACTCACCAAGCCTAGTGGCAAATCTAAATACAAAATTGCGAATAACACTGGCACAGTTAGGCACCTTATTGACTACAGACAGCATACTAACACTAGAAGGAGCACCATTTACAAATCTTGGAGTCCTTAATAAACTCCTAAAAATATTATTATATGCAACATATAATTTCCTCAAATTACACATCTTGTAGTTCCACCACAAATGAGCTGTATACATTGGAATACAAAAAGTTTTGAACAAAATCAACTTTACATCTAATGTAAACATAAGAAATTTTCTAACCAAAGTATTTCCCTGAGCATATAATTGTCTACATTGCCTTAGAATACCACAGTCATCTGAAAGATTATCCGTTAGTATGTGGCCAAGATACTTAGTCTAGGTTACTTCTGACAGTACCGTACCATTCAATTGAAATTCAGGAAATTTTGTATACTTGTAGGCAGGGTTGTGGAGTCGGTGAAAAAGGTTTCCGACTCCGACTCCGCCTCCAACTCCGACTGTAGTATGTACTAACCGTATGGCATATATACTTATATAGTATAGGTATGGTGTAGGTAAATGAATAGTCTCCGTGAATTTCGATAGTTTTAATTTTTAAATCTCGATTTAATTATTCTTTCCTCGTACAATAATAAAACTAAAAAGTTATTTAATAGTTAGAAAGTAATAAAATTATAAAAATATAATACATGAAAGTTGAAACTATTTCAAAATGGTTCAGCATATAAAAATGCAACTGCAATAAATGGAACAATACATGAATACTTTACAACCACATATATATATATACTGTACTCCTATACCTAAACTGAATTTGTTCTCAGAAACAGGATCGCTATACGGACCAAGTAACCAGGTACATTACGATTTACAAATTTCATGAGTAATTTGTCATGATTAACACGATCAAATACTTTAGAGCAGTGATGCACAAGCCCTGGCCCGCAGTCCAAATGTGGCCCCCACGGGTCTTTTCAATTCACATTTTTCACATGAAAAGGGTAGCTACCCAAAGAAAAATCTGAAATATTACCCCTGGTTATAAAAATGCATATTTATAAAAAATAGAATATCTATATATCTGGCCCCTACATATAAAACAGATGGTTGGTTTGGCCCTCACATCAAAAAAGTTTGTGCACCACTGCTTTGCTTTAGAGGCATCCAGGAAACACAAAAATACATTAACATCTAGAGTTTGGTATTTACTGGCTGCATTCCCAGCATCCCGATTCACCAAGGCCCCTTGGGGGGGGGGGACCCTGTGTGAGATGGTATTGAGCTGGCGATGTAGCAGTGTCTGGATTCAGGGATCCAGGATGAGGCTGAGAGGCAGAAGGCTCTGCACTCATGGATTCAGGATAAGGCTGAGCGGCAGAGGGTTCTGCACTCATGGATCCAGGATGAGGCTGAGAGGCAGAGGGCTCTGCACTCATGGATCCAGGATGAGGCTGAGAGGCAGAGGGCTCTGCACTCATGGATCCAGGATGAAGCTGAGAGGCAGAGGGCTCTGCACTCATGGATCCAGGATGAGGCTGAGCGGCAGCCAAATAACAGATATTTGTTTCAACTAAATCATTACAATTTCAGAGACTGTACGTCTTGATAATTTTACTTGAAGGAAAAATTTGCCACAATATTAGTTCACATACATGCTTATTTTAGTTTAGAGTAGATTTAGTTAATTTTTCAGTTCTTTTTTCACACAATATATCCATTGCCACTGTAATAGAAAAGTAATAGACTATTATCTATTACTTTGCCTTCTATTATTATTACAGCCAAAAATTATGAACTATTACTATTACTGTTACTTGAAAAATCCTGTAATAGTCTATTACCCCATGTCTGGTTATGATGCTTGTATATATATATATATAATATATATTTATTATTTTTTTTCAGCTACCGCTTACCCTTTGGACACACACACACACGCACGCCACTGATATATATATATATATATATATATATATATATATATATATATCAGACATGGGGCTGAGGCCTTTCCTCGGGCATATTTTGCAGGCCTTGGCCTTGGACCTCAAAAGTGGCCTTGCCTCGAAGCCAGCTGAAAAGTGGAAAGGCCTCGTGACTTTCGTTGAGGCCTCTGGGAATCCTAATTTGTTTTGTTCTGTAATTTTCAACCCCCGTAGCGTTGGGGGTGGAGATTCTTCAGGTGGGCGCGGCGCACTCGGGTGGATATTCTTCAGGTGAGGACCATGACTTGACAGGTGACCGTATGTGGCGACATACTTTGATAAATATTATTTAGACAGGTGACTAGTCAGGCAGCAGTCTTTGATAAATACTATTCAGGTAGGTGACCAACGGATTAGTAACAGGTCACTGTGACGTTAGGTACATAAATATTATATATGTCGCTGTATATAAATATTATTCAGTCAGTCAGCAGTAGACCAATTGATTTAATGTAGCAAAATGTAGCAAAACTAGCGTGGGAAAGCAATCTATCAGTTCGTCATCAGTTGAACTGAGCTCATATAATGTGTTTGTGTTATTTATGTGTATAAACTATTGTATTGTATCTATTTCTATAACAAAAAATAGGCCAAACTAGAGAAGAATACCACCTGGTATACTGATAACTAGCTACTATCGTCATAATTTTGTTTTTCGCCCGTCGTAAATTGTAACATATAAACTTCTAAATAATATGATTTGAAATGAATATACAGTATGTTATATCGGATGCAAACAATAATTTTGCTAATATCGGCATTATAACTGAGATGTAAATTGTTATATTGTTTGCAAATAATTTTTAGCTCTTTTTCATTTACTTTAATAATATAAAGTATTATACATATAACTTTAAAAATGGCTGATAATGGATAATATCAGACCTGTGCAAATATACTCTTCAATCAAATTACAGATATAACATGTTGAAATATCAGGTGCAAATATATTCTTAATATTATCGTTATTATATTATTATCGTATATATATAATTATATAGTAATGGCATGAGATAAACTTCATACCTATAGGTCTACCGTACATGAGAAACATCTTTCACATACAGTACAAGCTACAATTACATTAATGATCTTTGGTAGACTTTAAGACCACAATTTCTTATTGTCAAGATACCTAAAAATGCAAAACTTAACAAAAATGAGACCTCTCCCAATGTAGCTCTGTTTGCAATGCTTGCTAGAGTTTAGTACAATCTTGAAATATTTTGCTAGATCATCTTCACATCATAAGTTTCCATGTTATAAATACTTGAAATATTGCGGGTATATTAAAATGAGAAATAAGAACTGCATGAAATGAGAAATAAAAAGTTATTGGGCTAATTTATGGTGCCCGAGAAATTTTGTTCTGGCAACTATGTCTGACTGTGTGACTCGGCAACAGTGTTGCCAAACCCGCGGTTTACCCGCCATATTGGGCTACTTTTGAAACACGAAACCGCGGCAAGAGTCAAATCTATTAAAATTAATTAAATTTAATGAGATAGTCACTTATTTAGGCTTTAGGCCTAGGCTAGGCTAGGCTAGATTGTTGAGCCTTCCCAAAGCATAGAGAAGCTTATTAGTGGAAGGTCGTCCCACCCTTGCATCGTCCTCCGTCGACGTTCGGCCTTACTTAAAGCGCTTGTGCCACTCAAAAGTGGTTGTCCGACTTAAGGCGTCATTGCCAAATGCTGTGTTCAGCATGGCATGGGTTTCAGACGCAGTCTTGCCCAGCTTAACGCAAACTTTTATGCACACACGTTGTTCTTCAACGGTAGCCATTATTCAAATGCAGAAAACACAAAATGACTTCACAAAACAGCAATATCAAGAGAACAAAATACGATATCAATAAACAGTAACCGTCTTTCGACACAGACTGAGTCACACTACAACATGCATTACATGACACGCATGACCATTATTATTATTATTATTATTATTATTATTGTAACTAAATGACGAGTAATTGTTTAGAAATTTTATGAATTATTTTAAAATTAAAAGCTGAAATATACTCGTATAACTATTTTGGTCGAACGCTGCAGAATTCAGTTATGAACTCGGAAATATTGAAATGTGAATCCCATTTTGAGATGAAAATAAATTGTCTCCGTCTTGCATTTGTACTCTGATATAAATTTTTTTTTTTTTTTTTTTTTTTAGCTCGTTTCAATAAAATTTACTTGACGAACGCAAATTCTTTCGCGTAGAATTTCTTTAGTAATCAGTCAGGAAGGCCAGAGAACGAAACTGAGCTCAGGCCAGCGGGTGCGGACCATTGCTCTAACGCTTGGATTATTATTAAATTACCAGCACCATCGGATGTCGAACCCAACCGCCTTCAGTGTCCACTTCGTTTATAATAGGGAAACGGCGTTTCCAACTGAGCTTCGGAGTTCGGACGCTGGCGTGGAGTTGTTTTGATCTAAATATTCAACATAAATACTCTACGAAAATGAATTGTTATTAACGTAATTCACTGTTCACAAACTCACACCTATTAACACAAACCAATTATTACAAAGTTATTTTTTTTTTTAAATCATCGCCATTGTTTTGTTTGAAGGTACTGAAAAAATAAATAATTCATTAATCAATTAAGAACAAATGAGCCCGTAAAAATTTTCATTACGATATTTTCACATTAATTTTTATTGTAATTTTGCCGTTTATTATTTCCGATGACAAATATAAAAAACATCGGAAATTATCCAATAATAATTACGAAAATGATTTAATACGGAAAACTCGACATTGCGCACGCGCAATAAATATGACATTGCGAGTGTTTAATTAACTTAAATCTACAGTAATATTTCTGAGTTAATTATATATTTCTTTTTATGATTTTTTTGTTAATTAATTATATATATTTCGTTTTATGACTTATTTTTTTAATTATATATTTCGTTTTATGACTTTATTTTTGATATTGTTAATAATGCAGCACTAACTTTCCCAACATTTGCAGCGAATTTGAGTAAAACAAACTTGCATTATGCATTGCAACAATTATATATATATATATATATATATATATTATATATATATATATATATGTGATGAACTATATTTTATAATACAATTTTGCAAACTGTCAGTCACAAGTCAGCTAGCTAATTAACATAAACCTATTTCTAGAGCTACCAAAGTATCCTACATAACTTAAGCTAAGACTATACACTATTTACAGTTTACAAACTATCTCTCTCATTTATGAAAGCGTCCAAACTTTTCTTAAAATTAACTAATGAGCTACTGTTTACCACATCATATGGCAAGTCATTCCAAAAATCTACTACTCCATGACTGAAAAAGTATTTTTGTAGATCCAGTCTACAAGTCTGTTTTCTAATTTTCTTATTATGCCCCCTCGAGTTTTTACATCAGATTCTAATAAGAAAAAGTTACATCTAAATTGCCCAAACCTGAAAACATTTTGAACATCTGTATCAGATCTCCCCTCGAACAACGTCTCTCAAAACTAAACATACCCACATTACCCAGTTCCTTTAATCTTTCCCTGATTCCAATCTTCTTAGGTTTTGGATAAGTTTGATTGCCCTACGTTGCACACCTTCAAGCATATCAATATAATATCGTGTCTAAGGTGACGGGATCAAACTTGCCTGCAGTATTCTAAGTGAGGTCTAACATAAGAATGATTTAATTTATAAATTACTTACTTACTCTTCCAACTAACATTTCTCTTAATGTTACCTAGCATTTTATTTCCCTTATTTCTAGCCTCTAAGCACTACTTAGAAAATTTTAGATCACTACTAACTATAATGCCAAGATCTTTTTCCTAACATCCTCTAGCTAGTTCCCTTGCATCTCATAACTAAAGTTTTCATTATTTCTAACAAAATGAATAACTTTACATTTTTTGAACACTGAATTCCATCTGCCATCTACAATACTATCCCAGGAAATTAATCTATCAAGATCTTTTTGTAGCTTATAAGAATTCTCTATATTTGTAACTGGGGCAACTACTTTTGTATCATCTGTAAACTTAGAAATTTTATACCTACTCCCTTCTCTAAATCATTTATATATAAAATAAAGAGTAATGGGCCTAACACTGATCCCTGTGGTACCCCACTTTTCACTTTCTGCCACCCAGATTCATGACCATTTAGAATTACTCTCTGTTCTCTGTCTTCTCTCCAATTTATAACACACACACACACACACACACACACACATATATATATATATATATATGAAAATTGTTAATAAATGTCTCATACGCAGATTTCCTGTATCGTAAATCGTTAAAATTATCATTATTAATAACTCCTAAACTGGGTATTCTCACCCCATACCCCCAACGATGGTAATAACACATTCCGTTTGGCAGGTGCCAAATGCCCAAAAATCCCCCTGTTATTTCTCGTCCTCATTTCTAGTGCCCAGCTTACGAGGAAAGTTTTTTCCCCATCTAATGGAGAAAGAACGCAATGAAGAACTGAGAAAAAGAACGATGTTGAAAACGAAGTTGGAGCTTTATAGATGGGAAGTGACACGAGAGGGCAAAGAAAATCATGCCAAGGTATCCCAAAGAAATCCTTTTGGGCGGAAGGAAAATCCTGCAGGGAAAGACAAAAAACGCCCAGAAGTTGGCAAATGTCACCCGCATAACGGAGTGAAATCACGTTTACAAAGAAAAGGTAAATCCCGCGTCAAGGTGAAGGAAGTTAGGCATAAAAAAGGTTGCGTTGAAGATATTACAATAAATATTATGCTTTAGTGTTTAATTCATTTCAATTATTCATTAAATTTTCATTATTTTGCGATTGCGTCAACATTTGATGAAATAATCGTCTGTGTTTCTAATTTGGAAGATAGTTGTACATAATGTACAACTCAATACGATCAGGTAGTTTAGGTAGTGAGCTGACTAAATTACTCTCTCTCTCTCTCTCTCTCTCTCTCTCTCTCTCTCTCTCTCTCGATATATTCCTGTGTCGTGATTATTTCATAGTTATTTATAAATGTATGTGACAAATGCCAATTAGAGTAATGACGCCCATTGGCGCACAACGACTGTAAAATTTCATCCTGTAATTTAATTTGTAATATAAAACTGTAAGGCAATTACCGTGTCATTTTCATGTAACAAACAATGACGAAGTACCCTTGCATGAAAACTCTCTCTATATAGCAGGCAAAAAAAAAAACAAAAAAAAAATATATATATTATATATACACACAAACCCAGCTGTTCATCCTTCCACACAATAAAGAAAGTGGTTGGTAGATAAATGGGTACCCTGGGTGGCCTAGTGGTAGGGGGCGTGGTTCGAATTCCACGTTAAACTGTAGGTTTCAGGTGGAGTGAAAAGCTTGACCTTCGTCAGAATGAACAAATTGGGCAGAAGCAAACCAAAGGTTTTATATATATATATATATATATATATATAGCGATTTATAGATAGATAGATAGATAGATAGATAAATAAATAGATAAATAAATAGATATCATTTACCTTCTTTTGATTAGCCCATATTTAAAAGCAAAATAAAATGTCTAATAATTGAGTGGAAGCACGAATTACAAAACCGCATAATTGAAGCCACTATGGCTTTGTCCATGCAGGAGTCTCGTGTCCCATAACAGTTTAAGGTAGATGGAGTAGTTCTTTAATTCTGAGTGGGTCTAGTTTGCGACTTAAACAAGACATTAATTATAATTTGTAATACAGTATACAAGACGGTTACTTTTAACATCGCAGGTTTATTTCAAACGTTCTTTATACACGAGTTCGAAAATAAGAAATAACTTGAGTGCAGCTCTGTAAAGTCGGTTCAGATTTTACGTTGTAGGCCTACTTGCTTCCAAAAAAAAGAATATGAATGCTCAGTTTATGTTATTCCCGACGAATGATGATAATAATTATGTTTGTGGTTGGTTTACATCTTTCGTAGAGGCGAAGGTCACGCGACGAAGGGAAATACAGCTTTTCGGGGGGTTTCGAACCAGGAGTCGCTACATCATTTGAACGCCGAGGACAGTCACCCATCCAGATAATGAACAGACCCAACATCGCTGATCTAACGGGAAGCGGTGTTGCGCGTGGTCACGACGTTGCCCGTTAGGAGTGAATGTGAATTTATAAATCAGAAGATATGAAGCCCTAACTGCCTGCCTTCTCCTTCACATCCTCATTCCTTTTCTATCCAACTCTCTAATGCGAGGGTTAATCGGTATTTTCAATCTTTCATTGACTCAACCGGTCAATTCTGGGACAATCTTCGTCAATCCATCTTTCCTCCTGTCTATGACCTCCAATCTTTCAAACGCAGAGTGTTCAGGTATCTCGAAAACTTTAGATCTTGATTTTGACCTCTTCTTCCATGGAAAGGGGGTTTGTGGGCGTTTGCCCTTGGCCCCTCCTTCCTGCACAAAAAAGTGCATATAAATTTCTTCGAATTTAAAGGTTTAGACTTAGTTGTCGACATGATTTTGTCGAAGCAGCATCCACAGGAAAGAAGATTGACTTTAAGCGAAGAAAACACATTACGTTTGTCCTTTTACGTTCCCAAAATCGAAGTTGGCTTCAAGCAATCAAAGAAGCTTTCAAACTTGAATCAATTTTGTCGTGGCTTCGATTCAGACGTAAACATAATCATGAAAACAAATGACGATCGACTAAAATCGCAATTATTATTAATTCTTAATTCTTTGTGCCATACATTTTTGGTTTGTTTATAAAGAGTACCCAAGAATTTTCTGAGTAAAGTTCATCTGCTTCATTCTATTTTCAGGCGTATAGCTGAAGATGAGCCAAGCTGAGACAATTCTCGCTTGCGTCACAAATAGAAGGTATCTTTAGAATCAGTTCTGATTTATTCCCACAACTTATGAGCTACCAGAGGTTAAGACCGCATTATGCAGTGGCGTGCACAGCGCACGATTTGTTAACTTTTGGTGAATTCCATTCATATCGTGTTTCAGCGCTCTATAGGCCATAGTGGACCGACAGCATGACGACCTCGAACACCCGACTAAACCCCTTTCGATTTTTATTTATGGGATTATGTTGAAACGCTCGCGTATTGTGACAAACCCAGGGATCTGGCAGAACTTCGTCAAAGAATCAGGTTACTGGATCCATCCCACGAGGGCACCTTGCTAATGCTCTAAAATGGAGTTCGAGTGCTGAACGTGCTCTGTAGCGACGAATGGTGATCATTATGTGGAAATATTCTAAACTTGGACAGCTTGGAAATGTAAACAACCACCTATGTATGTATGTATGTATGTATGTATATATTATCAGGTCGATCCTGAATCGTCGCTCAAACTTACATAAAGTATATATATATATATATATATATATATATATATATATATATATATATATATATATATATATATTATAACAATGTGAAGCCCAATTTGATTCTAATTCTTCTCGCTCTTTCTGGTACCTAGCCAAGAACCTCTCCAACAACTTCTTCTTTCCCTCCTCTTTTCCATTCCTATGTCTCCGTTGCCGTTTCCTCTGATGAAGCTGAACTCTTCGCTCAGACTTTCGCCTCCAACTTAACCCTGGATGATTCCGGTGCTGTTCCTCCATCTCTTCCTCCCTCTGACTTAATTATGTTTGAAATTGTTTTTACTGCCCTCTCTGAGCTCAACTCTAGGAAGGCGTACGGTCCTGATGGTGTCCCTCCTGTTGTTCTCAAGAACTGTGCTTATGTGCCAAGGCAAACTCTCGTCTTTGTCTTTCATCTGGTACTTTTCCTTCCTGCTCAAAGTTCGCTTTCATTCAGCTTATCCCAAGGCTCTGAACCCTCCAACTATCGTCCAATTGCTTTGATTTCTTGCCTTTCTAGGTTTTTAATCTATCCTGAATAGGAAAATAAACACCTCTCTTCTCACAATCTTATTTCAAATCGTCAGTACAGGTTATGCAAAGGAACTCTACTGGCGATCTTCTTGGTCATCCTCCTTTCGGGATTTCAGTGAAACCTTTGCTATTGCGCTAGGCATGTCAAAAGCTTTTGGTAGAGTCTGGCACAAATCTTTAATTTCCAAACTGCCATCCTTCGATTCCTTTTTGTCCGTGCCTTCAACTCTAATTTCCTTTCTGGCCGATTTATAGCCGCGGTTTTAGATAGCCGTTGTTCTCCTCCTAAAAATATTAACAGTGGTGTTCCTCAGGGTTCTGTCTTGTCACCCACTCTTTTCCTTTTATTTATTAATGATCTATTAGTGATTCCCAACCTTTTTACTATGGTGGCCCAATTTTGATAGTTATAAGTGTTGGTGGCCCATATATATATATATATGAATGAAAATGAAAAGGTTTATTGGCAGACTATAGTCCATATGACACATATTATTAATACAATGACAGTTCATATACTAAGGATAGAAATATATACAATTGATTAGAAATAATACTGCACTGTCGAAGTTAAGTGGAGCTACAGACAGACGTTTTCGTACCAAGAAGTCCATAGCTTAGAGGATAAATGGCAGGACTCATGGATAGCTTGGATGATCGGGTTGGTTGATATTTTAATTCTTTGCATTAGACTGTGTTGAGCACGTCTTGTTACCTCCGGGAAGCTCGGGACATTGCGGGTAGCAAACATTTGCGAAGCTGAGCATCTTGGGGTAATTTATGTAAGAATCTAAAAGACCTGTTGTACAGCAAACTTAGGGTTCTGCCAGAACCTTTTTAAGGATATTTTTTGTAATATATCTAACTTTTTTGAAGCATTACAAACACTAGTTGTGGCCCACTAGAAAATCCACCATGGCCCACCGGTTGGGAACCTACAGTATGATCTATTAAGTCACACTTCCTGTCCTATCCACTCCTATGCCGATGATTCCACCCTTCACTTCTCCACCCACTTCACAAAGCGTCCCTTTCAACAGTCACTCCATGATTCGCGTAGGACGGCTATGGTGCATTGGTGCACTTGACCGCTGGTCTTTGTATTATCTCTGATTAGAGTAGAGGAAACCCTGTGGCTTTCAATGCCTCAAAAACTCGGTTTCTCCTTCTCTCTACTCGTCGCAATTTTCCACACGGCTATCCCCTTAGCTTCAATAATGCACAACTGAATCCTTCTTCTTCTCTTAACATTCTTGGCGTTTCCCTTTCTCATGATCTTTCCTGGAAAAATCACATATACGCTCTTTCTAAAACAGCTTCTAAGAGGTTAGGTGTGCTGTACCGGCTCCACAGTTTCTTCACCCCCACCTGTTGTTTCTGTACAGGGGTCTTGTCCGCCCCTGTATGGAATACGCTTCTCATGTGTGGGGCGGTTCATCCCACACAACTCTACTTGACCGGATGGAATCAAAGGCTTTTCGTCTCATCAATTCTCCACCTCTTACTAACTGTTTTCAATCCCTCTATCTTCGCCGCAATGTTACCCCACTCTCTCTTTACTATCGCTACTGTAATGGACACTACTCTTATGAACTCTCTAACTGCATGCCTCCTCCTTAAAGGAGGAGGCATACAGGAGAGCACGCGGTACTAGACTTTCGACTCATTCTCGTCCCTTTTCTGTCCAACTCTCTAATGTAAGGATTAATTAGTATTTTCACTCTTTCATTTACTCAACCGGTCAACTCTAGAACAAACTTCCTGAGTACATTCTTTTCCCTTGTCTATGACCTCTAATCTTTCAAACGCAGTGTCCAGGCATCTCGAAAACCTTGAACCTTCATTTTGGCTCTCTTCTTTCTCTATCCGGTGGGTGGGGGGGGGGGGCGTTTTTATGGGAGTTCGCCCTTGGCTTCTCTTTCCTGCATAAAATATATATGTATATTGATTAATAATAATAAAGAATATTACCAATTATTTTTGCACTATTATTTCTCAGTCGCTTTGTTTATATACATTAAAAGTTAATGCAGCGGATTCTTGTAAAATCAATAGAAGAAAAGTATTGAATTTCTATTATATACAACAAAAGAGCTATTTTTTAAGTAGGCTATAAATATAATTTAACACTAAAATCAAGCAAAGGAAAAAGAAAAATATCCAAATTATTGATATTATAAATGGACTATATTTTCTTTCATAAGAAAATTATATTGTCGCGTTGCCACGATATGGCGTCAAAATCGACCGTGTAAAATGGCGTCCAAATAGGCCATTGCAGTCTTGTTTCGTCTTCGTATTTATCCAGGGAAAAATATTTGTCAGTTAAGAGAGCCAGAAAATGGCACACGCAGCGCTCAGGCCAACTAATGCGGCTTATTGCATTAACTCCTGGATTATTATTACCAGCATTATCTGGAGTCGAACCCCCCCCCCCCCCCCCATCTCAGTGTTTTCACTTCACTTATAGGGAAATGGTGTTACCCAGTCCAAAGCTGGGCACTTGCGGTTTTTTTGCGGTACTGCGGTACTACCGCACTACCAAACCGGTACCGCATAACGCAGTACCGCAAAGGATCGCTGAAAGTACAGGCTGTACTTTCAGCGATCCTTTGCGGTACTGCGTTATGCGGTACCGGTTTGGTAGTGCGGTAGTACCGCAGTACCGCAGTACCGCAAAAAAAACCGCAAGTGCCCAGCTTTGTAATACCCACTGAGCTTCAAGCGCTGGCGGGGAAAACGTATTTGATTGTAGCAACCAAATTATTTGCCAATCAACCCGCCAGATAGCTTGGTGATAGAGCGCTGGACTTTTTCTGAGGTTCCTAGGTTCGAGTTCTGACGTCAGATTTCAGCGACTAATGCGCCTCTCTGGGTCTCCCTTGGTTGGTTACCAGTGATTTGACCTCCACTAAAAGCTGTAGGTCCCTCCGTCAAATGGAGATAACACAACCCTAACATTATCATTATCAGCCACCATATGGCTAACCCAACTATGACTTGCTACACAAAGGAAAAATCTGTTATTAAAAACAACAAAACGCGTTTAATTGACCGCTTTTTGTTTGGATCAAATAATGGGTTATAATATAATAATTACTTTATTTAGAGTTAGCAAATGTATTTTGTTGGCTTCATTTTTTTATAACAAAGAAATATATCTTTAAAACAACAAAGCAAGTTTAGTTAATCACTTTTAGTTTGGGTAAAATAAAGCAAGGGTTAAAATTTACGATAATAATTAATTATTTACCACATCGTTTTCTTACCTTCATTTTGCTAAGGTAGAATTTGATTGTGAATATGCTAAATAATGAAATAAACAATAATAATGAATTATATTTACGAATGACAACCCACGCAACCATATATGCATGCATGAACCCATCAATAAAGGATTAATATTAGGTGTTTAATTTTAAAAAAAAAAAGTGCATTTCTTTATTTTCTTCTAAATATAAAGTTTTTTAAATGCAAATATAAAATGTTTTTACTCAAAAAGTGATTTAATAAGATTTTAATGCGGAGCAAAACTATAAATACCCAAATTGTTAATCGCTCCTACATTTCGGAATGGCGTAACGGGTAAAATACTCTGTACGTTCAGTTAAGGCTCTCAGAGAAACCGATTGGATGTTCAATGGAGACTCTCAGGGAAACCGGTTCGACTCTGGTTAAAGTAAAGTGTTTTCATGTTTATTTCGTTATATATAATGTGCAAAAGTGAATTTATAGTAATATGAAGTAATTCTGATTAAAAAAAATCGGAAAGATAAGTTAGACATTTTGGTAATTCGAAAATCAAAATAATTTGTGTTTAATTTAAACAAACCTGTTGTTTAAAATAAACAAACGCAGATTTTTCTCAGTTAACTCAATACTTGTTCATTTCACCAAATTATTATCAACAAAATTCATTTTGTAACGAAGCAAAAGTTTGAGTGTCTAAAAATAAAACAAAAACTTTGTTAAAACGTATTTATTTTTATGTTTGCGTAAACAAAATATTATTTATATACACTGACGGCTAAAATTATGGAAACATTTTTAAAATGGTGATTATGTAATAATAGAATTGTTTTCATTCTTTTTATAAGTTAGAGGAAGTAAAATGATATGTCTGTCTAATTAGCCCTTTAACGCCAAACATTTTTGTAGGGTTAAGTCTAAATGCGTGTATTTGAAACGGTACGTATTCGACCCAGTCGGCGTTAGAGGGTTAAGGAGCTTTCTAATGTGAGGTTTTTTTCATGAAGACTTACGAGCAATTAATCAGTATTGAAAGAAACTATATTTAATGGTGATATCACGTTTTGATTAAAATAACTGTCTATATTTACAGAAATACTTTATTGATATTTATTGGTTACAATATTTTTCTGTTATTTGTAGTCATTCATTTCTATCCCATTTTCCTTCAAAAACGTAATTTGACTCGTGAAATCTGCGCCTGAACGTTGTTTGGTAACATTATGTCCTTCTCTTACGAGTATCTCTCTATAATGGCTCCCACAAAGGAAATATCATACGAAAATAGACTCGAGATTGATTAATACCGTTTTGGTGAAGAACTACAGAAGCAAATAGCCAATAAAGTGGAAGTTTCATTTTCCACAGTGAGCAAAACTCGGAATGTAATGAACAAAGTAGGACGACGGCGAAAAAGGAAGACAAATACATGATTTAATTGAGCAAATGCGACAGAAAGAACAATAGCGTTCGAATAGTTGCTGAAGTCAATGCATCACTTAACGGCAGCACTTCTACTTTAATGGCGAAGAGACGTTTGAGTGAAGTTGGTCTAATGGGTTGGGTTGCTACCAGAAAGCCTCTGCGACGAAGAAATAGAGCCATAGGTTTAAAATTGGCATAAAATCACAAAGAATGGTCACTCCAAGACTGGCAAAAGTGGCTTTCTGGTAGCAACCCGACCCATTAGACCGACCTCCCTCCGACGTCTATTCACTGTTGAAGCAGAAATGCTGCCGTTGCGTGATGTATTCACTTCAGCAACTATTCGAACGCTAGTATTTTTTCTGTTGCATTTGCTCAATAAGCTCATGTATTTTCTTCTTTTTCCGAGGTCTTCCTTTTTCGCCGTTGGTCTACTTTGTTTTGTTCATTACAGTTCCAGTTTGAAAATGACGAGAGAGAGTTTTGCTCACCGTGGACAATGAAACTCCCACTTTATTGGCTATTTGTCTCTGTAGTTCTTCACCAAGACGGTATTAATCAATCTTGAATCTATTTTTGTATGCTATTTCTTTTATGAGAGCCATTATAGAGAAATACCTGTAAGAGAATAGAACAATGTTACCAAACAGTGTTCAGATGCAAGTTTCATGAGTCAGAGATAATTTTTTTAAAGGAAAATGGGATAAAATGTATGAATACAAATAGCAGAAAAACATTCTGACCAATAATATCAATATTTCTGTAAATATAGACAGTTATTTTAATCAAAACGTGATGTCACCATTAAATACAATTTCTTTCAATATTGATTAATTGCTCGTAAGTCTTCATGAAACAAAACACCACATTAGAAAGCGCCTTAATTAGACAGACATATTTTACTTCCTGTAGCTTATAAAATAAAAAGAATTAAAAGAAAAATGTTTCCATAATGCAGCATTCATTCATTTCACGTGTTTAATTGTGAAATTATTCATCCCATATATATATATATATATATATATATATATGGATTAAGCATATGCATTAGTTGGCAAATATTTAGCCACATTTTTTATTGCCGTGTAACCAATGTTTTTCTTCTCTGTTTACCCTATTGTTTACACTGCTCTAAAAACACTTTTTTTAGCATTTCGCCCATTCATGTTAACTATTCCTCGCGTTAATTAAAACAAAATTAAACAGTTTTCCATGTCCTTGCTTTCTATTTGTTTTTCTTTTTGTTTTTTGTCTTGTTTAGTCAAGTGGTTTGACTATGGTTTGTTTTTGTTTTGTTTTCTTCGTCTGTTATTCGTTGTTATTGAGTCACTACTCTAACACCTTCGCCGTGCCAATTGAGAGAGAGAGAATCTGAAGAGGATTTCAAGGTTTTTGTTACTTACCATCTTTTAACATGTGTCGACCGAGACAACTTCGTTATACTTACTGTTCCTGCAAATTATTTCGTCAATATCGGTTTGTTTTTTCTTTTGTCTTAATCTAAAAACAAAAACAACAAAAACAACAGCAAAATCAATTTTTTTTTTTTGACTTTTTTTTTTTTACAGATTTTGAGGTTTGGCTATTAACGGGTTAGGGGAAATGGAGCGATGAACAAAGAAACAATAGCCACAGGTGGTCTAACTCCCAGTTTGGCACTTTGTGGCTCTCTCGTACTATTTGGCTTTTTTCACTGGCCTCTCAATCTCACTGTTGGAGAACGATAAAGGGTCGATATTAAGTTCGGGAGAGAAAGTCCTTTAAATGGGTTGTACCATCTATTCTTATTGGCAAACTAAATTCTTAATTTTACCCACACTTTTATATATATACAGGGTGTGTCTAAATTATGTTAACACTTCTATGGAAGAATACTTTCCATAGAAGTGTTAACATAATATATAACACCTCTATGGGAAGTATTCTTTCATAGAAGTGTTAACATAATTTAGACACCCTGTGTATATATATATATATATATATATATATATATATATTAATTATATATATATATTATAATATTTCTATGGAGTTTACACAAATTTAATGCAATTTTCTAATAAAATTGCTTTATAAATATTATAAGAGCGTCCATTTTGTATCCATCTGACGGGTAAAAGACATGACAAATTGAAACCCAAATTCGACCTTAATTTTATTCCACGCAACAGTCTTTCCCAAGGTCGAATTCGAGTGTTTTTTTCCTTCGAGATAAAAAAAGAAAAAAAAAAAGAATTTTAAAAAGAACAGAAAAGCGACTAAATTTAATTCAAAAACTATATTCAAATAAAACCCCATTTTTAAAGTGTAATTTAAATACTTCCTCTCCTCAGCTGAATGATAAATTGCAATTAAAGAACTCGTGTATCACCACACGGAACTCTTGTGTGTGTGTGTGTGTGTGTGTATATATATATATTATACGCATTGTCTCGCATATATATGTAACTTTTTTGTTCGATATCATTATTGATTGTACAATACATTATGTAGGATTTGAAACTTGTTTTAAGATTGTAGTCTTCGATTGTTATTGTTTGTTTGTTCGTCTGTTCGTTGCCAAATTGATATTGGCTCGTATTTGGCCTTTGTTAAAATTAAGGAATTAACAATATTGATATTGATGCGAAAGAATTAAGGATATATATATATATGATGTTGCAAAGGCTTTGTGCAATTTTAAACTTTAATTCCCTTTGATATATGCATTACAGAAACAAACTCTAAATGGCAAATGAAAGCATAATTGTTAAAGATTTTAACACTCTATATTACAAGTTTCTAGGCATCAACATAACCGCCATTTTTCTGGATTCATCGCTCAATCCGATTTTCCAAAGACCTGATAACATTTCCCTGTTGCTGCTTAGTGATTCATGAATTGTATTTGTGATCGTGGCCATAAGTTCATCCGCCACAATTGTCGCATTTCGTGGACAAAGAAACCTCACGAAGTCTGGCAACATGAAATCAATGTTTGGTGCGCTCTCAGAAAGTTATGCATCATTAGTCCTTTCGTTTTTGAAGAACCAACAGTCAATGGTGAACGTTAACTCGCAGTGTTTCGGAACTTCCTTATCCCTGAACTAAGACGATTAAATCTTTCAGATAGTACCTTCTTTCAGCAAGACGGTGATAACTGCCACTATGCTTTGAATGTGCGACAGTTCTTGAATGAAGTCTTCCTTGCCAATTGGATCGGTAGATGTGGACCAATTGCTTGACCACCTCGTTCGCCAGACGCGTCCCCAATGAACTACTTTTTATGAGATCTTGTTAAAAAAAAAAGAGTTGTTTACTCATCAAAACCACGCTCTTGTGCCCACAATCACAAATGCAATTAATGAAATTACTCACCAACAACTGCAGAATGTCTTCAGGTCTTTGGAAAATCGGTTTGAACGATGTATCGAGAAAGAGAACGATGATGTTGAGGCTCAGAAATTTATAATGTAGCGTGTTAAAGACTTTAATTTGTATTTTCAGTTGCCGTTTACAGTCTGTTTCCATCATGTGTACGTCAAAGGTTATTAAAGTTTAAAATTGCACAAAGACTTTTTAATATCCATATATATATATATATATTATATATATATATATATATATATATTATATATATATTATATATATATCTTGGTTAACCTTGGTTTAGCTTCCGCTCAAATTGTTCATTCTGACGAAGGTCAAGCTTGTCATTCCACCTTAGACCTACAGTATAACGTGGAATCCGAACCACGTCCCACCAGCAGCCCAACGTCTTTACCACTAGGATACCCGGAGTACCCATTTATCTACCAACCAATTTTTTTTTATTGTGTGGAAGGATGAACAGCTGGGTTTTGCTGCGCGCCGTCTGCTGTCACCGGTCTTGATCGATATATAATATATATATATATGCGAGGGGAGCGCACATAGGCACATTCCTACATTTATGAGGTACTAGATTTTTGTTCCATATACTTTATTAAAATATAACCTAGCCTAATTTAACTTAACTTAATGTTCGTTCCATCGAACCGGATGCACGAATACAATTGAAGTTTCAAAGATGCTTCCTTTGAACTTCCTAAATAGTGAGGTACTAGCTAATCTACCCTAACCTCACTTAATCTAACGTAAGATGACCTAATCTAGCGTAACCTATAACCTAATTAAGGCTAATATATTTCTTTTCCTACAGTAAAAGCGCTCGCACACACACACACACATATATATATATATATATATATAGGCTATATAACTACGCTACAAAATCACGATATTTTCACACAATTTCACATTTTCAGTTCTGTATCGCGACATGTACCCAATCTAACCTAATAAATTCAACAAAGCCTTACCTAACCTAGGTTAATCTCAATTATACCTCCTTTTCATGATAAAAGATACTGCTAATGTCGTGATACGTACGTTCGTGTCGTGATGGGATCTGTGTGCATCGTAAAGATTGTCGCGATTCGTAAGAAAGACGAACACACACATACACACACGAGTTTCGTAGCTGTAAGTTGAGGTGTGAAGTGGAGATTTTTTTGCGTGCCGAACCGCCTCATCGCGTGCAAGGTATGATCTTGGATTTTTGGATTTTTTAGTGCACGCAGTTTTGCAGTTTTATTTCGATTGTAAAACTTTCACTCAGATGGACTGAAATAATTGCTGGTATTCTGAAGGTCTACAGTATGTTTGACTCCTGGGTGGGGTTCTAAACCACAACATCACGTTCACGCTAAAGCCACCCAATATACTTTGCTGCCCGAACGCAGCTTTATGTCCGTGACCCCCCCACGAATAAGTGCTGGCGGATGTTCTCGACCTTGGAAGGGGACTCCATGCGTACGCTAACTCAAATGAATATGATGCAGTTCACCGTAAACCTTGACTCATTTCTTTAATAAGTTCGTTAATTAACACCGTTTCTCCCCCTTCAATGTCATTTTCATTTCATTCCTAAACAGCGAGTGGGAACCTCAAAGCGGACAATTCTCAAATTGATCTATTCCCATTGGCACTTTAAGTTAGATTTTTTCGTACGAAATACCCGTCGAGCACTCAAATCCCGGATCTTTGTACAGTTTCCCGAATGAGGGAACTTCTTTTCTTTCTCTTCAACTGGAATTCTCACTTTGAGTAGTCTCACTCGTAGATGGAAGATGATAAATGGAATGCCATTGAATGAGAAAGAATCTCTTCCTTGACACTATTATAGTAATTACCAACTTATATAAACCTTAATTAAAATGTTAATTTTAAAAAGAAATTAATTTAAATATAAATTAGCAAAATATTTTGATAATTTTTTCAGTATTTAGATTTTGACATTTTAGTAATATTTATTTTACTGTTAATATTAACTTTATTAATAAACTTATTAATATGTCCGACTGTAATTCTGTATCGTTACCCCAACTATTTGGTATAATTTGCCTTTTTCTCTCTAAATGGGCTACATCGTGGTCGTGTCGCAACACCGCTTCTCGTTAGATCAGTGAGGTTAAGCGACTCTGGGCCTGTTCAGTATAGTTGGATGGGCGAATGTCCTCCGCATTCAAATGATAATTCCGATTCCACGTAAAGCCATTCCCCTCTGTCAAGTGACGTTTGCTGGTACGAAGGAGGGTAAACGATTCCAAAAATTATCCTTCTCTAAATCTAATGAACAACTTAGATGAAAACGCTGAAGTAACGATCAGATCGACCGAACGTATGCTAATCTAACCTAACTTAATCTAATCCACAATAACTTTTCGATTTTATGTCACGTCAATCGGGTGTCGTTAGCCCAAAAGTAACTTGTAAATATCAAACCATAACAGCGAAATCGGGACTACATCCTAGAAAACAAAGATACAGTTGCGGAGGAAAGTTCGTCGGCGTCCTTGTATGGCTATGTATGCCATGTATGTACAGTATGTTACAGGGAATTTGTGTAACTAGGGATTTCATGTAAGGTTAAATCGTGATATGTTCGTTAGTTTTAACGAAAATATCACGACTTAACCTACCAATCGTCAAGGGCGTACGTAAGGTTGACCTAACCGGGCATTCAATAATTTTCGTAGGTTTAACGAAAATATCACGACTTAACCTTACATGAAATCCCTGAACATTTTAGGGATTTCATGAAATCCCTAGTTACACAGATTCCCTGTAACATACAATATATGTCGGAAGTAGAGGGGGGAAAGAGTACCAAAACGAGTACCAGTACGATTAAGAGTATCGTATTTTTTGATTGGTCGAGTACGGTTTTTTCGTGTTCGCGTACTCGTACTCAGGGCCGCCGAGAGGGCTGGAAAGCCGGGATAAATCCCTGGGGCCCGGAAGAGGGGGATAAAATCTAAAAAATATTAAAGCAATTGATTAAATAACAGAGAGAAAATATAATTAATGAACATACATTTGATAGAGATTATCATAGTCAAACTGAAACAGATAAAATATTATCTGCGGTCCATCAATGCCCAAGACCGCCTGACAGATCTGGGAACCATTGTTGAAAGCCAGTTAGCCCGTACTTTAAATTTCATCAGAATCATTTACCACTTTGCTAGAGAGAAGGCAAAAAAGTACACTTCTAATTATGAAAATCTTGCAATAAACAATTGTCTTGCCTGCATGGACTGGAACTGCATTTGTCAATTATATGGTGATAGAATTATATTTGCTTCGAAAAATAAAATATATCATTTTCCTCCGAGTTGTTTATTCATACTGTATGTTTTGAATAGTGACTTGGACATATAATCAGTTTGCTTGTTATGTATACAAAAAACATTCATAATAAAATACTAAGTAAACAGGGGACCCATATACCAATCGTTCCCCGGGGCCAGTGGCAGCTCTCGTCGGCCCTGTTCGTACTCGAACACTAAAAAACCTTACTCGACCACTCAAAAAATACGGTACTCTTAATCGTACTGGTACTCGTTTTGGTACTCTTTCCACCTCTATTCGGAAGTTCAGTGGTGAAATTTTGCATACTGATTGGTGAGAAATTTAAAAATTGGGTGAAAATAATATGCTTTTTCACATAACCCAACGCATTAATTTTTACGTATTATATGCGAAATAATAAATATATAAATGGTAGTGTCCTTGTAATAATTATTTTATTGAGTACGAAAAAAATATATATACTATATATATATATATATATATATACACACACACAGTTGATTAGAAATAATACACTAATGTCGGAGTTAAGTGGAGCTACAGACAGACGTTTTCGTACCAAGAATTCCATAGCTTAGGCCTTAATAAAATTCTTGATAACACACGTAAAATTCTTAAACAAGATTATTTAGAATCTGTATTTTCAAAAGTTTCTTTTATTAAAGTAACGTTGTTACAAACATTCGATATGTGCACCATCAGTGATTCGCAAAACATCCAATCGATAATCCAAATGTTGTTGTTGTTGTTGTTTAGCCGATCAGCCCACCCTGATCGAGCAAGCCGGCGGCACGCAGGTAACCGATCGCCCTCTCCGGAGTGGACCAGAGGTTCAGCGCACTAGTGATGTTGTGTTGTGTTCGTTGTTGTGCTAGAGCGGTACAGTCCGTCATAATGTGTTCAATTGTTTGTGGTGTGTCTTGGCACAGGTGGCAGGTGTCGTCTATGGAGTTGTCTAGTCTGTGTTTATATGTCCATAAGTTGGGGTGATGTCCACATCGGAATCGTGCTAAGTTAACTCGATCCGATCTGCTCAGGCTGATCTCTGACCTGTTAATGGGCGGCGGCTTCGCACCTAGGACCGCATTCGGACCGAGTCGTGTCAGTGCTTTGTGGGTTAGGTGTGTGTGTATGTGTTTTCTGTACTGTGTGATGTCTGTGGGGCGTGGTATGGAATGGAGTATTTGGTTATAATGTCTCTCTGGTGTTACCTTAATGGTGCGAGGTGTTGGTGCATGATTGTACATGTAGTGGCAAGGGTGTTGTGGGTTAGTTGTCGCTGCTGCCATGAATTGTGTTCCCCTCATGTCTAAATGTTCCCTAACTTTTAGTATTTTTGTTTCTGTGTGCAGGTGTTCTATTGGTGTTGTTTGAGTGCATCCTGTAATGATACGAAGTGCGTTGTTTTATTGTTTGTAAGGTGTTTATGTGTGTGTTTGAGATAATGGGTGCCCAGCATGGGCTAGCATAGTCCATAACAGCGAATATATTGTTTGTAGATGAGTGATGTTGTTTCCTGCTGGTGTCCAAAGTTTGTGCCTGTTAGTACCCTAAGCGTGTTAAGTCTTGACGTACATTTGTTTTTAATGGCCTGAATGTGGTTTGCAAAAGATAATGATGTGTTGTATGTGACACCTAGTATTTTGGTTCTGTGAGTGTGTGGAATGTTGATGTTGTTTAGTGTAAGTTGTGGAATTACCTGGTGTTCTTTTGTGTTGCTTGTAAGCAAGGTGATGGTTGATTTTGTGGGCGCTACTTTGAGTCTATTGTGTGTGAGCCAGTCTTGTATACTGTTTATGTATGTTTGTAGGTTATTTGTAGCGGTGTCGATGTTGTTGTGGGTGGATGTTAGAGTGATATCATCTGCATATGATGATAAGGTAAGCTTGTTATCTATGGGTGTTGGAATGTCATGCATGTATAAGTTGAAGAGTGTTGGTGAGAGAACAGAGCCTTGAGGGACCCCGTTCGGAAAAAAGCTTGTTTTTGGATGACTTGCCATTAAATGTGACATGTGAGTATCTTTCTGAGAGATAGTTGCTCAGCCACCTTTTGGTGTTATTGTGCATGTTTGTGTTGAGTATTTTGTTTATGAGAGGGAAGCGTGGGATAGCATCAAATGCTTTACTAATGTCTATTGTTGCTAATAGTGTACGTTGAGCTGGTCTTCTAGAGTTGATGCCATCCATGATGTGCTGCGTCAGGTTAGTGAGTAATGTCGTGGTTGAGTGGTGAGGTCTGAATCCATGTTGAGTAGGCGATAGTGGTATGTGTGGGTTGGTGATTTGTAAGATTAGTCTTTCTGTTACTTTGGAAGGTGTGCATAGTAAAGTAATGGGTCTATAGGAAGCTGGTTCTGTTGGATTTTTGTTTGGTTTGAGTAGTGTAATAATTTTACCTTATTTCCATATGTTAGGAATAATACAGTGTTGGTATGAATATGTGCTGATATTTGTGAGAGCTAGTATTCCTTGTGGGCCCAAGTGTTTAAGGTGTATGTTAGATATGTTGTCTGGTCCAGTAGCCTTCGAATTTTTAATGTTTTTGATGATCTTGGTGGTCTGGTCTGTATTGAAGGGTGTAATGGTCGTGTCGAGTCTGTAGGTTTTCTTGTGTCTGGCTGTTTGTTTGTCTGCGTGTTTCTGGTTGTTGTCTCTGTTTAAGTGACTTATCTTTGCGTAGTGATTAACTAGAATGTTAGCTTGTTGTGTGTATGTTGGGATATTATTTTGGCTGCGACAGATAGCCGCGTGTGAGGTGTGAATGCCGCTGTTAGAATGGGTAATGCTGTTTATAGTCTTGTATAGCCTGTATGTATCTGTGGAGTGGTTTAGTGTTGTTATGAATTCCCTGAATGTTTCTGTTTGTTTTTCTTTGAGTTTGTTGTTTATTTCTGTGTTGAGCTGTTGTATCTGCTGCTTTATGGCTTCTGTGTGTGGTGTTTGTGTGTTATGTTTGAGGTTGTTACGTTGCCTTATGAGGTGGGCTATTTCTCTAGTGTAATTTGGGTTGTATTTCCTAATGTTGCCCTTGGGTATGTATTTGTTTGCATTATTGATAATCTGATTAAATGTCTTGAGTGTTGTATCGATGTTTATGATGGGTGTGCTGTTTAATGTGGTGAATTGTTCCTCAGTCTGTATTTTGAACTGATCCCAATCAGCTTTCTTGTAATTTCTGTAAGTGTGCCTAAGGCTGTTGCGGCAGAGTGTAGAATGTGTTGTAATGATGATGGGCAGGTGGTCTGATGACAGTTGTTTTTCTGTTCTCCATTGTGTATGTGTTGCTAGTGAGGGGGAACAGAACGTTATGTCTGGGGAGGAGTTTGAGTATCCTGCTTGATGTGGTATGTGTGTATGTTCTTCTGTATTGTTAAGAATGAAGAGGCTGTTAGTTGTGTGGCTATGTTGGCGCCTCTGGTGTTGTTTTGGTTGTGCAGGTACCAACTAGTGTCTTTGGCGTTGAAGTCTCCTCCTAAGATGACATTAGTGAGAGAGGCAAGATTGTGTAACTGTGGATTGTAATTGGCTGGCACCTGAGGTGAACTATCTGGTGGGATGTAAATGTTGATTAGTGTGGTGTTGTGTTTTGCGCGTGTTTTAATGTTAACTGCCTGTAATTCTATCGTGTTATCTGCTTGGATTGTGTTTGTAATGTTTTGGGTAGCATCAGTGTAGCTAATGCTTTTACGTATGTAAGTGATGAGTCCACCCCCGTTACCCCCAGTACGATCTTGACGGATCGCCGTGAAGTCAGGGATGGTGGTGTTTTGTGTGCGTTTTAGTTTTGTTTCTTGTATAAGTGCTATGTGAATGTTTTGTTTGTGTACGAATTCCCTAAGCTGCATGATTTTGTTTGTGAGGCCATCTACGTTGTACTGTAATATGTTAATATTATACTTCTGTATGTGTCTCATGGTGCTATTGTGTCTATGTCTTTGTGTATGGTGACATGTGTAAGTTGTAGTGGGGCCTGGATTAGTCTTAATGTCGCCAGAGAGTAAGAGTAGTTCGGGGAGCACGCAATTGTTCCCCGTAATTGAAAAAATAGCACGCTGAGAATAGGTCCGGCCCGGGAGCCGATCGGCACTCTGACCGTGCCACGCAACAGGCCGTCGACTGCCAGTCTGGCCAACCGTAGACAGCCCGCTGCACGGAGATTTGAGGAAGTTTGGCCACCAGCGCGTTGATGTTTTGGTTTGACGTCGCCTCTTCGCGTTGACGTGTCCTGCGCTGGAGGATGCAGCCACTGTTTAGAAGCTTCCTCGTCAGCTGCTAACACTTTTTTCACGTTGTTCTCGCTACCTGTTCAGACGTTTTTTATAAACAAATCTCAGTTTTCTGCTCAACACGGCTCTTTCTAATTTTAAAATTAGCTGCAGCATATCCACATCAATTCGCTCAATAGCAGCTGTGATTCTTGCTTTTAAATCATCAATGTCTGTCACCCGCGTACAAAAAAGAAAAAACTTGTCAAAACTTGTTATCAGAAAAAACTTAATGAGTTTCTCTGTAAAATGGGACAACACTGGAATTTCTACACTTCATGGTGACTTTTAATAACAGCCAAAAATTGTACAGATAATTCTCGGACACCCGGTATATATATATATATATATATATATATATATATATATATATATATTATATATATATATATATATATATATTGAGTTGCTCAGTACTCACAAGCTCATACAGAAAACGAGACATTGCAAACATCAAAGCCATACAAAGGACTTTTACGTCTTAAGACGGAGGAAATGAAAGGTGAAGATTACTGGTCTCGACTACAGTACCTGAAACTCTACTCTTTGGAAAGAAGACACGAGAGGTACTCGATAATATACTCGTACATATGGAAAATACTAACCTTTGAAACGAAATAGAAACACACTGGAATGAGAGAAGAGGCAGATTTTGTACCGTTTGACAGGGGGCCATATAAACGAGGAAGGAAAATATTCTCGGAATACGAGGCCCAAAACGTTTTAATATGCTGCTCCAAGAACTGAGGAACCTCTTGCATACGAACTTGAATAATTTCAAGAACCAGCCGGAGAGGTTCCTGCGCATTTCAGGGTAAGAGCAGCTGTAATAAATGGAATTAATTAATGCAATTTGACGTAATTATTAATTTAAAATTTGTTTTACATTAACTGCCGGGAAAGAGAGAGAGAGAAATTAGTTTTAAAGTCGCAGTTGGTATGCCCAGAGAGTGGTTATTCTTAAAATTTAGTTAGTAATCATGCCTCATTTCAAAAAGAGATTTTCACTGAAAGTTGTGATCGGAATATGTATTGCGTTTCATCGTGCTTTTTAATGTAAATTCCGTTAATTATAGTTGACGTAGGCCGACTTAACCTCTCTCTTTCAAGGTCATATTTATCTTAATTCGCCCTACCCTTTAATCACCGTGTTTCAAAAGTTAAATTGAATAAAATCATATAAAATTTATATTGTTTTCGGTTTCCCAATTACGTTAGGCCAAAGCAGACACACGCGCGCCGCCGAGTCAGAAAGGCATTGTATGTAGTTAAGGAAAATTCAGTATAGAATAACCGTTCAAGTTTGCGGTACAGAATAAGTTCGATATAACAAATATCATTACTGTATAAGTAAATAAAAATCGTGTTTATCAAAAAATCGTTACATTAAAAGAGAAACCACTACACAGCTCGCAGCAGTAGTGCCAAGCAAATATGGGCTCGATATACTGACGAGGCTTTTGGACGTGGTTCATCACCACTGAAAGGAACAATGCTTCGTGTTAGCTTTGCCCAAGGAACATCCAAATCCGTATTCGTTTTCGGGCAATTATCAGTTATTATCAGTCCTGGTGCATGATTCTTCAGGAGTTTTCCTTCCTAAGGCAGCACAAATTTGCCTGTATCAATGACAGCCATACTCGTACTACCTCAGACTTACTCAACACAAACCGAACCAAGAACCACAAGTACAGGGTGTCTATAAAGTAGGGATGTATCGGATCACAATATAACCGGATACCGGATAATCCGGCAGGATCAAGAAATGGCCAGGTATTTGGCCGGATCATGTATTCTTAAAGGCATAAAATTTTAAAACTAGCGATTAACTAGTGGTTTAATAAACTTTTATTGTTCCTACTAATTTTACAAAATCATTTTCCTAAAAAAAATGCAGATTAAAAATTTTGTTTATTCAATAAAAAAAAATTCCATAAACCGAAAATAAGACATGAACTTTCTTTATATATATATATATATTATGACAAAAACATTTTCTTTCTTAATATATAACTATTAACTGTAAATGATAAATGTGTGATGAATATATAGTTATATTTTTCATTATGTTTTCAATAATTTCATATTTTTCATTATAAAAGAAGTTTCTGAGCATTTTCCAGCCTAAACGGTTCCTGTTTTCACTACAAATTTTACCTCCTCCGCTAAATAATCTCTCAGAAGTGACTGAACTGGGTGGAGCACTTAAATACTTACGTATAAGTTTCTTTAATGGTGGATATTCTGATATATGATTGTTCCACCGGGTTAAAGGATCTTTTTCTCTAGGCATTAAATGGTAGTGTTAAATATTTATCTAGATTTGATTTATAAATATTTTTGTTTTGTTTTTCTTTTGTTTTCTTTTTTCATTTGCCATTCGTTTTTTATCCTCAGAATCTGGAGGTAAGAAGGTGAAGGCATACTCCTCAGATTCTTCTGTAGCATTGCTGTTGGCAAAATTTTCTCTCAGTAGATAAGCTAATGGCGTCATTTTAATTTTTTCATAATATACAAATTGGGGACACTATGCCTATGGCTTAAAATTATTATAGGCATTCACTATCACTAAGTTACGCGTTCATTCACTCGTGCGCAGTATGTAATATATTTTCACAGGGTATGGTACTCCGAAATGTCACCATTTTTAACCGATGGTGCATGAGCTTTCTTAATAAGTTTTGTCACTGCTGCCAGATGCGCAATAATATAGTAGATTATTTAATTTATACCATATTGCCTTCTCATAAGACCAATAAGTTTTGAATTATTTTTAGTACATTTTGATACAACAAGAAGAATAAGATATTTGATAATTTGCTAAGTTTTAAATTTAAATAATTAGGATATGTGTTACTAGTAGGTTTTAGAAAGAATTTAAATGAGAAAAAAACAAAAACAAAAAAGATAGGAATATATTAAATTTTCAAAGACAAATTGTCTTAATAGAAAATTTAACATTTTCCATATTTTGGGGGGAACTCTCGCATTCAATGCTGGAAAGAAAAAGGTAAAGTTGATTGGACCTAGTTCTGCTAAATTTTAGAGAAATCTAACTTTTAGTGTTTTTTGTTCAAAAGAAAATAATTATAAATGTTAAATTTAGCCCTTTATTGCCCACGGCTCTTCCCACAGCTGAATAAAATCGTCTGGCATTGGCCATAATGAAGTAATAAAGTACGCACAAAACTTGAAATATGAAGTTTTTTATCAACAAAATGTGATTGAAATGTTAATTAATTACCCGGTATCCGGCCGGATCATACTTGATATCCGGTATCCGGCCGGATACTGAAGAAGTGGCCGATCGGCCGCATACCGGATCGTGATCCGGTATCCTGTGCATCCCTAGTATAAAGTAACGCAAGTAAAGAGACAAATCCGATTTGAACTAGTTGAAACTAGTTTCAACTATTTTTTTAACTCTTAAACACATTTTCAACGTCTCTTATAAACCTTACTATGGAATATACAGTTGTTATAAAAAGTACAAGCAATAAATATTACTCGTCCATGTTTACTCGCATTAATATAATTCAAATCGGATTTGTCTCTCTTCACTCGCGTTACTTTATACACACCCTGTATCTGAAATCACAAACCGTCGATATACAGACCTGTATTTACTTAAGAATGATAATTTTTTATATATCTGGACAGTGAACGTTGGAAGAAACTGTATTGGTAAACTTTAACGAAATAAAATTTAAAGAAGATTACGTCTCAAGGTTGGATAACCTTCAAAAGAAACCAAACCCAGAATAAAACTCTGAAGAAAACCTTTAATACTTTACCTTTTTTTGCCTTATTCTGTAGTTCCGATTTCAGTATTGCTTCAGTGTAACTCTTTGTAATCTAATTTAGTTTTTTTGTCCTTATGACCGCAAGTATCATTGAGATTTTTCATCATTTTTATTAATTATTATTACTATAATTATCATCACTATTATTATTATTACCTCATCATTTTTGTTATTATTCTTTTTATTAATAATTAAATATTATTATTGATTTTTATTATTAATTAATACCCTTGTTTACCTCACTCAAACACAATTTTAACCATTTCATTTGACTGTTGTAATTTTACTATTTGTCTTTTGTCCAAAATTTTATCGTTTTATTATTTGACAACCAATTACATTTCGCCTTCTTCGCTCGCATTTCCGTATCTCACTATATAAATATTTTATGGCCCAAAACTGTATTTTAATATACGAGGGCCACTCAATATATTTTGTCCGACCTTTTTTTTTTTTCTTTTCAAGTTTCCTCGTAAGTTCCAGAAATTTTGTACACGAGTAGTTACATACCTTTTTTACAAGTTTTTATTTTTTCACATAGTCTCCATCCTTTTCTACGGCTTTCCTCCACCTCGAAACGAGGGTCTTTATTCCTTGTTGGTAAAAGTTCGCTGGGTTCCGCTGGAGCCACCTCTTAACCTCCTCAATAACCTCATCGTCACTCTGAAACTTTCTTCCTCGACTAGCATCCTTCATTGGCCCAAACAAATGGAAGTCAAGGTGCCAGATCCGGGCTGTATGGAGGGTGGGGTAACGCAGTGAAACGCATTTTTGTGATGGCTTCTCTTGTTTGCAAACTGTTGTGTGGTCTTGCGTTATCGTGCAAAAGAAGGACATCTTCCAGTTTTCTCTCCCGTCGAACTCGCTTTATACGTCTCTGGAGTCTCTGTAGGGTGGCAATATATGCATCCGAGTTGATTGTTTGTCCTTTCTTCATAATGTTCACCCAGAAGATGGTAGCCATAACCTTTCCTGCAGAGGAAGCCATTTTGAACTTTTTCTCGCGTGGGGAGTCTGCGTGATGCCACTCCATGGATTGGCGTTTTGTTTCAGGTTCAAAGTGGTGTACCCAAGTCTCTCATCCCAGTCACAATTCGTGAAAGGAAGTCATCCCCTTCTGTCTCGTATCAAATCAATGAATTTGAAGCAATTTCTTTTCTTTGGGTTTGTGATCTTCAATCATTTGGCAAGGAACAAACCATGAACAAACTTTTGAGTATCCCAGTTGCTGAATTATCATATTCACACTTCCTTCACTAATTCCTAGCTCCGGTGATAGCTCCTTGTATGTGACGTTAGGCCTGTTCAAAAATCAACTTTTTCTTATTTTCATAGGTTTCTGTACATTTTCCCATGCTTTTTGACCTGAAAAAGCCGAAAATCACAACTATTTTTACCTAGGATGTTGGGAAGCATTGCCGCATGGAGCTTTAAATTTTCTGCCTTGAAATCGGCCAAAGCGCCAATTCCGGGGTCCCTTGAATTATGTTTTGCACTTTAACTTTTGATCTAAACAAGATAGAGCAACAAATTAGGTATCAAATGAAAGAGCATAAAATTAATAAATAATAATATAATAATAATAATAATAAATAAATAATAATTAATAATAATAATAATAATAATTAATAATAATAATATAATAATAATAAATAATAATAATTATCTATCATTTTTCAGGAAACAACAGAAACTCAATCAGAATCTAGAAAACCATCTACAAGTTACAACTTCACAATGGCATTAAGCAAGGAGCTGAGGGAGCTCCGTGGGCGCACAGTTGATATCTCAGAACCTCCTCGTACTGTCCACAGGCAGGTGTCAACTGGGCCATCTACCAGATCTCTCACTGAAACTTTCCTGGTTGGATACCCTTCAGCTTTTATCAGTGGTTCCCAGCTTCCCACCAACAGACAGGCGTTCCAGTATTTCCTTAATCTTCAGAATTTACCGGAAAATGCAGGGAGGCCCATGGTTCAAGACCTTGCATATGAAACAGTTGAATCTATCATCCCATTCTGGCAGATGGCTAGGATCAAGACAATGACCAAGTACAACGCAATGAAGCTCTTCATGAAACTACATGAGAAACATCGTGCTCTGGTGAAAAGCAAAGGAATAGCAAGTAACCCTGGAGGAAAAAGAGGAGCATTTGTGCTGGAATTAGACAGCCTGTTCGATATAGGAGCTCCAGATGCAATCCAGGAAATACAGAACAACAGACTGTTATCCAGAGAGAAGAAAGATGAGGATATCAGGTTCTACGAAGACCAAAAGACTGAGAGGAAAGGTCATATGTCTGGTCATGACAAGATTTTTGAGACAAGATCCCTGCAGCAAGCAGCGAGGAATGAAAGACTGCAGCATAGACAAGAACAAGGTAAAACTAATTACTTCGAACGTCACAAAAAGTTTTAAGTTTTACTCCATTGCGATATTTAGCATGTACTTAACAATTACTGTCTTAACATGTTGTACTATTTTACAGCTGCAGCAGAACAAGAGGCAGTTGTTCATGTGGATGACATTACCTGGGTGACTCAACTGACAACGACGCTAACACAGAGGACATGGATTACCATCAGCCTCGTCCTGGATGTTCTCACCATCAAGACACTGTGACTAGTGTGACTTTGACGTTTCCAAGGAAGGTCATGGAATGTGATGTCATCTGCAATACAGCTGATCGTCTTGGTTTATCAGACAATCAAGTTACTGCCATGGTTTCTGCCACCTTGAAAGCTGGAGGGGCTGATCTGGATAACTTCGTCATCTCAACCTCAACAACATGTCGCAACAGAATGCTGTCCAGGTATAATATCAGCCAGAGTCACATGTCCAAGTTTTGTGAAAACCCCCCACAGTACGCTGCCTTACACTGGGATGGAAAGTTGCTCAAAGATGTCTTGGGCAGTGAACCTGGAAGTACTCAGAGACTTTAGCTGTGCTAGTGTCTGGTCCACCTTCATACACTGAAGGAAAGTTATTGGGAGTACCTGTCATCGACAATTCTTCTGGCACAGCTCAGGCTGAGGCTTCAATGGATTTACTGGAGACATGGGAACTTACGGATAATGTTACTGCCCTTGTTTTTGACACTACATCCAGTAACAGTGGAGTTCACAGAGGAGCTGCCAAACTGCTAGAGAAAATGCTGAACAAAAAGGTGTTTTATCTGGCCTGTCGACATCACATCCTGGAAAACCTAGTAGGAGCAGTTTGGGAGAAGCTGTTTGGGAAGGTGAAGGGGCCAGATAATCCCTGGTTTGAGCATCTGAAGGATGTTTGGACGGACTTGTCCAAGGAAAACCCAAAGATGCTGGCTATCAACAGCAAATGGCTGAAGGAAAAGAAGAACAGTGAAAAAATACTCCAAGACATTCTAACAGCAGAAAGGCTTCCAAGAGCCGACTACAGGGAAATGGCTGAACTGACAGTCATTGTTCTTGGAGGAACGCCTCCTCGAGGTATTCACTGGAGTCGACCAGGCGCCATTCATCAGGCCAGATGGATGGCCAGAAACCTGTACTCCATGAAAATGCTGATGTTTGCAGATCAACTTGAGTACGACGAAGACACTGTAATCAAAGCTGAAAGACTCAACACCTTCCTTGCGCTGTTCTACACTCCTGTATGGATGATGTCAATGTCTGCTGCAGATGCTCCCGTGAATGATCTAAGTCTAATGCAGGACATGTTGAAGTACAAGAAAACTGACCCAGAGCTTGCTGATGCAATACTTAATAAGATGGAAAACCACAAATGGTACCTGACGCAGGAAGTCGTGCCATTTGCCCTGTTCAGCAGTAGATTGAGTGACACATTGAAGCACGACATTGCTGCCCAGTTACATGCCACTGAGAAGCCAGACAGCTTCAGAACAGGAAAGCCTCTATTCCAGAGAGTCACAGCTAAGACCACCCTGGTTGATCTCATTGGCCCAGAATCACATTTCCTGCTGGACACACTGAACATTGGATCCGAGTGGCTTCTGGAACCTGTCACGTCTTGGCCACAGAATGAGGACTACAGAAAAGCGTTGGATTATGTTAAGAATCTGAAAGCAGTGAATGACATTGCTGAACGTGGTGTCAAGATGATGAGCGACTTGCAAATGTCATAACAACAGATGCCAAGCAAAGGGACTATCTCCTTCAAGCTGTGGAGTTCAACAGACGCCGCTTTGACAGCTTCAAGAAACAAACTCTCAACAACTGACTGTGTAAATGTCATTATGAAATTAATCATCATGTAATGCTTTCACTTCTTGATCGATTAGACTTGTGACAAAATGTTAATCTCAAATTTGTGTCATGAATAAGGCGCCTTGTCTGCCTTGAGTGTGAGAAAACGAATTTTGTGATATTTCTGAAATCTTTGTATGTACCAATGTGCCATTTCTTGTTCCAAGACTATCATAATTGTATAAGTTAGAAAGAGGATTAAAAACACTAATTTGGTGCCTATTTTGTTGCTCTATCTTGTTTAGATAAAAAGTTATAGTGCAAAACATGATTCAAGGGACCCCGGAACTGGTGCTTTTGGCCGATTTCAAGGCAGAAAACCTAAAGCTCCATGCGGCAATGCTTCCCAACAACCTAGGTCAAAATGGTTGTGATTTTCGGCCTTTTCAGGTAAAAAAGCATGGGAAAAAGTACAGAAACCTATGAAAATAAGAAAAAGTTGATTTTTGAACAGGGCTAATGTGACGTGCTGATTTGACCGAATGATGCTGTTAGCATGTTGCACAGTGTGAGATGTCACAGCTATATCTAAATTATATATACACACCTCATCTCTGTATACTTACATACGCATCTCTCGGCATATACACATAATGTATGTATGACTTCTATATCTAAATTATCAATTAATTCAATAGTTTTTATCCAGTAGAATTAATTTAATGTATTGAAGGCATTTCCCGCGTTAACTTTTTTAATTCGTAACTTAGTTTATTTTTATCGAATATCCTTTATCGAATACAATATTCATTACGTATTTTCCTCTTTTTTGTAAATCCTTCATATTTACAGCATATCCTCGCGTATTTGACTACTCGTGAATAAAAAACTTTGGAAGTTAAAGCATTTGTAATTAAGTTATCTTTAAAAGGGAATGCCATTATATCGCATTGATAATTGTCCATTTTATTATAAGCATTGCGCGTAATCAGTTTTTCATTTGTTATTCGTATGCTGAAGCCCAGAAAATTTTCTTTGTCTCTCTTCTCATTTCTTTCCAATTTTAATTTTTGTGGGTAAATCTGCCTCGCAAATTCTTCGAAATTAGCTATATTTGTCCTCCAACTTTAATTCTGATCGCTAAATTTAAATTTCTCTTATATGTATATTGTATAGTTTCGTACGTTGGTCTCTCTTCACACGAAGGTCAAGCTGGTGGCCCCGCCTCTAGGCCTGGCTTGGTGGAGGAGCGAGTTACTCTCTTGCGCTCTCCACCGCACATAGCCACACCCGGCTCATCTGCTACCGTCCTTCGCCAGGCATCTAGTCTTCTTTTGAACACTTCAACTTTGACCCCTGTAACGTTTCTGAGGTCCTTTGGAAGCTGGTTAAAAAGTCTTGGCCCCCTGACATCCAAGCTATTTTCCTTCAGTGTTGAAAAGGTCCCTTTTCGGGTCTTTAATTTGGGACCACTACACATTCTGTCTTTCCTATTTTCCAGCGTTGTTTGGATGGCAATTGGGTTTAGTTTGAGGTTTGGTACCAGTTTTTTCGATCATTTTCCATATGCAGATTATGGTGTACCTCTCTTCTTCTTTCCAGGGAGTACAGATTTAGTTTATGAAGTCTTTCCCAGTAGTTGAGTTCTCTGCAGCCATCAATCTTAGCTGTGAAGTGTCTCTGAGTTTCTAGTTTATTAGTTTCTTCCTTTTTATATGGGGATGTCAAGACTGAGCAGTATTCAAGTTTTGGTATTATCATTGTTTTCAGCATGGGAATCATTACTGTCTTGTCCCTTCTTTTGAACGTTCTTAGTACCTGTCACGCGACTCTTTTTGCTTTATTTATCGCTATCTGATTTTGTGTCTCGAATTTCGCATCATCGGTCATTATAACCCCCAAATCGATCGCTTTCGTACTTCTCTGAATTTCCTGTCTCTCTGGAGTATAATACGCAGTCTGTTTAAGTTCCTCATTTCTACCATATCTCAAGAGCTGAAATTTATCGGTGTTAAATATCATGTTGTCTTCTGACCATTTGTATATTTTGTTCGTGTCCCTCTGCAAGGCCTCCACCTCTTTTGCAGCTTTGTATCGTTTGCAAAGGATGTTACTATACTGTTGATGTTTACTCCACTGTTTATGTCTGTTAGCACGATAATGAACAGGAGTGGGGCCAATATTGTACCTTGTGGTAGCCTTGTGTAGCCTACGAAATAAAATAAACGAATTTTTTTCTTTAATTGCTTGTAAAGACTATGATTTAATTGCGATAAATGAATCGTGGCTTAGCACTGAAACACGTGACTTTGTGAGGGAGTATCAAATTAGAGGTTATAGACCTTTTGTTAAAAACAGAATAGGTAGGCGAGGCGGCGGTGTTATGTTGTATATCAAAGATAATATTGCGAACGTTATAGAAGTAAAGCACAGAATTCCAGAACCGATAGATTCGACTATAGCAGAACTTAAATTGAACGATTTCAAACTTGTTGCGGTTATATATAGGCCCCCTAATCAAACAGCTGATACAGACGAAGCGCTATATCGTGAACTAAAGAGAATAATAGGTAGTGAGCAGACCTTAGTTATGGGTGACTTTAACTGCGCCAACGTGAATTACGAAACAATGCAGGGAGACGCGGAAGGTAATCGTTTAGTTATTTTTCTCGAGGATAGCTTTCTTATTCAAAAGGTTGGGGAACCTACAAGGTTGGACAGTATTTAGATTTAGTAATAACTACGAATGATAGGCTAATTATGGATCTTCAAGTAATAGAACAGTTAAGCAATAGCGATCACAATATGGTAGAGTTTGTCCTCAGTAAGTCACTCGAAACCAGCTAACTCGACTAAAATTCCTAACTTCCAGCACGCAGACTTTTGTAAATTTCGAAATGAATTGTCACATGTCAATTGGGAAAACGTAATGGGGATCTCCAACGCAAAACTAATGTGGGGATCGTTTGAAACAGTATTTAGGACTATAAATGAGGAATGTGTACCGTACAAAACTAAGCGTGTGAAAGTAAACAACAAGCCCTTGTGGTTTACTTCTAGAGTAGGAGATATTATAAAGAGTAGAGATAGGGCTTATAGGCTACATAAATGCGATAAGGACAATTTGTGGTTACGAAACAACTACATATCTCTAAGGAGTGAAGCGAAAAGTGTAATAAAAAAGTCCAAGCGTTGAAATCTCCATAGCTCGAGACGGCAAAGAAAACCCCAAGCGATTCTTTCAATACGTCAACAATAGGAATCCAGTAAAAAGTGTCTTGGGGCCGTTGAGAAATGTTAACGGAGAGCTAGTTTCTGAAAACAAGGAAATGGCTACCTTGCTAAACGAATTTTTTACGTCAGTTTTTACTATAGAAAATGTAATGAATACCCCTACGGTCATAGACATAATACCTTTTGATAATGGTAATACTTTGGATAATATTGTGGTAAGTGAAAGGGAGGTAATACGCTATATTGATAAAATGAAAATGCGTAAATCACCGGGGCCGGATTCCATATATCCCATACAACTAATAGAATTAAAAGAAAGCATTGTTGTGCCGCTAACAAAGATTTTTAATGCGTCTGTTTCTGAGGGGTGCGTACCAGATAATTTCAAGTTAGCAAATGTAACACCTATCTTTAAGAAAGGCGATAAAGGTGCGGCGGGAAATTATAGGCCAATCAGTTTAACGTCTGTTGTAGGTAAGCTACTGGAATCAATAATATAATTAGAAATCGTATAGTCGAACACTTAGAATTGCATAACTTGGTTAGAAATACGCAGCACGGTTTTAGGCGAAACAAATCTTGCTTAACTAATCTTTTAGAATTTTTTCAAAGCGTGGTTGAAGTTTACGATAGTCATCGGGCGGTTGATGTAGTGTATTTAAATTTTCAAAAAGCGTTTGACACCGTACCGCACAAAAGACTCATTGAAAAAACTAAGACTCATGGAATCAAGGGTGTAGTAATAAATTGGATAGAAGAGTGGCTGCGAGGTAGGAAACAGGAGGTGGTCGTTGATGGAGCCGAGTCGTCTTGGACTAATGTAGCGAGCGGCGTTCCTCAGGGTTCTGGATTGGGCCCCTTGCTTTTTCTTATATATATTAACGATTTAGATGTCGGCCAAGTCAGTACAGTTTCAAAGTTTGCGGATGACATGAAGTTGGGTGGTAGGGCGATTAATGACGAAGATAGAGGTAAAATCCAGGGAGATCTGAATAAAATCGTTGATTGGTCAGTCACATGGCAAATGAGATTTAACGTTGATAAGTGCAAAATTTTGCATATACTCGTAGGTTCGCGTAACGGTAATTTTGTGTATAGTATGTCAGGGAAGGAGTTAGCAAGCGTAGAGCAGGAAAAAGATTTAGGAGTTATAGTCACTGGTGATTTAAAAGTAGCGAAACAAAGTACAGCAGCGGTTACTAAAGCAAACAAAGCGCGATATTATTGTTCATCTTTATAAATCATTAGTTAGACCCCATTTGGAGTACGCGATCCAATTTTGGAATCCGCATATGCGAAAAGATATAGACAAAATCGAAAGAGTCCAAAGACGAGCAACTAAGATGATTCCGTCGCTTAGGTCGAAGTCGTACGAGGATAGGCTTAAGGAGTTAAAATTGACTACACTCAAGACTAGGAGGCTAAGGGGTGATCTAATCCAGGTTTTCAAAATTATGAATGGGTTCGATAACGTAGATAGAGATAGGTTTTTCGAAATATCTCAATATAATAGGACTAGAAATAACGGGTGTAAGTTGACAAGTAGAAGGTTCGAGACAGCAGTTGCGAAAAACTTTTTTACGCATAGAATAGTAAATAGCTGGAATGGTTTGCTGGTAGAAGTAATTAGTAGCACGTCTATAAACATGTTTAAAAATCGATTAGACGCATATGTTGATAGATTGGGTAGAGTTTAAGGCAGTAAAATTAAGGCTTTGTGGTTCGGAACGCACGTAAAATTGTAGGTCCTCTCCGCCACCCCGGAGGATATGCACAATACACAATTACGAACACCGTTAGGTAGACCAGCCATGAGTGGATCCTAGGGTCTTTGTTGGTCTGAAACATTATAACATTATACTGAGCGGCGATTCTGATGATGATATACCTTGAATTTTGACGACCTGTAGACGTTCTCTCTATATATAATGTATTACAATTTATATATGCATATATAAATTCTGTGTGTATTAGTGGTGGACCGGATGTCAGTTTTTCAACATCTGCGGATGCGGATGCGGATTTTTAATTTCAATATCCGCGGATGCGGATGCGGATATTTAGTTAATCTATCAATATACCTAATGTAGAATTATGAATATATGACATAATTTTTCAAATTTCGTGATATTACTATTATGGCAGGCACTGCATAAGAATTAAAATTAATATTAATGTTTTCATTATGATAAAAATAATAACTTTCTCAAGAGTTTCAGCCACAGAAAATTCAATGAAACAAGTTTCATTCAATTTTCTTGTTACCAGGTATTTATATTTTGAGGTTTATATATTTGTTTGTTCATTAATAATTAATTAATACTTTACATGAAATGTGCATGACTGGGCCTTATAAGCTACTTTATAAGCTAATTTAATTGTAAATTGCATAATTTATTAGAGATAATATCCGCATAACATCCGCAGTCAGAAGTGCGGATGTGGATGTTAAAAATGATGCGGATGCGGATATCCGGTCCACCACTGGTATGTATATATATATATATGCGTGTGTGTGTGTGTGTATATGTGTGTGTATGTGATATATGTGTGTGTGTATATGTATATAACGGCGTACGTATATAAAATGTGACCTTATTTGCTTTTCAGCAGGTTTGTTGAATACGCAGATAAAAATAACTCGGGTGGTTGCCTGCTGTCCTCCTCAGTAGGTAAAGCTGAGTAGTAACTTTAGCCTAACAGAAGTTGGTACGTCGGCTGCACAGGGACACAGTTACAGTTGTAGCGCCTCGGTGTGGGTGTTGTGATTAGCGTCACTGGCTACGTATCCACTGGTCCTGGGTTCGAATTCCTGTACAGCCGACGTACCAACTTCTGTTAGGGTAAAGTTACTACTCAGCTTTAACTACTGAGGAGGGCACCAAGAAACCACCCTAGTTATTTTTACCTGCGTATTTAACAAACCTGCTGAAAAGCAAATGAGGTTACATTTTTCATAAATAATTGTGAAACTGGACTATTTATTTTATTTAATTTGGCCCTTAAGCTTTAGGCTTTACTGGGCTCTTATTAAAAATAAAACATAATTATTATTAATAATAAATAAATAAATAAGTAAATAAATAAATATTATTTATAGTTAAAGTATGTATTAATCTTAAATTATCATTATCGATATGACAAATGCAAGGCCCATTATTGAAGGTATTATACTAATACCATACAAAGAAATCAATATTATACATGAACAATCACAAGAAATGTGTCTTTAATACTAGATTGCACACGAAAAATGAATAAACAATTGTAATAATGTACATTAATCCTAGATTTTTGTTAGTATGCCATTATTAATCGGGATTTAAACTTGGTATTAAACGAATTTACATTCACAATATTTTTTATATCAGCATTTAAATCATTCCATAGTTTCAGTCCAATGAAAATGGGTAGTTTTGAGATGAAGACGATGTAAATTGAGGTATAACATGCTTTGATCTATTTCTGGTCTGATACGAGTGGATTTCTTGATGAGTTACAAAATATCTATTTACCCATTGTAAGTTAATGATTTTGTTCTTACACTCGTAAATAAAAATAAAATGTCCCACTATGATTACATCATTGAGCTTCAGTAGTTTTAGCTCTTTAATGCACTAGAGTGATCAAGGAAATCAGCATCAGATAATAACCTTATTGGTCTTTTTTGAATGACAAAGATAACGTTTAAAGCGTTGTTAGCGGAGTTTCCCCAAACAAGGTCATTTATGCAGTACGTTATACTGTATAAGGAAGAACGAGAGTATGATAAAGAGTCAATAAACCTGTTTAGGGACTACATTTCTAAGTTTAAACATTATAGCAACGCTCCTTGAAATTTTTTTCGCGATATAATTTACATGATCACTCCTTTGCAAATTCTTATCTAGCATTACACCAAGAAATTTTGTTACAGTACACTCCTTTATGGCGATTTCATTAACATTAAGTTCATCAAGATATACATTTCTTTTATTAGTAAAACTCATGAAATTTGTTTTACTGGTATTTAGGAAGAGTTTATTGGTGGTCAACCATTTCATCACACTGATGAATTCTGAATTAAATATATTCTTAGTTGAATTAACATCTTTGCAAGAAAAAGACACATTTGTATCATCTGCAAACTTTATGAAGGTCAGTATATCAGATGAAAGTGGAAGGTCATTTATATATAATAAAAATAACATTGGACACAGAACTGAGCCCTGTGGCACACCATGTTTGACAGGTGCTTTAGTTGAGCAAACCTTATTTACTGATACAAAATGATATTTAGTGGGCAATTAACTACTAAATCAATCACTGATTACTCCTCTAATGCCATAACAATATAATTTATTAAGTAGAATATTATGGTTTATTGCATCAAACGCCTTACTCAAATCCATAAATATTGATATCATTATTTCTTTGTTCTCTTTAGCTATATTTGCATTTTCTATAAGATTTAAAATAGCCATTTCCGTTGTTTTATCATTACGGAAGCCATATTAATTTGGAGATAATAAATTGTAGGATTCTAAATGTCACTGCATTCTACTTTCTACAATTTTTAAAAAAATTTTGCTGAACACGAGTAATGAACACACCGGCCTGTAATTTGTTGCTAATGTAGGATCACCCCCTTTAAAAATGGGTGTTATACAGCCAGTTTTTAGCATTGATGGGAATATTCCTTCAGAAATACTTTGATTGATAATTTTAGCCAAAATTACAGATATCTTATCGTTATAACGCACAGTTCATATATAATAAAGTTTTCATATACATTCGTGACACATATATATATATATATATATATATATTATATATGTGTGTGTGTGTGTGTGTGTTCCAACTACTCATTTCCGTACTCAGTAAAGTAATTATTAGTAGACCACTCCCATTTATATATTTATTATTTTGCATATAATACGTTGCTTAGTGAAAAAGCATATTATTTTCACCAAATCATATCGCTTTAAACCTCCCATCAATCATCATCCAAAACTTCACCAATGAGCTTTCGACACACACACACACACATATATATATATATATATATATATATATATATATATATATTATAAGGACGCTGAAGAACTTTCCTCCGCGACTGTGCATTTACGAAACGTTGATAAAAAAAAGTCTAGAAAATATCTAAAAACAACATTTATGAAGCGACACTCGTTTCGAGAGATCAGCAAATTCGGATAAATTTTAATACGGTTTCTTTTGTATAATAAACAATTGTAAATGATAACCGCGTTACCGAAAGTAATAAAGAGAACAAAGAAAACACCTGTACAAAATAATACCCTCATTCAAACTAGATACCGTGATGACTATTTTTAGAGCCAAAAACCGATTCTCACTCGCGACAGGTGTCGTTGAGAGAGAGAGAGAGAGAGAGAGAGAGAGAGTTACAAGGAGTTACAAGGAAAAGAAGTACCTCAAAAGGCCTTGCGGCCCATACCGAGGAGGTACCAATGGCAACGGGTGCCAGGGAAAATTTTGTCTTTCAAACTATGCTAGCAGTAGTAGAAAACTGGATAGAAAAGTAGAAGGCTCTCTCCCCACCCTCCGCTCCCTCCCTGCCAGAGGCAGGTACGGAAAAAGGTTGAAGAAAATACCTTGACCCTGGAAAGTAGCCAAGGAAATTTTACAGGAAAGTGGAGAATATATAAATAGCTCTATATTTAGCTTGCTCACAGAGACACCGAGCAAGCGAACTCCTGCAGAGTTTTCTGAGGTTTTAATCTTAACTATGAGTGTGTTCTGTACTTTGTCTAGCCTATTTTTAAACAGATTTACACTTTGACTGGAAACATCCTCTGAGGGAAGTTGGTTCCAGATATCAACTATTTTACAGGAAAAGAAATTTCCGCAGACTGAGGTCCTAAATGTCTTTACACACTCAAATAGTGTGCAAGATTTCGTCTAACCTTTTCTTGAACTGATCCACAGAGGAACTGTTCACAACTTCCGAAGGTAACCTGTTCCATGTGTCACAGATCTTATACGTAACGTAATTCCCACACACACTAGTCCTAAACCGTTTCAAATCCAACTTCCAACCATTGTTGCGAGTTGGGTTATCATTTAAACTAAACATACTTCTAAAATCGACATCGTTGAACCCTCGTAAGAGCTTGAAAACCTCGATCAGTTGACCGCGCAGCCTCCGAGTTTCAAGCGAAAACAAGTTCAGGGCGCGTAACCGTCGATTGTAGCCCATATGCCTAACGGAAGGGATCAACTTTGTGGCCCTCGCCTGCACTCGCTCCAGCCTCTCAATATCTTTCCTGAGGGTGGGCGACCAGAACTGCACAGCATACTCCAGGTACGGCCGAACAAGGGAATTGTACAGTGAGAGCACAATCTCCTTGTTCCGAAACTGAAATTGCCTCCTGATATAACCCAATAGTTTCTGGGCTTTCTTTTCCATCTCTACACACTGTTTCGTAAACTTAAGGTCGCTGCTAATTAGCACACCCAAGTCCTTTTCTAAATCAGTCACCTCGATATTACTGCCCAACATCGAGTAGTCCGATTTGGGATTGGCGTAGCCAATGTGCATCACTTTGCATTTACCCAAGTTAAACGGCATTTGCCATTTTTCGGACCACTCTCCTATCCTACCTAGGTCCGCACGCAGTTCCTCGATCGCTTCGGGCGTCCCAACATTGGCCCCAAGCTTGGTGTCATCAGCGAATTTGGCGATCCGACTGACGATGCCACCGTCGATATCATTTATGTAAATGGTAAACAACAGTGGCCCCAAAACGGAACCCTGAGGAACCCCACTAGTGACCGAGGCCCAACCCGAACTAGCCCCTTTAATTACCACCCTCTGCCGCCTATTCCTTAGCCAGTTTTCAATCCACCTACCTATTTCCCCACCGATACCCAGCGCGCGCACTTTCGCCATTAGCCGGCGGTGAGGTACCTTATCAAAGGCTTTCTGAAAGTCGAGATAAAGTATATCAATCGCCCTACTCTTATCGTACTCACTCAACATGACGTGGAAAAACTCGAGCAAGTTGGTGAGACACGACCTATGCCGTCTAAACCCATGTTGGGAGTCCCCAAGCAGCTTGTAGGAATCCAAATGGTCAACGATTCTATCAGCTATTATCCTTTCTAATAATTTACCTACAACTGAAGTGAGACTAATAGGACGATAGTTCCCTGGACTTTCGTGATCCCCTTTCTTAAAGATAGGGGTCACGTTGGCCTCTCTCCAGTCACCAGGCACCTGGCCCATCTCCAACGATTTGTTGAAGACTGTAGCCAGGTGGGGAGCCACCTGGTCGCGCACTTCTCGCAAAACACTGGGGAGAAACTGGTCTGGCCCAGGAGCCTTAAACGCGCTCAGTTTGTCTATTCTATGAGCAACGACTGTCGCGGTACATCTAACACTATCCAGGTCAGCACCTTCGTGCCTCACAGCTGGCTCGGGATGACGCGGGTATCCTCCCTGGTGAACACTCCCGCAAAGTACTCATTAAGCACCTTAGCGATGTCCGCGTCGGAGGTCCGCAGAACGCCGCTTCCGTCCTTTAAAGGACCTATCATGCTTCTAATAGGCTTTCTACTATTAACATAACTGAAGAACTCCTTAGGGTTCCTCTTGCAGAGGCTTGCCACCCGTAGTTCTTCGTTACGTTTCGCTAGCCTAACCTTCGCCTTCACTTCCCTACACAGGCGGACATACGCTTCAGTGTTCTCGTGGGAACGATTGGCCTTCGCCCTCCTATACACTACTTTCCTATTTCGGATAGCCGAAGCGATGCCACGATTGAACCACTTAGGCTGCGTTGAAGCAGGGGTGACCAGTTTTGAGGGTATGGCAGCAGACTGCAGCACCATAAACTCATCCCGGAATGCACTCCACACTCCCTCAACATCGCCGCCAACCTCTAACCCCATCTCTGCTACGCTATCCCTGAGGCTAACAAAGTTCGCCCGCCGGAGATCGAGCTTACTGCCTCTCGAGTTACTACGCTTCACCCGAGGGACGCACACACGAACCTAATAATACCGTGATCACTCCCGCCCAACGATTCGTCAACGGTGAGGCCATGACGAGGTTGTCTTCGGTCGTGAATACTAAGTCTAGAACGCTTTCGCCTCGTGTAGGCTCGTTGACCCACTGAGTGAGGAAGTTCTCATCAGCAAAGTCAACTAGCCTCCTCCCTTCAGCATCGGCAGTCCTGTTTTCCCACTTTATGCCGCGACAGTTGAAGTCTCCTAAAACTACACACACCCTATCCCCTAGCAGCACTTTTATTCGACAAATGAGGTACAGTACAAATTTAATTATTCCTTCCACGTTTTTTTTTTATTCTCGTGGAAGAATGGTAAAGGCCGTAAACAAATGAAAACCAAAACGTGATTGGTCAGTATTAATCAGTCACGACTTTTGTCATTCGTCGTAATTCTGGGCTTTCGCTTATGAACGCATTTGAAATCTATAAAGCAAGTTATATACACTGATATTTACTGAAACCCGTGATTAGTTAACGATATAACTTTGAGATTTAACAATACATCTTTTATATAATATACAGGGTGTACCATAAGTCCGGTTTTAGTTCTAATGTACGAGTATGACTTATAAATTTAATTTAAAATAAATTATCCGATACGACGGGACTTACGGGACACCCTGTAGCATATTAGGGATAGGAAACTAAGAAAATATTATTACTTCGATTTTCGATTTAATTTTCTATCGAAATTAAATTCCAGTTTTGATTTCGATTTCCTTTTTCGATTTCGATTATAATATCGATATTTCCAAATTCAGCCGAAGGTATTTATTTATAAACGCGGCTCCATACGTGGGGTTAATCCTGACCTGACCCGCATATTCGTGTAAAAGTAGCCAATTGTTAAAATGATAAAATGACCCCCCGTCAGCAAGTCCTCAAAATAATCCATTAATGTATCTAAAGGATGCGCGTTAATCCCTATCAGTGATTATCTTCATTAGACTTATCAATTGAATCTCGTACAGGGAGGAATTTCCCATTATTTGACCGTTAGCCCAATTCAACATCTCGGATTAGAAATATTTTAAAATTTTGTTTTTTGCTTTTCTTTGCTTATTCTCTAACTCATCCTTCTATTTTATATTCTGTAAATTGTTAATAAAATTAATTGGTCTTACAAAAAAAAAAAAAATACAAATAAAGAAATTTATGTCAATTCCTGGAACAGTTTTAATTTTTTATTTTATCTTATTTCAATTTTAGTTTCGATTTTCAATTTTTTTTCTCATATTTTTCGATTTTGTTTTTCTTTTCATTTCAATTTCAGTTTTTTGCGCATAAATAATTTTAGTTTTATCTGTTTATCGACTCTTTATCTTTTATATATACTATATATATATATATATATAACCTTTAACCTTTGGTAACCTTTATTTAGCTTCCGCCCGAATTGTTCATTCTGAAGAAGGTCAAGCTTTTCACACTCCACCTTAGACCTACAGTTTAACGTGGAATCCGAACCACGCCCCATCAGCAGCCCAGCGTCTTAACCACTAGGCCACCTAGGGTACCCATTTATCTACCAACCACTTTCTTTATTGTGTGGAAGGATGAACAGCTAGGTTTTGCTGCGCGCCGGGTCTCGAACCCGGGGCCGATGGATTCGTAGTCAGCGACGCTAACCACTACACCGTGAAGAAGGGTGAATCAACGTAGTTTCCGAGTTTGAACGGATAATGACCATAACACTCGTTTCCATCAATTATAACAATTATAAGAATTTGAAATAATATATACTATTTAATATTCTGATGTATTTCATCTTGAACCCTCTTAAAACAAACAAATACAAATGCGCAAACAAACCAGCTCACATACACACACACACACACACATACCCACTAACACAGGCAAACAAACACGCAGACAAGAGTCTCCAAATGTGTTATAAAACCAAGTATTTAACTACAAAGAGAACGTCACGTTCACACGTTAAAACAATTTTCATGTTATTTATGCTTCAGACATAATCTTTCAAAAATTTTAAGAAAATAAAAATAGCGAAGATAAAATATTTAAAATACTTTACCGAGTAAAAGTTTACCAGCTACGACGCGGAAGTGAACAAATTAGTCGCCTCAGCTTTTGGTGAATATAGGTTATATTTACCTATAATGATCAGTGATGGATGCCAGAAACTGGCGCAGCGCTCAGGCCAACCAACTAACCTGGCCCATTGCTTTAATTTCGGTATTACTACAGTGGACGACGCTTATAAGAGCACCCTCCGTTCCTAGCGTTTCCGCTTTTATATCTGTTACGCTCTTATATCCGGATGTGCTAGAAAATGGGTTTATATCGCATGCCAATCGGTACTTTTGTTAAAATAGGTAAAAAATAGGCAACAAAGTAGGGGAAGGTGGGGTAAGACGAACTGCTTAACACAAAAATGAGTCTAGAAACCACATTTATATCTTTTTAGGGTTGTGATGGTGCTTTGGGGTGTTATATTTAAAGTCCACACCCTGGTCACGGTTTTTTAGAGGAAAAGACTGAAACACGAGATTTTACCAATCAATATTTTTATTGTACCAAAACGAATCACGGGGTAAGATGGACCCCGGGGGTCCATCCTTACTGGGCACAACTCACACACAAACCTCTTCCTCATCATCCTCTACCCCTGGACATTCCTCATGTGCCCATCTCTTGCAAATGGCGCAACAAACCCACCCTTCCCCTCGCACAGAATTACCAAACGTGTCATTGCAATACAAGCACTTGGTTGAATCTCCATCCTCACTGTCACTGTCATGAGCCCAGGATGGCCCAGCTTTCGCTTGCTTTGCTTTTTTCTTTTGTGTCATGCTTTTGTTTGGTGACGTGAAGGACATCTAGCAACCAATATCTGAACCTCGCCCTTTCTGCTTGGGTTTAGAGGTGGGGGTTCCATCTCACCCCATGGGTCCGTCTTACCTCACCGTCCCCTACTGTACATATGTATCACATACGAGTAAAACCTTAAATCAAATTTGATTGCCGTTTTTTGCGGTTGGACAAATGGTCTTCTATCATCTTCATTCCTCGTAGGGGAAGGCCTTCGACACAACACACGCCCGATGTGCTCAAAGCACAACTGAACTGATTCAACCAATCATTTAGGAAAAAATAGTCAGCACACTGTTATGATCCCACGTCACATACCTCTCATACAACAAACAGACATACACCGCGCCACTACACAACACTTAGCTTGCGAGAGAAAAAATCTCTTGGAAAAATGGTTTTGGCGCACATTTTAACCATACTTGGGGATGTGAGTACTGTTATATCCGTAGCTGGTGCTCCCGACCCTCAGTGTCTTTACTTCGCCTGCAACCAGCGCCTGTGCCTCAGTGGGTAATACCGTTTCCCTATAAGCGAAATGAAGACACAGATCGGGTGTTCGATTCCCGATGATACTGGTAATAATAATTCGGGAGCTTGAGCAATGGGCCGCATTAGTTGGCCAGTTTCTGTCTGGCCCTCCTCACTCATTATTCTTACGCTGTTTGCACAAATTATTTTACGCGTAACAAAACATAACTTCGAAAAATAAAGCATCGATTACTGACATTTTAATTGGCATCGTATCAGAATAGGGTTGCCAGATTTTTCAAATGCCCATGCGACCCAAAATTTTTTTTTTTTTTTTTTAAGACCAAATTTTTTTTCGGATTGAAACTAGATTTCTTCAACGGTCACAACAAACAAAATTAGAAAAATTTTATTACAATAATATTTACAATTAAAACATCGTGAATAAATTGAAATTATTATACATAATATTGAAATTCTAAATCATTCATCCCTAAAAAATTTGCTTAAAAATATTTTTTGCGAGACATTTTGAACGCGGGATTTTGACGCGGGATTTTTGGATCAAATGCGGGACTGTCCCGTAACACACGGGACGTCTGGCAACCCTATATCAGAGGAAAACTTTAAGGTTACGTACGAATGTGTTACAGATTAAAATATTTTTTAAAGAATCCTTTTCGACTATCTACCCGAATTACAACTTCAAAATATTCTAATTCTTCACGCGAAATTATTCTCATTTTGGTGATTTTAAGTATAACAAGAATAAATCTACAATTGTAATAATAATATTAATAATAATAATAATAATTTTATCATTTTTTATTATTGTTAGTAATTTATTTTTACTACGCCTTTTATATTATAGGAATTCGATTATTCCCTGAGGGAGATAGATATTATTACTTTACAAAATCACCATTGATTCATATTCAAGTATTATTTAAAATTACTTCAAAAATCACCATTGATTTATATTCACATATTATTTAAATTACTTCAAAAATCACCATTGATTCATATTCAAGTATTATTTAAATTACTTAAAAAATCATCATTGATTCATATTCAAGTATTATTTAAATTACTTCAAAAATCACCATTGATTCATATTAAGTATTATTTAAATTTCTGTTCGTTATGCGATAAATAATATTTTTTGCGACCTTTAAAATTTAACCCAAATCACCCATGATAATTAATTTCAAACTTTAACAATTAAAAATGATTCTACACCAACAGAAGAATGCGGGTGTGCCGCATTATTTCTTGCATAAATAAGAATCAATATATCAAAGACAAGGATCTGTTTTTGCTTCCGCCCGAATTGTTCATTCTGACGAAAGTCAAGCTTGTCACTCCACCTTAGACCAACAGTTTAGCGTGGAATCCGAACTACACCCCACCAGCAGCCCAACGTCTTAACCACTAGGCTACCCATGGGACCCATTTATCTACCAACCACATTCTTTATTGTGTGGAAGGATGAACAGCTGGGTTTTGCTACGCGCCGCGTGCCGTCACCGGGTCTCGATCCCGGGGCCGATGGATTTGTAGTCAGCGACATAAACCACTACGCCACCGAGGCACACCTCGTTAACCTCGTTTAAGTTCCGTGTGTTGGTCTCTCTTCACACGAAGGTCAAGCTGGTGGCCTCGCCTCTAGCCCTGGCTTGGTGGAGGAGCGAGTTGCTCTTTTGCGCTCTCTACCTCATATATATATATATATATATATATATATATATATATATAAACCTTTGGGTTATCTTATATATAATCATATTCATAATTAATCCTATTTATATATTTCATAACCGTTCTACGAAGTTGTTTTGTATTATGTTTAATCATAATATTTGTAAATACTAAATCGTAATTAATTATATAATTATGATATGCTTTTATCTTATGATTAATCTGAGAACCCAGTAAAGCCTAAAGCTACGCAGGTACAAATTTATTTATTTATTTATTTATCCTGCAAAATACTATTGTACTATTCTAGTATTTATTGTCAATATATAATATATTATTATTATTTATGTATTTATTTATTTATCAGATCGGTGTTAGTGCAGCAATGAGTGTCAATAAATGTCAGTGTATGTGACTCAAAAACTTTATATGGGAAAACAGAATTACAACGAATGGTTAATTCCGGCCAATCACGGATCTTTTTCCAAACGTTTACAATTATGGCCTTCACGAGCTTCCCATGAGCAAGAAGAAAAGATGGAAACAATTATTTCATTTAGATTGTATGATCATGCGCAAAAGTCTCGTGGTCATTTGTACTAATGCAAAGTTGTCGGGACGAGATTTTGTGGATGATTGTACGTCTACAGGCTTTTGGCCTAAACACCGTTATAGACCTTTTTCATGTTTATAGACATTATAGCTGTACCTTTTGTGCCTTTAGCCAATTGAATGTAGAGATTTGCTTGGTTTTACATTGAAATAAATTCAGGTTTAGCATTTGCATGCACTCTTCTGTACATTACTTCGCTGAGAGAAAGGTCTGTAATCTCTTAGAGAAAAACCTCTTATCTGTAATTGCTATTAACGCATAAACACAGTTTATATTAAAAAAAAAACAGGTACTGTATATGTTCACTAAATGTAGTGCTCCAAAGGACATTCATTACCTAACACTTCTTGAGAGGAGTGCCTATAAGCGCAAATTTGCCACTTGTGATAGGTGGAGTTGGTCACCCTTGATGGACACAACGGACACAACCAACGCCCGATGGCTGTTTGTGATAGGTACAGGGTGTTCCCTGAGGGATCTGATATTTGCCCGTGACGGTACGAGTACTCAAAGGAAAAATTTGGTCGTGATGTTGAATTTGTCCGTCTTCCGTGAGTGTTCTTGTTATTTGTTAGAGGCACTTGTAAGCTTACCAGTTTAAGCCGTGTTGAAATTCTTTATCCTCCTTATTATAATGACTTCAGATAAAGAAAGTCAACTTCAGCGCTTAGCTTTGTTTATAGGATTAATTTAGTTGAAGTACGTGGTGACAACGTAAGCTGATAACATAATGTAATTCTGAATTCATTCTTTTTATCATTTAATAATTATTCATTTTCATCAATTGATTAATTATTCATTCTTTATTCATTCAACCGAAATGACTTTTAGAAAGCGGAATTTGGTTTAACGCCTCCTCATCTCCAAGTTATGTTAATAAACTTATATAATAATTTAATTGCTCTTTCTCTCTTTATATATATATATATATATATATATATATATATATATATATATATATATATATATATATATATTATATATATATATATGGGGTGAATTTCACAATTAAACACGTGAAATGAATGAATGATGCAAACCCACAAGGAAAAAGAACAAGGCCTTGGAATCATTTTTCGTTTTCGTTTTGGATTATATAGTTAACCTTTAAAGTTATAATAGCCTTTGGTTAGCTTCCGCCCGAATTGTTCATTCTGACGAAGGTCAAGCTTTTCACTCCACCTTAGACCTGCAGTTTAACGTGGAATCCGAACCACGCCCCATCAGCATCCCAGCGCCTTAACCACTAGGCCACCTAGGGTACCCATTTATCTACCAACCACTTTCTTTATTGTGTGGAAGGATGAACAGCTGGGTTTTGCTGCGCGCCGGCTGCCGTCGGGTCTCGAACCTGGGGCCGATGGATTCGTAGTCAGCGACGCTAACCACTACACCACCGAGGCGAGGCGTATATATATATATATATATATATATAATATATATATATCAGGCATGGGGTAATTGTAATTGATTGTAATTAATTACATTAGGAAACTAAAGTAATTGATACAATTACAGTCAATTACTTTCAGTTAATTACTTTCAATTGTCCTCAGCAAGAACTGCTTGATGAAAAATACATTTCCATGCACTGTTAAAAAAGAGTACATTTAATTGACATAATATTATCTAGTTTTCATTCAAGGTGATGGTCAAAACTGAAAATGAAATTTAAATACTTACAGGGTGTCCACAATGTCTTGTCACCCCCATTAAAATACTAACGGATTTTCGTTTTTCTTTCAGACCCAGTTAAAATGCGTTATAACAGCAACTATACGATTGATGAACGAGTGAACAACGTATATTGGCTAGTACCTGGGTCCATGAGCGACCACGTAATGACAAAACCACTGAAAATATTCGTGCAGACTTCCAGGACCGTTTCTATTGTGCGTCTCCTCCAAAAAGACCTCTGTTGAGATGGGAAAAGAAACTTCACAACAGGAATTGTAAAAGATAACCCAACAACTGGCAGGCCATCTAAGTGATAAATGGGTCTAAAAGAAAATCGAAAATCAGTTAATATTTTACTGGGATGACAAGACATTGTGGGCACCCTGTAGGGAGAAAAAGCATAACATAAATCAAATTTTATGAAAAAATGTAATTCTTTGTAAATGTAATTGCAATTGTAATTAAGTATTTCACAATCTACAATAATTGTAATTGAGGATATGTCAAGTAATTGTAATTAATTACATTGACCAAATAATTGCCCCATGCCTGATATATATATATATATATATAATTTCTCGTATGATTAAATCTATTATTATAATTACTAATTCCTTCTGAGCTTATTCCGACCCAGACAGCCCCAATTTGGTCGAAGGATGTCATCGTGTAGCATCCGATGTTGCTATGGAAACGAACGCATGAAAGCAATATCTTTGTAAAGAATAGTTTGTACGGAAAATATTAATCAATACACTAGTTTTATGGTATACATAAATGGATATATACACGAATAAAACTTGTTAACCTCTCCTAGCATAACCTATTAGCATTACTGAAAAGATAGTTATAGAGAATATACAAGTAGAGATATTGCAATTAAGGACAAAGGATATTTCAAGAACTATATCGGAGGAAGTACTGTACCAACTATGGGGCATTATGGATTGCCTGGATTGCCTGTCATGGCAGAAATGACTTACATTCGGTATACGCAATTTGTATAAATAGGTTACGACAGATATATACTTATTTAAAAAAATAGTAGTAAGGGGATAATGGGACAGTGGTTGCATTTTATTTATAACATTTGAATTTAGAGAAAAATTGTTGTACAACAAAAAGAGTTTGTTTTTAACTTGTTTCAATTCAGTTAAAGAAAGCAGACATTCAAATATGAAACTGATTTCCTTAAACAATTTGACAGAATTCAGTAATAAATAATAATAATAATAATAATAATAATAATAATAATGATAATAACAATAATAATATGATAATAAGGATAATGATGATGTGAGTAACGATCATTATTCCGTTAAATGTAATAAATCTTGTGTAAAAACCACAATAGATGATGGATCGAAATTACTGCATGAATTTGGAACGTTTTCGCGGAAGGACATTTTCCTTTTTGCGGACCTTCTGCAGCGGACCAGCTTCGATTCTTCCCAGCAAAACAGCGGCGTATTGGAGTAAAATTTTCCCTTTCTTGTGAATACCTTGCTGGTTACGACCGTCTCTCTCTCTCTCTCTCTCTCTCTCTCTCTCTCTCTCTCTCTCTCTCTCTCTCTCTCTCTCGTTTCAGGAGGAAAGGTCAATACTTCGGGAGGTGATAGTATCGGTCATTGTGAAAAAAAAAAGTTCATATGAACATGTGTTTACTTCTGAATGGTTACGGAGATAGAGCTGTTTGAATCTACAAATACAAAAGCATTGTTAATGGTAATCAAGAAAGAGAAACCAATTACTGTTTCTAACATTTAATGTTTAAACATTGGCATTTTGAATGGTATCAGATACAGAAATGACAAATTTGTTAGTTTACAATACGTTTTCGAAAATCCCACCGTCAACCTCAATGCACTTTGCAACTCGTGTGCGAAGATCGCGTGTTGTTCGTCTGAGTTGATCTTGACGTTTCTTTATGCGGGCAGCAGCATCCAAAATGCGCGCGAGCAATTCGTCTCGTGTATCCACCTTTCTTTTGTAAACTTGACTTTTCATCCACCCCTACAAACAATAATATAACCTAACGGAGAGAGGTCTGGAGACCTTGGTGGCCATTGAATGGGACCACCGCGGGGGGAGGAAGAGCTGCGCGCGCATCAGATTCAAACAGCTCTATCTCCGTAACCATTCAGAATTAGACACATGTTCATATTAACTTTTTTTCTCACAATGACCGATACTATCACCTCCCGAAGTATTGACCTTTCCTCCTGAAACACCCTGTGTGTGTCTGTGTGTATATATATATATATATATTTTATGCAGGAAGGAGGGGCCAAGGGCAAATGCCCGCAAAAGCGCCCCTCGCATAGAAGAAGAGAGCCAAAATCAAGGTCCGATGTTTTCGAGATGCCTAGACACTACGTTCGAATGATGGGAGGTCATAGACAAGAGGAAAGATGGATTGAGGAAGATTGTTCCAGAGTTCACAGGTTGAGTAGATGAAAGACTGAAAATACCGACTAACCTTTGCATTAGATAGTTGGGCAGAATAGGAATGAGAAAGTGTAGAAAGTCTGGTACTGCGTGCTGTCCTTAAAGGAGGAGGCATTCAGTTAGAAAGTTCAGAAGAGCAGTGTCCGTTGTGATAGCGACAATAAAGAGAGAGTGAGGCAACATTGCGGCGAAGAGAGAGAGACTGAAGACAGTCAGTAAGAGGCGGGGAATTGATGAGACGAAAAACCTTTGATTCCACCCGGAAAAGTACGGCTGTGTGGGTTGAACCACCACCCCCACATTAGAAGCAAACTCCATACAGGGGCGAACAAGACCCCTGTACAGAGACAGTAACTGAATGGGGGTGAAGAAACCGCGGAGGCAGTACAGCACACCTAACCTCTTAGAAGCTGTTTTGGAAATAGAGTATATGTGATCTTTCCAGGAAAGATCACGAGAAAAGGAAACGCCAAGAATGTTAAGAGAAGAAGGATTGATTTGTATGTTGTTGAAGGTAAGGGGATAGTCGTGTGGAAGATTGTGACGAGTAGACAGATGGAGGAACTGAGTTTTTGAGGCATTGAAAGCCACAAGTTTTTCTCTGCCCCAATCAGAGATAGCAGAAAAGTCAGAGGTCAGGTGTCCCATAGCCGCCTCACGCGAATCATGAAGTGACTGCTGTGAGGGACGCTTTGGGAAGCGGGTAGAGAAGTGAAGAGTGGAATCATCGGCATCGGAGTGAATAGGACAGGAAGTGCGACTTAAAAGATCATTAATAAACAAAAGGAAAAGTGTGGGTGACAGGAGAGAACCCTGAGGAACACCACTGTTAATAGCTTTAGGAGAAGAACAGTGTCCATCTACAACTGCAGCAATAGATCGGCCAGAAAGGAAATTAGAGCTGAAGGCACAGATAGAAGGATAGAAGTCAAAGGAGGGCAGTTTTGAAATTAAAGATTTGTGTCAGACTCTATCAAAATCTTTTGATATGTCTAGCGCAATAGCAAAAGTTTCACCGAAATCCCGAAAGGAGGATGACCAAGAGTCAGAGAGATATGCAAGAAGATCGCCAGTAGAGCGTCCCTTGCGGAATCCATACTGACGATCTGAAAGAAGATTGTGAGAAATAAGGTGTTTAAGAAGCTTCCTATTAAGGATAGATTAAAAAACTTTGGAAAGGCAAGAAATCAAAGCAATTGGACGATAGTTGGAGGATTGAGAGCGGTCACCCTTCTTTGGGACAGGCTGAATGAAAGCGAACTTTCAGCGGGAAGGAAAAGTACCAGATGAGAGACAAAGACGAAAGAGTTTGCCTAGGCAGGGACAGAAGCACAGTTCTTAAGAAGAACAGGAGGAACACCATCAGGACCATACGCCTTCCTAGAGTTGAGCCCAGATAGGGCAGAAAAAAACATCTTTAGAAGATATTCTAATTTCAGACATAATAAAGTCAGAGGCGGAGGAGATGGAGGAACAGCACCGGAATCGTCTAGGGTTGAATTGGAGGCGAAAGTTTGAGCGAAGAGTTCAGCTTTGTCAGGAGAAGAGACGGCAACTATGCCGTCGGAATGGAAAAGAGGAGGAAGTGAAGTTGTTGAAGAGGTTCTTAGCTAGATGCCAGAAAGAGCGAGAAGAACTAGAATTGGATAGATTTTCACATTTTTGTCGGATGAAGGAAGTTTTGGTGAGTCGAAGAATAAATTTTGCACGATTCCGGGCAGAAATATAAGCGGAGTGAGAGTAAGGAGTTGGATGGCGACGGTACCTTCTGAAAGTCTCCTCTCTGTTGCGATAACATTAGAACAACTAAAGTTAGACCAAGGTTTTTTGCATTGTAGTAGGAATAGAATATGGAATGTACGCCTCCATGCCCGAGAGAATCACCTCTGTGATGCACTCTGCACACTCAGAAGGGCTCCGCCCATGGAAGCAGTAATCATTCCATGGGAAATCACCGAAGTACTGCCTAACGGCCTCCCAATCAGCGGCGCCGAAGTGCCAAAGGCGTCTCCTCTTGGGAGGATCCAAAAAGAATTGGAGCAATAGGACAGGAAACAGATATAAGATTGTGATCGGAGTTGCCCAACGGATATATATATATATATATATATATATATATATATATATATATATATATATATATATAATATATATATATATGGGATGTATTCAGAAGTACACCTCGTCAGGGAATGACGAATTCACGAAAAGCCTCGGAATCATTTTTCTTTTTCCTTGTGGGTTTGCATCATATATATATATATATATATATATATATATATGTGTGTGTGTGTGTATATAAATAATATATTTATTTATTTATTTATTTATATACGTACATACAGTGTTTTCTAAAGTTAGCTAGAAAACTTTTATATTGCGTTCATATAAAAGTTTACTAGGTAATTTTACAACCCCCTGTATATAAAAAAAATCCCTAAATTGCGAGATTTTTGTTCGCTAATTAGAGTAAACATGGAAGAATCGTAATGAAGAGTTGTGCAGATCTGTGTTAGAAATTTTTTTTTTTGATTGTCTGAAACATTATACATACATACATACATACATACGCACACGTATATATTTTTTATCTTTGATTTTTCTTGTGAAAAAATCTAATTTCATATATATATATATATATATATATGAAGTGAAGTGGTTATCATATCTGACCGGCAATCGGAAGATCCCGGGTTCGATTCCCGGGTGGTTACCTCATTTTTTCATTTGTTCGTTCTCCCTCCTCATCTTGCGTGGTATGTTCTTCTATTCAAGCGTCGTTCTTTACGTTAATGATACTGCGTGTTCTTTGCAGTTGAAATATATATATTTCAACTGCAATTTTTGGCTGTTATTAAAAGTCAACCATGAAGTGTAGAAATTTCAGTGTTGTCCCATTTTACAGAGAATCTCATTAAGTTTTTTCTGATACCACGTTTTGACAAGTTTTTTAGAAATGTACGCGGGTGACAGACATTGATGATTTAAAAGCAAGAATCACAGCTGCTATTGAGCGAATTGATGTGGATATGCTGCAGCGTACATGGCAACATTTGGAGTATCGATTGGATGTTTTGCGAATCACTAGTGGTGCACATATCGAATGTTTGTAACAACGTTACTTTAATAAAGAAACTTTTGAAAATACAGATTCTAAATAATCTTGTTTAAGAATTTTACGTGGGTTATCAAGAATTTTATTAAAAGAAATTGTACAGATAATGTTCGGACACACTGGAATTTCTAAAAAACTTGTTAAAACTTGGTATCAGAAAAAACTTAATGAGATTCTCTGTAAAATGGGACAACACTGGAATTTCTACACTTCATGGTTGACTTTTAATAACAGCCAAAAATTGTACAGATAATTCTCGGACACCCTATATATATATATATATATATATATATATATATATATATATATATATATATTATATATATATATATATATATATATATATATAATATATATATATATATATATACAGGGTGGGCGGAAAGTAGCTCCCTAATTTAAATTACATATAAATTATGTATAAATTGTGATTGTATTGTTATATTGTTATGGTGTGTTCTCTAAAGTGGTACAATTGTAACGGTAATCTTTTTTTCTCTAAAGTGTTCTCTTTGTGTTCTCTAAAGTGGTACAATTGTAACGTTCATTTTTTTTTTCATTTCAGATTGAAGGGTAACATGGCTGAGCGTTTAACACTGCAGGAGCGTGCCCAGTTAGCGGCACGGTACGAAGTTTGGCAATCTGTCGTTCGAGTTCAAAGATGGTGGCGGGCCATTCACGGACCACGTGCCCAAGTGGACCCGAAAACAATCAAGAACTGCCACTCGAAGCTCATGACCACGGGGTCTGTGGCAGATGTTCGAAGATGTGGTCGCCCTTCGACATCCAGGGCCCAGGAGACGGTGCAGGCAGTTCAGGAAATGTTCGCACGGAGTCCACGAAAGTCAACTCGCCAGGCAGCTCGGGAAAGTGGACTCTCCCGCTACTCAGTGCGAACTGTGCTGAAGAAGGAGCTGAACTGGCGTGCGTGGAAGCCGCATTACTGCCAATCTCTCTCGAACGAGGACTGCGACATTCGCATGGAGTTCGGGGAAATCATGCTGGCTTGGCATGAAGACTGGCCCCATCTCTTCCGCAACATCCTCTGGAGCGACGAGGCGGTGTTCCACGTCGGAGGCTTTGTCAACCGCCACAATTGCCACTACTGGGCAGGAGAGGATCCCATGGTTACCGCTGAAAAACGGCAGAATCGGTTCAGTGTAACGGTGTGGTGTGGTATAACCTCAGATCAGGTTGTGGGCCCGTTCCTTCTGCGCAACACCATGAATGCTGAGCGGTACCTTGCTATGTTGCGAAACGAGGTCTGGCCGGTTGTCAGCACATGGGAGAACATCGACGATCTGATATTTATGCAAGATGGCGCCCCTCCGCACTTCGCTCTTGTTGTCCGTGAGTGGCTGGATGCCCACTTCCCTGGGCGTTGGATGGGTCGTCGTGGTCCACATCAATGGCCAGCCAGGAGCCCCGACTTGACACCGTGCGACTTCTTTCTTTGGGGGTGGGTAAAGGAAGAAGTCTACCGCACCAAACCGAGGACATTGGAAGAACTGGAGGACCGAATTCGGGAAGTCATGTCCTCCATCCCGCCGGAGTTCCTGCTAAAGTCAGTGGACGCCATTCCTGGGCGGCTCCAGAAGCTGGTGGAAAGAGTTGGAGCCCACATTGAATTTTAGAGAAAACCTACCATGTATGCCTACCTTTTCATATTATTTCTTCTGAAATAAATGGATAATATACGTATTTTTTTACCAATCCAAAATAGGGAGCTACTTTCCGCCCACCCTGTATATATATATATATATATATATATATATATATATATATATATATGTATATATATATATATATATATATATTAGGGTGTTTCATACCTATAGGGTAAAATAAAAATGAGCTTGGAGTTTTAATCCACACGTTTCTCCGTATTGTAAAGAACAAGAAAACACGTTTGTGCAAGTTTGAACCAGATCGCGCTGCATTTAGAGGTCCCCAACTTTGACGACTTTTTGTCAGTTCATTTCTCGCCTGCCTGCAGTGAAGACGGTTTTCTTCGTCACTTGAGCGGTTCGTGTTGTATAGCCTATTGGACAACTATGGAGGTAATTATATATGCTACTAATTATCTCATTTTACTGTGGTATTGAAATTTATTATTATTTAATTTCTGTCATTTTACTGTGGTAGTGATATTTATTATTAATATTACATGAAATTAATTAGTGTTGCATATTGGACAACTAAGCTGGTAATTATTTATGATACTAATTAATGTAATTTTACTGCGGTATTGAAATTTATTTAAGTAATGAATTGTCAAAGAGAACGTAGTGTACACGTATCAGTTTTATAAATAAAGAAAAGCAGTAACTGGGACTCGAACCAGTGTCATAGCCGTTTGGCGGCATCGCTCAAGTCGGCGTACACAGCTATCCACTCCCTAGATGGTGTAGTGGATAGCGTGCTGTGTACGCCGACTTGAGCGATGCCGCCAAACGGCTATGACACTGGTTCGAGTCCAGTTACTGCTTTTCTTTATTTAATTAATGAAATTAATTACGATGTGAAATTATTTCTGTGGAATTATTTAGTTTGTTTTCTTTTCCAGGTGTCTACCAGAGCGAAAACAGAAGTGTTTCTTATTGGCCAGACGGATGCGAACATCACATCAAGTGGCCTTCCAACTCAGTTGCAAGTACTCAAAAGTACTTTTACCACCAAAAGGAGCAAAAATTTGGACGTACTAAATGCCTGAACCTGTGCCTGGATGCCTGTCTCATATTTTGGGAGAGAGCGAGAATCCCCATGATGCGTCGAGATTCGGCCTTGAGGAAGATGGAATCCCTTCTCAAGGAATACGACCGGCTTGTGAAGCACAAGTCACATAAAGCAGAGTCCTTCCGAGTGAAGGAGGCGATGTTCAAGGAGGCAATAGCGAAGGAGATCATGGACATTGCTCATTCACAGGCTAAGGAAATGATGAAGAATCAGGAGGACATCCACTTTCTCGACATGCAGCGTGAAGATCCAAATTCCTGCAGCATGGGCCCTGTTGACATGAAGCTTCACTATAAGGAGATTAGGAAAAGGAAGAGGCTGGACAAGATTAAGGAACAACAGGAGAAGGCCAGGAAGGAACAAGGAGCTGCAGAAGATACGGGGGCTTTAGTGATTTCAACTTCGTCAGAGACTGACTCAGATGTCGTTGACCCAACCGTGGAAGTTTTTCCATCCTCCTCCAAGAGAAATACCAAGAAGCGACGCAGGAATCTGATCTCACAGGATGTGACGACTACCTACGATCGGCTGAATATTTCGTACCGCGATTCAGCTATGTCGTACGCTGCAGCGGCTAAATCACTAGGTTTTGACTTGGATGAACTGTCCATTTCTGCCAGTACCATGTACCGCACACGCAAGGCTCTCAGGAAGGTGGCTGCTGAAAGTTATCAATCCGACGAAGTTTGTCCTGGTCAGCCTCTTGTCTTGCATTGGGACGGTAAGCTCTACCTGACAATGAGCAATGGAAGGAGAGCGTTGACCGGATCGCCGTCCTCGTCTCTGGCGACGGCAAGGAGAAGTTGCTCGGCGTTCCTAAGGTGACGTCCGGAACCGGCGAGAAGATAGCGCGAGTTTGCTTGGATTTGGTCAAGGAACACAGGATGGAAGAGCGCGTGCGGGGACTGTCTTTCGACACGACAGCGTCGAACACCGGGATTCATATCGGGGCCTGCGTCCTGATTGAGAAAGGTCTTGGCAGAGAACTCATGTACTTCCCCTGTCGGCATCACATCTATGAAGTCATCCTCAGCTCCGTCTTCAAGCGTGCATACGGCCCTTCAAGTGGCCCCGATATACCCGTTTTCAAGAGGTTTCAGGCACAATGGAAGTTCATCGACCGGTTGGACGTGCGGCCGTACGATTTTGCTCAAGTCAATGACTCTATGAGGGAACTGAGGGAGAAGTCAGTCCTGCTGGTGAGAGGGATGGTGAGCACGTCGCATCAGCGCGATGACTACAAGGAACTGCTACAGTTGGTTCTCATCTTCCTGGGAGAAGCAAAAGTGGTGGATTTCCCTCTCAGAGCCCCTGGCGCTTACCATCACGCTCGATGGATGGCGATAGCCATCTACTCCTTGAAAGTAATTCTACTGAAGAAGCAGTTCAAGATGTCGAGTCACGAGTTGGAAGCTCTGACAGCCGTAGGTCTCTTCGTGTCCCTCGTCTACATCCGAGGTTGGACTCGTGCTGCAACCTCAAGCAAGGCTGCCGCAGTTGATCTGGAATTTCTGCGTGACGCGGAAGCCTTTGCCATTTCGGGATATTCGTGTGTTAACGCTGCGCAAGAAGCCATGTCTCGACACCTATGGTACATCTCTGAGACTCTTATTGCCATGACGTTCTTCGACGCAGATGTGGCAGATGAAGAAAGGCTAGATGGTCGTCAGTTTGGGTAAGCCCGCATCGAAAAAGGAACTCAAGCGACCCCAAGGGAAGAACGTCAGGAATCTTGCCTCGAAACACCTGGCGGAGTTCGTGACAGGAAGACGATGGCTTTCTTCCATGCATTCGACTTGGACACAGAATTCTTGAAAAAGCCAGTTGCCGAGTGGACTGAAGTAGAGGGCTTCAAGCAAGCAGCGGCAACTGTTAACAAAATCTCTGTCGTCAACGATCGGGCCGAAAAAGCCATCGCGCTCACCAAAGAGTTCAACTGTTCTCTGACGAAGAACGAAGAAGCAGAAGCAGTATTTGCTCAAAACTGTGATGCAGCATAGGGCGAAATACCCGAATAAAACCAGAAGGATTTCATGGACAAATGATTCGCAAGAAGTGGTTATGTTTTTTGTATCTTTGTGAAAATGTGTAGTGAAATGGTACTCGTTTGTTGAATAAAAATTCATTGACAGATTTTTGTTTAATTTTTTCCGTTTATGATCTGCCATAGCATCAAACTGGGACCCGTAAACTTTAAACTATTGAATTAATACTTCGGTTTATCAGTCTCCTCAGCAAATGGAACAAGGGGATCCATGTGGATTCAAATTTTTCCAAACTTTTAATTTATGAAACACCCTAATTATATATTATATATATATATATATATATTATATATATATATATATCTCAAAACTAACTTAAGAAGCCCAAACGGAGTAGAACTTAAAGAAGATTACACCTCAAAGCGGAATAGAACTTCCCCTCTATAGAAAAAAAAAAATATCAACCAAGAATAACTCTAAAAAAAAATCGGATCACCTTAGCTTATCTTTCCTTTAGTCTTTAGTTACAATTTTAATATTTCTCTAGTGTACTTTTTAATCTTTAAATTTCTATGACAAGGTATAATGGTATAGGTTTCCATATCTACAGTAGGCCATTTTCATGGAGGTTATCTATATACCTACGTACAGTTCTCCACTCTCATGATTATACTTACACTTGTTAGTATCATCACTACTATTATTATTGCTATTCTTGTTACTATTCCTATTATTACACACACACACACCACAGGGTGTCCCGTAAATCTGGAACCATAGGGCAAAATGATAAAAACGGCAATAAAACGCCGAAGAGACTTTTTGGGGACTGTTTGTGAAATGAGCGAGGATGGTGCGGCTGTGTCATCGTCGGTGGATGTCCTCGGGGTCCCACTGCGTGGTTTATCTCCTCTGGATCCCGTTTCCCTGAACTTTGCTACAAGTTTGCCGACACAGCTGTGTTATCGCGCGCGGTCCGGATGCAGTCTGTTAAATTCCTCAGCGACCTCCCTCTGACTCCGATTTCCTGCGAGCAGAATTACTGGATGCGTTCTTCCTTACTCAAAGACATCATGGGCACTTGGATAAACGTAAAAACATGAATTACTTATTTTATTCTATGGTTCCAGACTTATGGGACACCCTGTATATATATATATATATATATATATATATATATATATATATTATATTATTATATATATATATATATCTGTGTATATAAACTATATATACTTCGTACTTCGTAGAGTTTCATGCAGCGATCCCTAAATACGAGATCAAACTCGTGACCCTGCCTCTTTTGTTGTTTTGTAGAGAAGAAGAGAGCTGCTTTCCTGATCTCACATAGCCAGGAACACTCTGCTTGTCTTGGTACTGTCCTGAGCCAAGTGTCTAATCTTCTCTTGAAGGTGTCCACATCGACATCAGTAATATTCTTTATTTCTTCCGCTGAGTGAGGATGTTTCTCGTCTACAATGAGACTGTGCTTTTCATCAAGATGTTGAAAAAAATTTTCATCGAGCAAGTGCCCTCAGTTAACATTATTTTCATCAAACTCCACTGCTTGATGAAATACTTTTCATGAAACTGATTCCTTGAAAATAATTTAATCGAATTGGGTGTGCCATATACTGGAGGAAATGTCAATTAAATTCCATTTCAATTTACCTTCATTAACCGACTCTAATTACATGGAAGTTAATTTTTATGTGTTAATAAAAAACAACACACTAACAGCAATTTAAGTTTTAATATTAAATCCACTAAAAATAATTTATTTTACCTCGGTGGGGTTCGAACCGCTGTTACTGAAGATTAAAATTTTGTGAGCCGCCATGTTACTCACGCAACCATGAGATGTTAAAGTGCAACAGTAGAGTTTTGTACATATACTTTTTCACATTTTCGTATATTTTAATACTATATATATATATATAAAATAATATTAATAATAATAATAATGAAACGTTTACAATTATGGCCTTCACGAGCTTCCCATGAGCAAGAAGGAAAGGTGGAAACAATTATTTAATTTAGATTGTACAATCATGCGCAAAAGTCTTGTGGTCATTTGTACTAATGCAAAGTTGTTCGGGGACGAGACTTTGTGGGATTGTACGCCTCCAGGCTTTTGGCCTAAACACGTTATAGACATTTTTCATGTTTATAGACATTATAATTATAACAGTAAGTTTGAAGACAAATTAATCATCAGAAGTGCTCGATGATTAACCTTTCATAACTTCGATGAAAATCGTAGTCTCAGTGTAGCCTTCAGTTTAAGGACACTGCACATGTTGTCTTTCCTTTCTTTTGCTGTTTGGATGACTATACGAAAGATTAGGTAAATTAAATCTGAACTCATTGGAAAGAAGAATAAAAAAATACCATAATTTGCACGTAGAAATCATTGGAAAACTGGTTCCTAATCTCAAATTGAGATAAAAAACCAGTTTCCCAATTATTTTATGTGTGTAAAGTGTCGTTTCTCTCTCTTTTACGCCTTTCCAATGCATACAGATTTAATTTATGTATAGTTTATGTATACAGTAGCTCGTGCTATGTCGTTTGGTGTAAAATCAAAACTCGTTGTATTACCCTTGTAATTCGTCTTCAAAAATAGAATTTCTCTCGTATATTATCTTAACTGTTTTGGGGACGCTGAAAACTGTTTCATAATGAGCTCTTAATATTTCAAATATTTCTTTTAGATCATGAGTTAGGGCATTATTTTCTTTCTTTAATTAAAGATCGGAGTCCCGTGATTCTGTTTTTCTTTATGCAAAGTTATAGAGATATTTTGTATTTGCCTTGATTGCTTCCACAGCACCTTCTTCTTCATTCTTTGCATATTTGGAATTAGAGCTTGCATGACATGGTCTTCAGTTTTTACTGCTGATATTTTCTGTTCTTTCAAAAATTCTTAAATTTCGCAGCGATTCCTTTCTCTTGAGAAATAATAATGTTCGCTTTTCTTTTTTCCTGCTTTTTTCTGAAACATATTTTCCCCAGAATTTCTAGTCTTCTCTTTTCTAAAGATTACAACTTCTCAACCATTTTTTTTTTTTTTAATCATATGGTTTCCTGTCTTTTTTCGCCATGCTTGAGTTTGTGTCCTCCCAATTTTTGTCCTTGGAGTTTAGGTTCAAATTTTCAAATTTACTTCTTTCAGATGTGTGGTTTTTCTTTCGATATAGTCGTCATAGTGATTGTCATTTCAGTAATGTCGTGGTCTGATATTAGTGTGGAAGCAATTTTTATGTCATACATTAAGTTGTTACTTGTGAATAATAGAACGATTCTGGCATTATATGTACTCGTATGTTATTTCTTGTAATAACATAAATTTATCTGTCAGAAACGGTAGAATTCTTGCTTGATACTGCTATGTTCTCCATTATGCCTCTCTTGTCTTGATTAATATATTCATTTCTCTCTATGCATTTATACTTTATATAATAGGAAATTAAAATCCTCACAAAGTATTAATTGGGGGCTGAGAATTTTAATCTCCTATCATATATTTTATTTCAGTTATGATATTCTCGAATTCTTCAGTTGGAATTATTTCGATCTCTTTAAATTTTTCAACTATAATTCTTACTGGCATCCTCTTCGGGTGGATACAGAAAAAAGAATTCGTTTTTCTGTATCCACCCGAAGAGGATGCCAGTGGGCATCGAAACTGTTGTGGAAATAAACTCTGTCTATTAGAATGGGCTTTTATTATCATACAAATGGTCAGAAGACAACAACAAGACATTTAACACCGATAAATTTCAGCTCTTAAGATATGGTAGAAATGAGGAACTTAAACAGACTCCATATTATACTCCAGATAGACAGGAAATTCAGAGAAGGACGAAAGCGATCGATTTGGAAGTTATAATGACCGATGATGCCAAATTCGAGACACAAAATCAGGTAGCGATAAACAAAGCAAAAAGAGTCGTGGGACAAGTACTAAGAACTTTCAAAGGAGGACCAAGACAGTAATGATTCCCCTGCTAAAAACACTGATTATACCAAAACTTGAATACTGCTCATTCTTGACGTCCCCATATAAAAAGGAAGAAACTAATAAAGTAGAAGAAACTCAGAGACATTTCACAGCTAAGATTCAGGGCTGCAACGAACTTAACTACTGGGAAAGACTACGTAAACTAAATCTGTACTCCCTGGAAAGAAGAAGAGAGAGGTACACCATAATCTACATATGGAAAATGATCGAAAAACTGGTACCAAACCTCAAACTAAACCCAATTATCACCCAAAGAACGCTGGAAAATAGGAAAGACAGAATGTGTGGTGTTCCCAAATTAAATGCCCGACAAGGAACCTCTTCAACACTGAAGGAAAACAGCTTGCTTGTCAGGGGACCAAGACTCTTTAACCAGCTTCCAAAGGACCTCAGAAACGTTACAGGGGTCAAAGTTGAAGTGTTCAAAAGAAGACTAGATGCCTGGCTCAGGATGGCACCAGATAAGCCGGGTGTACCTGGCTATGTGCGGTGGAGAGCACAAGAGAGCAACTCGCTCCTCCACTAAGCCAGACCTAGAGGCGGGCCACCAGCTTGACCGTCGTGTGAAGAGAGACCAATGCACGGAACTACAACGAGGTTAATGAGTTATATATATATATATATATATACCATTACAAACCAATAAAAATATTCCCGTAAGCCTTCTAAAATTGTCCATTAAACATGTCCATTAAGCGTGTCCTCTGAATGTTCCTAAATTTGCATATAATTGAAATAGTGGCGCAGCATTCTTGAAATTTCTAGTTTTAAACACGATATGCGAAACAAAGAAAGAAAACAACCAACCAACCTACCACCAAGAAAGACGCATTTATTCACCAAAGAAAACGAAAAATATGGTCATAAATTTCAATAATGATTTTAAGCTTTGCAGAATGTATAATGCTATTTCGTTAATAAATAATTTGGTGACCATAAATTAACTTGGAAGAACCTTACTCCACTTTCCCCTTCTTCTTTCCCCCCTCCTTTCCCTTATGTCACAGCAGGTAAATTGGGCAAAATTGGGTATAATAATGACCTGAAAGGGAAACGTGTATATTAAATGCAAAGGGTTTCGTGTAATTATTTTTAGTATTTCTTTGGATTTTATTTACGTTCTGATTTTATGACCATAAGTAATGTTGGTCACATTTAATATGACTTCACTTTGATCTTTTGATTTATTGACGCACTTCACTTAATTTCATATGTGAATAGTAGTAAATAGTTAAGTGTTTTTATCTTTAGTTTTTCCAAGTAAATTAAGTGCGAGGAAAGAACACGAAGGTCATAATAAATTTACAAGTGTTAAAATACACTTATTATTATCTATTACGGTCAGTATCCAGACACACACACACACACACACACACACACATATATATATATATGAAAATTATTTCACGAAAGTAACACGTGAAAAATATTTATGATGAATAAAACCCCGAAGGAAAGAAAACACAGAGTGTTCCTGAGGATGTCATTAGACGAAAGCGCTTGAGCACCATTCTGTGTTTCCTTTCCTTCGTGGTTTTATTCATCATAAATATATACAGAGACATGTAAGAAGTAAATAGACAGCCCAGATTTTGCTGTAACAATTTTATTTGAAAATTAGAGTACCAATAAATTTTTGAACAATTAAGGTTTAGCTATTATACTTTGTTGACATTCCTTTAGCTGCTTTAAGAGCAGCAACTCGCCTAGGCATAGAATTAATGAGTTCTGAAATTGTAGCTTGAGGTATTTCTAACCATGTTTGGCGTAAAAGATTCAACAATTCTGATCGTGTTGCTGGTTTTTGGGGCTTTTTACGTAAAGTCTTGTCTAGTATTGCCCACACGTGTTCTATGGGGTTCATGTCAGGGGACTGACTCAGCCAAGGAAGTCGTTTGATACCATTTCGCTCCTCCCATTCTTTCATCTTTTTTGCAGTGTGGCATGGGGCTCCATCTTCCATGAACAGGCAGTTGTCTTTTTCAATTTGACCACTTGAGAATATTGGCATAAGTCCTTCTTCAAGGATAGAAATGTATTTTTCTGAATTAATGTTACCAACACACTCAACCAAGTCTGATCGCCCACTGTTCCAAACAGCACCCCAAACCATAACAGATACGCCACCATGTTTGACTGTTGGTTGTAGCCTGTTTATATCAAACTCTTGGCTGGGTGATCTCCAGACCCATACGCGTCCACTGTCTGAAAACTGAGCAAATCTTGACTCGTCAGAAAAAATTATGCTGTGCCAAAAGCCAGAGACTTGTCGCTCATCTCGTTAGCCCACTCATCCTCTTCTTAATATTAGTCGTAGTTAAAAGGGGTTTCCTCCTAGCTGCACGTCCATAATAACCAAGCTGATGAAGATAGTTTACTGCTGTTCTTGGGCTAATTTTGAGTTTTTCTGCCACTTCTGAAGCTTTTAAACGAGGGTTGTTCTCAACAGATCTTCGAACAAAACGAAGACATCTAAGACAATTAAGGGTGTCTATTTACTTCTTGCATGTCTCTGTATATATATATATATATATATATATATATATATATATATTGTGTGTGTGTGTGTGTGTGTGTGCACTTTATTGTGTTTGTTTAATCTTAGCTTTCTTGGAATGGAGCGACCATTATTTTATTCCTTTTAATTAATTATTTGTCAGTGTGATATTATGCTTACATTTATTTTAATTACTATTTTATTCTTAATAATTATTTTATTCACGAAAACAAAATTACTTTTAAATAATTTATATATATATATATACGCAAAAACTAATGGTATCCAATGTGGGATACGTCGTGACCACTTCGCAGCACCGTTTCCTGTTAGATCAGCCAGGTTAAGGAACGTTCGGTCTATTCAGTAGTGGGATGAGTTTCCGTCCTCCGCGTTCAGATGATGTCGTGACCCTTAGATGGTTTGGATCCCGGGTGAAGCTGTTGGTCCCTCTCCGTCACGTGATCTTTGCGGTTACGAAGGAGGTTAAACAAACATTACTACTCTGGTACAGAGTTCAGGCCAACTAATGCGGCCCATTGCTTTAACTCCTGTATTATCATTATTATTATTACCGGCATCATCGGGGTTCGAACCCCTCCGAACTCAGTGTTTTCACTTCGCTTACAGGGAAACAATGTTGCCCATTGAGCTACGGACAATGGCTCGGTTATGGTGAAACTTTACTTTTATCCGATTCATAATTTTTGAGTAATTTTAATTTGCGATACTTTAATGCTTCATTTTAAACTATTTCTGATTTTAATTAACTGAATTTTAATATCGAATCTGGTGTTACAATTTTAATTGTTTTATTTAATATATTTGTCTTTCTTCTTTAATAACTAAACATAATAATTTTGGGTTGTTTACTCACTTTCGTAACAAGTACAATCATATGACGGAAGGAACGTACCCCTGAAAGAAATGGGACGTTTAGTAAACGTCTATAAAATGTCAAGAAAACGTTTACTGAACGTCTCATTTACGTAGGATTGGAATCAACGCGTCGCTACATCATCTGATGCCAGCAGCGTCCTTAGCTCAATGAGTAAGACCACTTTCTTATAAGTGAAGTGAAGACGCTGAGGTCGAGAGTTCGAATCTCGATGATGCTGGTAATAATACTAGAGGAATAATTAGGAATTAGTTGGTCTGAGCCATTGTCAGACATTGTGCAGTGACTAAATTATACCACAACCACAGGGAGAAAAATGACGATAAACATTCGTTATAAAGAAATAAGTAAAATTAATTGGTTGAAAACATTAAAATTCATCTGAAAATATTAAAATTAGTCGTTATAAACATATTTAAATTTTAATATAACTTTTGCTTTTAATTAGTGACACGTCGAACTTATTACTTACTGCTAGTGATGACTGAACAATGAGCTGATATTGGGATAACCATTATCCAGAGCGTGAGAATGGATACTTAGAAAAGGGTTAAGCGAATATGCTATTAGCTTCAATTTAATGTAGTTAATTCGAGAGTAAAAAGCTAAGTTTTTTTTTTTTTTTTTAACGTAAAACCTGCGAGATTCCGTTTGGACACATTTTTTTATTCTCGATCCAAATTCTGTAAATAGTTAATGGCTCGAATAAAGTTTTGATTAAAGTTGAAACACAGACGTTGGAAAGATTTAAAGTTCTGTGTTCCAGAGAGAGAGAGAGAGAGAGAGAGAGGAGAGAGAAGAGAGAGAGAGAGAGAGAGAGAGAGAGAGAGTTACAGGAAAAGAAGTACCTCAAAAAGGCCTTGCGGCCCATACCGAGGAGGTACCAATGGCAACGGGTGCCAGGGAAAATTTTGTCTTTCAACTATCCTAGCAGTAGTAGAAAACTGGATAGAAAAGTAGAAGGTTCTCTCCCCACCCACGCTCCCTCCCTGCCAGAGGCAGGTACGAAAAAGGTTGAAGAAAATACCTTGACCCTGGAAAAGTAGCCAAGGAAATTTTACAGGAAAGTGGAGAATATATAAATAGCTCTATATTTAGCTTGCTCACAGAGACACCGAGCAAGCGAACTCCTGCAGAGTTTTCTGAGGTTTTAATTAAACTATGAGTGTGTTCAGTACTTTGTCTAGCCTATTTTTAAACAGATTTACACTTTGACTGGAAACAACCTCTGAGGGAAGTTGGTTCCAGATATTAACTATTTTATAGGAAAAGAAATTTCCGCAGATGAGGTCCTAAATGTCTTTACACACTCAAATAGTGTGCAAGATTTGGTCTAACCTTTTCTTGAACTGATCCACAGAGGAACTGTTTCACAACTTCCGAAGGTACCTGTTCCATGTGTCACAGATCTTATACGTAAAGTAATTCCCACACACACTAGTCCTTAAACCGTTTCAAATCCAACTTCCAACCATTGTTGCGAGTTGGGTTATCATTTAAACTAAACATACTTCTAAAATCGACATCGTTCAACCCGCGTAAGAGCTTGAAAAACTCGATCATTGACCGCGCCAGCCTCCGAATTTTCCAGCGAAAACAAGTTCAGGGCGCGTAACCGTCGATTGTAGCCCATATGCCTAACGGAAGGGATTAACTTTGTGGCCCTCGCCTGCACTCGCTCCAGCCTCTCAACATCTTTCCTGAGAGAGAGAGAGAGAGAGAGAGAGTTTTAAAATTACAGTTGGTAACTGTGCCTCAAAAAGGTTTTCTTCAGATTTTTTGCTTTGAATTGTGAACACAGGACGTTTGTTAGTTAGTGCTTGTTAAATGTCATTTCAATAAATTGTTGGTCGGTCCAGGCCAACTAAACCCCTTTCTCTCTTTAGCATGCACGTGTATAGCTTAATTCGTCCCGCTTTTAATCACCGTATTTCAAGAGTTTTGAGATAAACCGTATAAAATGGAATTCGTGTTTCGGTCCCCCCTCCGTTAGGTCTAATAGTCACATTTTCATAAGGATTGTGCATTTGGTGACAGAAGCATGAAACTTGGCACAATTGCAGAGGAGCCTATAGTGAGCATATTCAAATATGGGACCACTTGATTTTCCACTAAATTTGCATACCTGCAATCAAAGCTGGGCACTTGCGGTTTTTTTGCGGTACTGGGTACTGCGGTACTACCGCACTACCAAACCGGTACCGCATAACGCAGTACCGCAAAGGATCGCTGAAAGTACAGCAGTAACGCTACCGCATTCAAATTTCCCGCGGTACTTTCCGCGGTACCGACAAACACGACTTTTCAAAAAATTAACACTTTTTTTGAAGTAAACCTTATTACAGGAGTACAGTAAGACGAATGCTGCGTGTGTTGCATCAGCCTAACTCTAGACACGTTAAGTTTTCGTTCAGAACATGTTACGTTGCCATCCTATCACAACGCCTCAGTGCAGTGCTTGCTTTTGAGCCGGTTGCACGTGTGTTACATTTCTGTGACAAAGATCGATTTTTAGCCATTATGGCAGAAAGTTCAGGTGCGAAATCGCCGATATGCAATTTCTGAAAATATGTGCTATTACTTGTGTTGTTCTTGTGTGCAGTACCGCAGTACCGCGGAACGCACCAGGGGGACCTGAAAAAGTACCGCAGTACCGCGTAACGCACTGGGCATGCTGAGGTACGCAGTACCGCGTAACGCACCCCCAAATTTTGGTACCGCGCCCACCACTGCCTGCAATCATGTTCCAAACTATGGCCGAAAGTCACATCGATCCACCTTTTTTAAATTTAGACCTGGTACTTGCCTCCCATAAACAAGTTCCAAATGAGGCAATTTCCTGGAGAGTAACTGTTTACTAATAATCTGACATGTTTGATTACACGTTGCTTCATCTTATATCAGTTACATTAAACAGAATCCGCCTTAAGCCTATAGGCATTAAGTATTGTGACAAAGATCAATATGTGACACATTAAGCAAATTTAATGTCTTTTTCTGGCATATCTTTCGTTAGTTTGGTGTTCTATCGACCAGACTGGGTCAGCAGTACAATGCATGTAGAAGTTGCGAGTTTATTATTGACTTGTAATGCGTCAAAATTGACGCCGTGCACATATAAGACATAAGACAGCGCTTTGAATTGCACAATTAGGTACAGTCCAACTGTTCAACACATGATTTACCAAAGCATGGGCATTCACCCTTACGAGAACAGAGTGCTGTGCATTTTCGTGCTGCCTTCATGCACTCGCATCGCCCTCCACAACCGTTTTTGCACCCACAGGAGATCAGTTCGTAGCAGGGCTTGGCAGCTTCCGGCAGTTGTCCACAGGGGCTCAAAACTGGTCTTCATTCTTCACTTACCCCCAGTCACATGGTGATGGTAGTGTGCAGTGTGGGACAAGAGTCTGTCCCCCAACAACATCCACCCTAGTAAGTTGCTCTCTTCACGTGCTGTTCAAGGGCTGCTCGTGTCGGAGGTATTCCTCAAGAGATCGTCCTTTCTTGGCAAAGTTCTTTTCCTTGCCAGATTAGAATTCTTCATGCTGGAGTCCGCAGAACAGCTGTATGGAGATGAACTATTTATTTTTTCAACATGACTTGGCTCCAGCTTTATGCGGCTCGTGCAACATCTGCGTGGTTTGATGCTCATGAAATTGAAATACTACCATAGCTAGTTAATTCTCCCGATCTAATCCGATAGGAAATCTTTTCGAATATTGTCCAAGGTCCAAAAGCGTAACCAAGAACACTTAGTAAAGTGAAGAGGTGTTTAATGACATGATAACTACAGAAGAATGCAAGAGGCTTGTCGGCTCGATGCCACGTCGATTTGTTGAGGCCGTAATCAGGGCTAAGGGAAGACCAAGTAAATACTAAGACGCAGAGTTAAAAAGCCTTTGATAAAAGTTTAATATTTGGCAGTACTCAATAAACATAATGAACTCATTCTATTTTTATGTAACACTTGACATAAATTTCTAATTCAATCGTGGTATATTGTATGCGTTAATTTTTCACTATTTAATAAGGTTTTTGCTATATTTAAATTTTTTTTCACAACTGGCACACACAGGTGTCTTTTATCATAATGGCGTCACAGATACTCGATATTCTTTATAAAGGTATATAACTTTTAAAGTTATTATGAAGGTCATGAGCGCATTTGAGACAATATTCTATTTTTTGTTCCGGAGTTGCATAATATATTAAACAATATAAAATTCGTGTATAAGAAATATTAATTAATCCGGAATACACAAACGAACTAAACAGGTGAAAATACAATATATATTAATCTTAAGTCATTATTATAGTTATGAAACAATACAGAGTCATTATACACATATGATACCAATACAGTATCTCGTTATAGATACGAGAAATAAGAGAAGTAATACAGTATATACGAGAAATTAACAAATAATACGAGTAATCCTAAATATTTATTATTAATCCATTTTCAATAGAATTTTTAACTTGTTTATAAACGAATTTGCGCAACAGACATTTTGCATTTTGAGGATGGAGACAATCTAAATTGAGGAATAACATGTTTTGATTTACTTCTACGCTGCTATAATTTATTTTTTTGATGAGTTACAAAGTATTTATTTATCTTTTGTAAGTTAGTAAGGAGCTATTGAAGAATAGGGACCCCAGCCTTCTTTAGTTAGCTTTATAAGGCTAACTAACGAAAATATCATGACCTAACCTAACCAATCGTCAAGCGCGTACAGTTAACCTAACGATTGGTTAGGTTAGGTCGTGATATTTTCGTTAGTTAGCCTTATAAAGCTAACTAAAGAAGGCTGGGGTCCCTATTCTTCAATAGCTCCAAACGTTTTAAAGACATTTGATCGACTTCACATTCTATCGACAAGTTGGTATTATTAGATTAGGTTAGGTTAAATTAGGCTAAGATAGGTTAGGTTAGGTTAAATTAGGCTAAGATAGGTTAGGTTAATTAGGCTAAGATAGGTTAGGTTAAGTTAGTTTTTTAAAGTGTCGCTGTTTTGGTCTTGACGAAGTGAATAAAGGTCGAAAATAAACTGTAATTTTTGATTACATCTTTGAACTTTAATAATTGGACTTGAATCAGATAATAAACCTTCTTCTCGTTTTTGGATGACAAAGATACTATTTAAAGCGTCAAAGAAACATCTATCGACACTGAAAGACTGACTTAACTTAACCTAACCTAACTTTATCTAATATCAAGAGAATAATCTTATATCCACCCAATAGGTCGAACATAAGGAAATCCATTTAAATTAAATGGATTGATATATTATAAATATAAAACACGAAATGACACTAATTCTAAATGTCTTTAGATTTCCTCTTTCCACATGACACCTAAGTTGGTGACCTATTTGACCCCATCGTCGAAACTCTCTCGCGCTACCGCTGATTTATTAGGCTAAAAGTCATTCTCTAATCTTTCAGTAATTTGTTTTGAAATGTTTTGTCAAACCATAGAATTCCTTATTTGATTTAAGAGTTTTTGTACAAACTAAACCCTTCAGGAACCAGCCCTCTTCGAGGGGAAAAACCAATCGCTGTAAATGTAGCGATCCGGTTACTCGATGATTGGTTAATTTGAGGGGAACAGCACCTTTAAGGCAGTCAGATTTGGTTAACTCCACCCAAAACTTTTTTTATAATTTCCTTTATAGCACCGCAGTTAGGTCAACTGTACGCCCTTGACAATTGGTTAGGTTAAGTGATATTTTCGTTAAAACTAACGAATATTTTAACGAAATACTAAGGAATATTTTAACGAAAATATCACGACTTAACTTAACCAATTGTCAAGGGCGTACAGTTGAGTGTTGACCTAACCGGGAAAGAAGAAATTGGGGGTGTTATAGAGGAAAATATCCAATTTTTTTTTATATAAAAGCTCTTACACAGTTTGACTGGCGGGGAGGGGAATCTTGTAAATTACCGTCGGCCTGACAAACTCTTTCTGTACATTGTGCTATACTCGTTTGAATAATGTGTTTTATTTTGTAACTTCAAAATTTGACTAAGCTTGTTTGAACGACAATTGTTCTTTAGCTGTGAATTTATGAAAGGATTTTTGAGTGATTTAGTTTTTTTTTAAGAAGATTCTGAAATATTGCTTTGTCCTTTTTTTATAATTCCGGCAGTCGCATTTTCGTGGTATATGTGTGAATTAAACCTGAAAATGAAATACGTTTTGCTTGTAGTAAATAAACAGTATCGCTTGGAACCAAAATAGTCTGAACTACCCTTCGTTTCCTTACTTGAACCTGAAAAACTGAATGTGGAGTACAAAAGTCATCGAGGTCTGAATACTGAATAGTTTCTACAAGAATTCTTACTTTGAAGAGCAATTACTAAGCATAAATGCCCTTAAATCGAAGAAGGGTAAGTGACGTAGCAACTGTATCGTGAGAAAGTGAGTATACACTGAGAAATTATATACCGATTCAGCGAGATAAATTGAAAGGGTTTTGATTGAAGAGAAACACTGAGTGTGGTATACTTTTCAACCTTGGAGGAGAGACGCATTGACTAAAAATAACCATTGCGCATAAAAGAAAATTAACTATAGTCCCCGGGTACCTGGCCTCTTTGACGCGGCGACAGTCAGCCCGATCAGAAATCGATCTCTAGTCTCACAAGAGGCAAGAATTTTTATCCCTGTGTTTTGACATGTACGCGGTATGTGTATTTGCTATTTTATATACATATATATACGCATATGATTTAAAATAAAAACATATGAATAATATTCTTAAAATACTGTATATACATAAAAATTGTTGTCTGAAGCGTGACTGATGAATTTTTGACAAGTGCACACGTGGCCTAGTGTTAATGTAGATATATTAGGTTTAAATTGTATTAAAAAAATTAGCGTTCTCTCCTTTTGTTATATTTGTAATAGTTATAAATTTAATATTTTTTTTAATCATAGACTTAAAAATGTTTAAAAGGTTTGACAAGTGATGATAATATTAGTATTTTTTAATTTGACAAAGCGTATAAGGGGTTCCTTACTTAAGAGCGTTCATTATTATAGCAAAATGTAATATAATTTTGGATGATAGCATAAAATATACGAAGATATATGATGCACCACTCAACAATGATTAAGAGAAGTTAAACTTGACCTTATTTGGCGGAGTTTGAAGAAGTTAAAATTACCAATGTTCAGTATAATGAATTGTGTACATCAGGTTCACAACCTGGAGTGATGTTTGGTTTATCTAAACTACACAAGAATGAGGTTCTTTATCGCCCAATTCTTTACGCCATTAATACTTTTAATTATAAATTAGTTAAGTTTTTATTCTTTTTTGTGTCAAAATTTGCTGTTAATGAGTTTAATACGAAAGACACATTTTCATTTGTAAAAAAAAAAAAAAAGCAAGTTTAAATTAATGGGGGCGAGTCCTGTTTACAGCTAGCTTTGATGTCTAATCTTTATTTATTAACACTCCTCTTAATAAAACTTGACATTTGTTTACAGTTATTGGCAGACCATGAATCCACACCATTAAAATTTGAGATAAAAACTTAAAATCATTTTCAGAAATTTCTACTAAATATTTAACCCTTTGAGTATCAGTGGGACTGTCGTGTTCCACCGGAAATAATAATATAAAAACAATAAAATGTAATTTTTCTGCAAATATTCTACGTGTTTATAAAGGTTTAATTTGGGTGTCGAAAAAGGGAGCCAAAATGTGTGTAATACTGTAAGTTAAGTGACAAGTTACTAAAAAATAGTTGGTTTTCAGTGACAATAAATCTTATAGTTTTGGTTTAAAGAACAAATATTCGAAAATGAAAAGGTTATTCCTGAAAAATAATGAAGTTTGGGGTTGTTTGACTTCATAACGACCGAAATGATGTAATGGCGGGGACCTACAGCTTTGCGTAGGATCCGGATCATCGGTTGTTACATCATCTGAACGCGGAGGAGGGTCACCCATCCAACGACTGACCAAACCCAACGTGGCTTAACCTCAGTGATCTAACGGGAAGCGGTGTTGTGACGTGGCCATAACGTATCCACAGTGAAGATAAGTTAGTTTCGTCGAAATCTCGGAAACAAATGTTGGTTCAGTTTTTTGTTGCCTTTAAAAAAAAGTTTATTTTCCACCAAAGAAATCTTATATCGACATTACAGACCTAGTTTTGAGTCCGCCCGAATTGTTCATTCTGACTGCATGCTCAATCTCTTATATACAAAGAATATAGACCAGTGTCATTGACGTACCACCTCACTAAAATATTTGAAAAAATAGTCAGAGAGAAAATCTATGATTTCTTGGAGACACGGGAAAGATTCAACGAAAATCAGCACAGATTCCGATCAGGAAGATCATGCCTATCACAATTTATAGATCACTATAACAATATCCTAGATGCACTTGAAGGTAATGAAAATATGATGTCATATACATGGATTTTGCTAAAGCAAAGTGGAAAAATGGATCTATAACTTCCTCAGAGAACGTCTACAGGTCGTCAAAATTCAAGGTGTATCATCATCAGAATCAGAAGTACGCAGCTTAGTACCACAAGGTACAGTACTGGCCCCACTCCTAACAGACATAGACAGTGGAGTAAACAGCAACAGTATAGTAACATCCTTTGCAGACGATACAAAGATCAGTAGAAAAATCAGCGATGCAAATGAAGTGGAGACCTTGCAGAGGGACACAAACAAAATATACAAATGGTCAGAAGACAACAATATGACTTTTAACATCGAGAAATTTCAGCTCTTGAGATATGGTAGAAATGAGGAACTTAAACAGACGACATATCATGCTCCAGATAGAGAGGAATTAGAGAAGCACGAAAGTGATCGACTTGGGGGGGGGGGGGGTTAATAATGACCGATGATGCCAATTTTTAGACACAAAATCAGATAGCGATAAACAGCAAAAAGAGTTGTGGAACAGGTACTAAGAACGTTCAAAAGGAGGGACAAGACAGTAATGATTTCCCTGCTGAGAACACTGATCATACCAAAACTTGAATACTGCTCAATTTTTACGTCCCCATATAAAAAGGAAGAAATTAATAAACCAGAAGAAACGCAGAGACATTTCACAGCCAAGATTGATGGCTGCACAGAACTCAACTACTGGGAAAGACTACGTAAACTAAATCTGTACTCCCTGGAAAGAAGAAGAGAGACGTACACCATAATCTACATATGGAAAAGGATAGAAAAACTGGTACCAAACCTCAGACTAAACCCAATTACCATGAAAACAGCGCTGGAAAATTGGAAAGGCAGAATGTGTAGTGTTCCCAAATTAAAGGCCCGCCAAGGAACCTCCTCAACACTGAAGGAAAATAGCTTGGTTGTCAGGGGGCCAAAACTTTTTAACCAGCTTCCAAAGGACCTCAGAAACGTTACAGGGATCAAAGTTGAAGTCTTCAAGAGAAACTAGATGCCTAGCTCAGGACGGTAGCAGATGATCCGGGTGTACCTGGCTAGTTACGGTGGAGAGCGCAAGAGAGCAACTCGCTCCTACCAAGCCAGGCCTAGAGGCGGGGCCACCAGCTTGACTTTCGTGTGAAGAGAAGCCAACACACGGAACCTAAACAAGGTTAACGAGGTACACATACAGAGTGTCCCAAAAGTCCCAATCTATTTCCTGTAAGGAGTGAACAAGAAATAGATTGGGACATCGTGTATATATATATATATATATATATATATATATATATATATATATAGATATATACACACTGTTGATACTTTAGATGGCTTCGGACGACGGTTCAGAATATATATATATATATTATATATTATGTTCGTATGTGTGTATACATGCAAGATTATGTGGGAAATGTTACCCAAGAAAAATATAACAAATAAAAGTGAAATGAAGTCTTTAATAAAATAGCGTACCCACTTTGAACTTGAGACCACTCAACCACTTAAGTAAGTGGAAGATGCGTTAATGAGCCAAGAGGTTTTAAGTGCCCCTTATTCCATTAAAAAGCCCCTTTAGATTTTAAGGAGTTTATTCATTTTATATCTTATTTTTTATTTATTTATTTTTTATTTTTTTTAGATTTTGTTATATTTTTATTAAATATTCTTTACAGTAGTTATTGTTTACCGCGTTTTGAAAATGTTCAAAACATATGTTGGACACACACACACACACACACACACACACACACACACACATATATATATATATATATAATTGAATTATTTATTACCTTCATGAATACTTTACTTGTTCATGGGATTTATCTGTTAGCAATAAATATTGTCATTAACATTTTTATTTATATATATATATAGGGTTGGCCAAAGTCAAGACACACAGGAACTATGCTTTTCATTATATATATATATGATACACACAGACCGTGCATAGAACAAGGAACTCTTCTGGGTAATTAAATCCACTATAGTCGGACTATAGTGGATTTAATTATCCCAGAAGAGTTCCTTGTTCCATGCACGGTCTGTGTGTATCATAAGAAACCTCAGGGGACCATTCTGAGTTCATTCCCATATATATATATATATATATATATATATATATATATTATAATATATATATATATATATATATATATATATATAATGCACATCCACAAGGAAAAAGAAAATGATTCCAAGGCTTTGGAATCATTTTTCTTTTTCCTTGTGGTTTTGCATCATTCATTCATTTCACATGTTTAATTGTGAATTCATATATATATATATATATATATATATATATATATATATATATAATATGCATTTAACTGCAATGACCACGCAGTATATAAATGAATAGAAACGACATAATATTAAGGAACGTTTCTGCACACGCGGAAGAGAAATAACGAATAAATGAAAAAATGAGGCGAACCGCCCGGGAATCGAACCCAGGGCCTTCCAATGCCGGTTGGATGCGCTACCATTACACTACGGACCTCATGAGGTCCGTAGTGTAATGGTAGCGCATCCAACCGGCAATTGGAAGGCCCTGGGTTCGATTCCCGGGCGGTTTCGCCTCATTTTTCATTTATTCGTTATTTCTCTTCCGCGTGTGCAGAAACGTTCCTTAATATTATGTCGTTCTATTCATATATATATATATATATTTTTTTTTTTTTTTTTTTTTTTTTAATTGGGATTGGTTTAACCTCCTTCGCAACATCTAAGGTCATATGACAGAGGGGACCTACAGCTTTACATGGGATCCGAACCACGGGTCGCTACATATCTGGGCGCGGAGGACGGTCTCTCATCGAACTACAACCCAGACCCAATTTCGCTTAACTTCGCTGATCTCCGGGAAGCGATGTTACGACATTGGCCACGACATAGCCCATATATATATATTATATATATATATATATATATATATATATAATACAACCCTTAAGAAAAATGAAAAAGTAATCCAAGCGCCTTCGTCTCTTACAAGACTTTGAAGTTCATGTGAAAATTGTTAATTATTCCATATATATATAAGCAAACAACCACAGGGAAAAGGAAAAAAGGAAAAAGAAACACGAAATCCAAGCGCTTTCGTGATATATTCACATCTTATTACGTGTTATTCTGTGATTTTACTGCATATATATATATATATATATATATATATATATTATATCGGGAATAGCAAAAACGAGGCTGTCATTATATAGTTCTGTTCTTGTGTTCATAATAATGGTTGGGGATATAGGTGAAAATATTGTTCAAATACTGTTTCGTCAACGCGCCTTTGAAGTCGACAAATTTGTAGTGGATGAGGCACCCCGCCGTGAACCAAAATTTCAAATCTTAGCTCGGATATTGCGACTCTAGAGGTTTTAGCATTTAAGATTCTTTTCAGATGTTCTTCATTCAGAGACGTCATTTGGGGGGGGGGGGCTGTGAGGGGGTCGACCCCCCCGAAGCTCACCATGGGGGCCTTCAACGCCCTCCAAATGATAGTTTCTTCAAAAAAAGGCACCTAATATTTTGTGCATTACAGCTTAAAAACTTTTTAGAATAATTTGAATAAAATAATGACGATGAATTATGACATAAAAAAATATTGAAAACGCTCTGTGAGTAACGTCTGACGTCACAGTAAACAAAAAACAAATGAGTGCTCTACTTACTACATTAGGTGATATAAATTTCATAATTTATTGCTTAACTTAATAATTTGATAGTTAACTGTAAATAACCAGTCTAGCTGGTACCATTTAATCATTCTTGTTTATATTAATTTGATTATAAAGTACATTGCGAGTAGCATTTAATAAATTTTACATGTGAGGAGCCTCTCACTGCCTTCTTCGCCCCTCCCACCAAGCCAATTTGAAATGACGCCCCTGTCTTCATTGGTCGTGGTTCGGAACCCACGTTAATCAGTAGGTCCTCTCTGTGATAGAGCAACGTAATGTTGCCTATACATATTATTTAAATATGTCGTTATCTCGCATTAACAGTAAACAAAACAATTGGAACGGGATTTGGACAGAATTCAAACGAGCTGAAGAAAATAATATAAACTTCATTTGTGTTAAATTACATATTCTTACGCACGAGCGTAGTAATGAGCGAGCTTTCCAGCAAATGTGGAACGAGTAACAAAATAGACGTAGAGGTCAATAGACGATAAACTGTTATTCTAGACGAAATGATGATAGCAATCGAATGGGGAATTTACAAAAAAGCAGAAGCATGAAGCAGCTTACTTCGTACTTCTCTCTTGGTTTGGCTATTTAAACCCTTTAATAATAAGGACTGAAGGTACAAATTGCTAACGTTTCAAATACAAGCATTCATAACTTAACCCAACAAAAAATTCAGGGCTTAAAGGGTTAAGTACCTAAAATCGAACTAATTTGCCTAAGTCTTTTTTATTAGTAAAAGAATATTTATCACGAAATCATTAGGCGCGAAGTCATTATCTGGCTTATTCGTGCTGCATAAATCCCGTTTGTGCCTAAGTGCTCTAATGTACAGTTTGGTGAGCAGTTTCTCAGAGTTTAATTGCACGAATTTCTAACTGTTTGTTGCTCTGTTCTATCTGACTGTCACTCACTCGTGTGTGTGTGTGTGTGTGTCCCGAAGTTATGCACGTTTAATTTGAAAAACCATAAACTTGTGTGTGTGTGTGTGTCCCGAAAGTTATGCACGTTTAATTTGAAAACCATAAACTTATGAAATCTGTATTAACCTTATAATAACGAGTTAGGCTTTTCGAGGTGTATCCAGGATATTTCACTACATTTTAGTGAATAAACACGCCTTACGTATTACAGGAGTAGTCATTATACAATGAGAAGGTCGATGTATAGTGTCCGTTTCACGATGAACGCTCATCGGACCTTTTTCTTTAATGGTACCTACTACCAAGACCTAATCCAGTACCAGACTGGATCCTATGTTTGTAGCTTACTTGGAGACTAACGAGAAGGACGCTTATAGTCCCAATAACACAGTGCCAAGTGCCACGGTCCACACAACGACGACGACAATGAAAATTTTGTGTGAAGGTTTTGGCAACCGACTTATCATCAAAGACCTTTTGCACCTCGATACCCGAACCCAATTTCTCTCTGTGGCATACCCGAAAGGAAGAGTTTACGCAAATAATCCGAACGACCTCAGTTCGCTCAACAACAATATTACCCCATGCATCACGAGTATGACAGAAGAGATGCTAAAACATGTACATACGAACACGAACATGAGCCCATTTATGCATCCCAGAAGATGGTGGATACTTCCAGTTCCAGCATATGTTGTGGGTCTAAATGTTCAAGACTTTTCAAGATGCAACGTTTAAACTCCTTTAAAATAACCTTTTACATTCTCTCGTTTTCTACTGGCGTTTCCCAGATTTTTTATCGCAACCTCGTAATTATTTATTTGCTTAACAAGAAAAATATCCAAAGGTGTGAAATGTCCTGTATATCACTCGAAAGAAGAAACTTAAAACTTTTAAATAAGGCCAGTCCTACTACTACAGACCAAGTATTTAAAAAGTAATAATTCTGTTTCATTAATTAGACTCGCAAGACTTTTGGAGTACACTGTTCATTCAGAATTCAGAATATTAAATTTTAGATACTTTTTGTTGTTACTTATAGTATTCTCTCACTCAAATTAATGATGAAAAAGCACTAAATTTTCAGATATTCCACCCTCCGCTCACGACAAAAAAAAAAAGAAAAAGAAAATTGGAATGAAAATATAAATTCTCTTCTGCATTTTGGAAATGAAAGGCACCGGAACGACGCCGTTCCACTGCGTTCCGCCAGTAAAAGCCATATATATATATATTTGACGTCATCCTTTCGACTGTTTGACATCCCTTGTCTATATATATATATATATATATATATATACAGCGTGTCCCCCAAAAAACTATATACTCTTTATAGCTATATAGTTTTTTTGGGGACACCCTGTATATGTATGGTTATGATAAGTCACTACCTATCTTTAAATGGTTGTAGTAATTTTATTTTTGAACTGATTTTAATGAAAACACACTGTAAATGATACATTAATTATCCATTAAGATTTTATTTACAACACTTTAAATTTCCACATATACTCCTGCAATGTGAGCACATTTCTTTAATCGAACTGGCACGTTCGCTACTGCTGATCGCAATATGTTTTCAGGAATATTGGTAAGAATATTGGTTATTCTCTCCTCCAGTTCATGCGGTTTTTTTTGGTTTCGTGCGATAAACTACTTCTTCGTTGGCCCCCCCACAGGAAAAACTCACGAGGCAGTTTTTGATTATTCGCGCATTCAGTGTTGTATTAACTCCATGTTCAGTCCTCCAACACCTTTGAACTCGTATCACTGATCCCCATACCTCGTAACAGGCCGCGATTTAGGCCCTCTCACGAACTCGTAACTGGAGGCATTATTCATGTGAAAAAAAGAGTCATGTTAATTTCTTAAAACTTTATTGGATAATCTATCATTAACAATTTGTTTCATTAAAATCAGTTTAAAATAAAATTACTACAAACCTACCATACTACAACCTATAAAAATAGGTAGTGAATTATCATACACCCTGTATATATATATATATGATACTTCATTCCCATATATATATATATATATATATAGCCATTGATGATGGGAATGTGACTTTCAAAACGTTTAATATTTAATCTTCATAATGTTGACATGGGCGTTGATCATCCTCTTTATATATATATATATATTATTAATGTCCTTGGCGTTTTATTTGCTAAGTTCAAATATGAAGCGAATCGTTTTGGCTACATGGGATAATTGGTAAGACGGGGGATGTCAAGCAGTCGAAAGGATGACGTCAAATAAAGGTTTCAAAGTGCATGAAACGATAAAAAAGATAATAGCTGTATTTTCCTCGCCAAGTTTATAAATACAGACATTTATTTCATATTACCGTTACTGCTCTCCAAAACGAATTACACCAGTCACTGTGTGTATATATATATATATACCGTATGTATGTGTGTGTGTATATATATTCGCTTGATATGTTATAAACTCGTAATTACAGAGCGGAACGAGCGTGTTCTTATTATATTAGATTAATTTTAAAGGTGCTCTCACATAAATGTCACACTAAAATTCAACTCTTCAAAGTGACATTGAGGATTTTCCCTTAATAAGGGAGCGCTTTAATGTTAAATGGTGTAGTTGGTTAACGTCGCTGACTATGAATCCATCGACCCCGGAATCGAGACCCGGTGACGGCAGGCGGCGCGCAGCAAAACCCAGCTGTTCATCCTTCCACACAATAAAAAATTGGTTGGTAGATAAATGGGTACCCTGATAGCCTAGTGATCAAGATGCTGGGCTGCTGGTGAGGTGTGTTTCGAACTGTTGGTCTAAGGTGGAGTGACAAGCTTTACCTTCGTCACAGTGAACAATTCGGGCGGAAGCAAAACCAAGGTTAACCAAGGTTGATTGTAAACTCACTCTCTCTCTCTCTCTCTCTCTCTCTCTCTCTCTCTCTCTCTCTCTCTCTCTCTCTCTCTCTCTCTCTAAGAGGGGTTAGCCACAGTATTGTTGATGATTTGGTAACCATATTCAAAGAATGGTTCGAATTAGTGGAAGTTCCAACCGACTGGAAATTATCAAATGTAACGCCAATCTTTAAAAAGGAGGATTGTAATTACTTTTCGATCAGTTTAACGTCAATTGTCGGCAAGCTGTTGGAATTCATCGTTACAGAACGTATCGTGTATCACCCTGAATTAAACATTTAATTTTTTATTCTCAACATGGATTCAGGCGGCATAGGTCTACTGTAGTCTAATAAACCTGTTAGAATTTTTCCACAATATGTATACTTTATACGACTCAACTAGAGCAACGTCTCTGGAGTCTCTGTAGGGTAGCAATATATGCCTCCGAGTTGATTGTTTGTCCTTTCTTCATAATGTTCACCAGAATCACTCCTTTCATGTCCCAGAAGAAGGTGACCATAACCTTTCCTCCAGATGAAGCCATTTTGAACTTTTTCTTGCGTGGGGAGTCTGCGTGACGCCACTCCATGGATTGGCGTTTTGTTTCAGGTTCAAAGTGGTGTACCCACGTCTCATCCCCACTCACAATTCGTGAACGGAAGTCATCCCCTTCTGTCTCGTATCGAACCAACGACCCAGAAGCAATTTCTTTTCTTTGGGCTTTGTGATCTTGAGTCAGTTCGCGAGGAACAAACCGTGAACACACTTTTGAGTATCCCAGTTGCTGAACTATCCAGGGTTCATACACACCTGCAAAAATATCAGGATTTTTTGGATTTTTTTGAGAATATGAGGGGAATATAAAATATTTATGAAATATTTAGGACTTAATTATTTGTAAATATCTTATAAATAATTTAACTATAAATTAATTTAAAATGTTAATATAAAATAATTTAACAAAAACAAGCACTGTTTGTTTTACATTATATAAACTCATGCATTTTGCTATCTAGTATTAATTTTTTCAGCCTGCCATGGGATTTTTGCATACGTTTTTTAAGAGCAGTTAAAATAAAATTACGTTTTAATTGTGTTATATGAAATGTGAATTCTTTTAAACCTTTTATGCAATTTTTTATAATTTTTATATATATTTATATATGAGGGGATCAGATCTGAAATATCAGGGGATTATCAGGAAACTTTATTCTTGGACCTGTGTATGAACCCTGTTATCGTATTCACACTTCCTTCACTAATCCCTAGCTCCAGTGACAGCTCCTTGCATGTGACGCGCCGATTTGATCGAATGATGCTGTTAGCACGTTGCACAGTGTGAGATGTGACAGCCGATGCCGGGCGACCGCTGCGTGGCTCATCATCGAGGCTGGCTCTCCCTCTCTCCGATGATCTCACACGTTTAGACTAGCGTCCAACTGTGCTTCGATTAACAACAGCATCTCCATAAACGTTTTTGTAGACGTTTGTGAATATTTCCAACTGTTTCCTTCTCTGCGGTTAAGAACTCGATAACAGCTCTCTGTTTACGATGCACATCACTGTCAGACGCCATTTTCGAAACTGCGTTAACCATCGGTTTTATACAAGGGCGTTTAAAAGCGGTTTTATACAAGGAGTGGAGGGTCAAACTGGAAAATTCCGGTTATGTGCAGCGCAGAAAGTTCAAACTTACGGCCCAAAAGACATTTCAGCCCCATGGCCTATTATTTAGCTAAGAAAAAAGGGTGGGGCAAAATATATTGAGTGCCCCTAGCATATATGTCTGTGTGTGTGTGAGCGCGCAGGCATGGATAGTATAAGTACAGATAATAGTTAGTTGGAGTTGCTTGAATTCATAATTTCAGTAAACAGTTTTTCCTGTTCGTCATTATGCACATCTCTTGCAGAGCATGCTCTTAAATGTTTTGCAAACACGAACCAGGACTAAAGTTCGTTAAACTCAACATATAATATATATATATATATTATATATATATATATATATATATAGAGAGAGAGAGAGAGAGAGAGAGAGAGAGAGAGAGAATTCTGACGACTTCGAATTAAATGCAAGAATCTTTTCATTTCTAGGTTTTAATTAAAGATTTCTTCGATGCAAACAACAAAATACAGACGTACTTCGACCATTTAAAGTTTTTCTATTTCAAATATACAGTATTTCAGACGCTGTTTTCGTCCAATCTGAATTGTAACGTTTTAGTTATATCGAAAATTTCAAAATAGAAACAAATTTTTTTTAATTATATATATATATATATTATATATATATATATATATATATATATATAATATTGTGTATGTTCTCATCTACTCTATGACACTGCGACAATTTTTAGGATACACACGGAGCTCATCGTGACATGGACGTGTGTGTAACGGTATTAGCGGTGACGCCATAGTGTCAGACATTTTTTTTATTAAAATCAATACATGTCGTGGAAAAGGGCTATAATATTTAGATTAAGTTAATTAGCTTAGTTAGATTAGGTTAAATGTCATCATCATTCAAAGTTGAAAAAGTGAAAATGTTGCCGTCTTGAAACGTAGCCTCGCCTCCATTTATAAATAATAATTTTGGGATCTTCTCGGTTCCATTCACTGCTGAATTTAAAAAAAAATATATATATATATTTTAGGAAATTTATTAGTAGAATTAAATTTTGGCCTTTCTTAAATGCGGAAATTAACCAAAACTAAGATATATAAACTAGTAACGTACCGATTCAAAAATTTAGCCGATGCCGATACCGATTCTTTGCCTATATTTTAAAAAATCAATTCTCTTCGTAAATTTCACTAATGTGAAAACTTTCAATTTTCATATGTTTTAATTTCAAATTTGTTCAAGTGCTTTTCTTTAGCTCACCCCACAGTATACAGTATCAGAATTTGTTACTCATATACCGTAGCTGAAGTGATATTAAATAGTTTTATTAATTAGTAAAATGATAAAATAAGTTTAGTTTCATAAATTGATTACCAATATTTAAAGTAATTGGTTTTCCTTATGTTAAAGGTATTTTCTTTCTTCAACAATATAACCAACAAAATTTTTCATTAAAATTTCAAGTCCCTGGTGGTCAATTTGAATAAAAAAAGATGGATATATAATTTGGGTTTATAAAAATTATTAAAATACTTAAAATAAAGTCAACATAATAAGATGGTTTAATATATAAATTATAAAGCAGCACTTAATATAGAATTATTATTATCAATTTATGGGCAACTTCATTTATTACGCTTTCCCTTTTTCGTGAGTGTAAAATATTTTTATATAATTACACTTTGAAATGAGTGTAAATTATCATAAATAGTGTTTTTTGTCTGTTCAATTTTCTATAAATATAGATTTTGTTTTATGAAAATTTTAAAATTCAAAGAATCGGTGAGAGAATCGGCTAAATTTGGTTGATGCCGATGCCGATTAATCGCTACACCATTAATATAAACTCTAACCTGACTAAAATAGAAAGTAAATTGTACTCACAAAAATCACACGATATCTTGTTTCGAAAGTATACAATACCCTTTTCGTAAGCTGCTAGATTAGGGCTCACTTACGTTAAGGAGTTAAGATGTCGGTTGACTTACAGTAAAGATGGATGACGAATTTAATTTAATAAAGTTGCATAATAGATTGCAGACAGAAGATGATGCAGTACATTTTTTACAGGAATGGAACATAATACCAAAGAAAAGGAATGTCGTAGAAAACATAAAACGGTGATCATAATCTAGGTTTGCCAGATTTTTAAAAAGCCCATGCGGGACAAAAAAAATTCTGAGGTTTTTTTTAAGACCAAATTTTTTTCAAATTGAAATTAGATTTCTTCAACGGTTACAACGAACAAAATCAGAAAAATTTTATTACAATAATATTTAACAATAAACAGCGTGAATAAATTGAAATTATTATACATAATATTGAAATTCTAAATCAATTTATCCCTAAAAAATTTGCTTAAAAAATATTTTTTGCGGGACATTTTGAACGCGGGATTTTGACGCGGGATTTTTGGATCAAATGCGAGACTGTCCCGTAAAATATGGGACGTCTGGCAACCCTATCATAATCGTACATAATAATTGCGTTTGGAGGTGCCAAAAAAGTGGATGTAATAAAACAGTTTCGGTGCGCAATGGAACATAGTTCGAAGACACCCATATTCCCATTAGCTAAGATTATTATGTTTATTTATTGCTGAGCAAAAGAATACACCAACATAAAGTTTTGTGATCATGAACTCGGAATTAAAATCGACGCAGTAATAGACTATAACAACTATTTAAGGTAGGTGAGTTGCGCTAACCTAACCTAACCTAACTTAATTTTTAATATGCATCCTTTCAGGTTTGTGGTGATACAATATTGAAAACCCCCGTGAAAGACGATGTTCAACAACATTTCAAACTTTTCTTTAAATGCTAAACTAGCCGGATACGTATAGTTTACTTTCTATTTTAGTTATGCTACCGTTCATATATCTTAGTTTGGGTAATTTTGCATTTATGAAACGCCAAACTTGAAATCTGCGCCTAAAATTACCTAAAAAAAAGTATATCTTTTTATTAAAAATCAGCACTGAATGAAACCGAGAAGACCTTAATTTTGTTTTGTTTTTAAAATCTCCGTAATGACAAAGGTCACTTGATAGAGGGGACCTACAGCTTTACGTCGAATCCGAACATCCAAGGGTCACTGCATTATCTGAATGCAAAAGACGGTCACCTACTCAAACAAATTCACCGTCGCTTAACTTCGCTGATCAAACTAGAAGAGGTGTAGCGACGTGGCAACGACGTACTTCTGTAAAGTTTAAAATATTAACATATACGTAGTTAAAAGAACGTAATACTTTAGTAGGATTTAAAATATGATCACGTTCCATGGCGATTATTACTGCGTTGATGAGAAATGGGAACACTTTACGCATTCATAAGTGCAAGCATGATATGAGAGTTGTCAGCGTTCGTAGTTCAGTGAAGTGAAGATACACTGAGGGTGCTACTGTAGTATGCGGTCTACCGTTCAAAATATTTAAAAGGAATTGAAAATGAATTGAAAGGAATTATAATTTAATTTACACAATTAAGGAATTATTAAAGAAGTTAAACATACTACTACCCATACTTAACGGTAGACCGCATACTTTAGTACGCCCTTGATGATTGGTTAGGTAAGTCGTGATATTTTCGTTAGTTTTAACGAAAATATCACGACTTAACCTAACCAATCGTCAAGGGCGTACAATTAACCTAATAATAAAATAAGAAGAAGGTAAGAAGCTATAATTAAAAGGTAGACCGCCGAATCGTAGGTAGACCGCATACTACAGTAGCACCCACTGAGGTTGGGGTTCGAACCCCGATGATGTTAGTAATAATGATACAGGAGTTGGAGCAATGGGCCTCATTCATTGACCTGGGCGTTGTACCAGGTTCTGACCTTCCCGCCTGATAATTATGGTACGAAAGTTTTCATTATTCTTTATTTTTACTTACTTTTTTTCTTTTATTCTTTATTCCTTTCATGGGCTAACCTTGAGTGGATCTTAGGGGCTTTGTTAACATGTAACTCCGTAACTCTTAACCTCTTCACTCCGTACGTCATCGTAGTGAAGGGGTTAATTAAGCGTTAACGATGGGATGTGATGACTGCAGGAACGAAGATGTTGTTTGATGGGGTTGTTTAACCTCTTTCTCAACATCTATGGTCATATGACGTAGGAGACCTATAGTTTTATGTGGAATTCGAACCACGGATCGCTACATCATCTAGATGCAGAGGGCGGTCCCCCATCCAACTACTCTCCAGACCCAATGTCGCTTTAACTTCGCTGATCGACGAGAAGCGGTGCGGTGTTACGACATTAGCCACGACGTAGCCCCAGGAAGGAAGTAGAGTTCTCAAGCAGTTACTTTTTAAGTTAAGGGGACAAAATTAAAGTTAAATTCACTCGGTGCATTGTTTATGTTCCGCGTGTCACATTTTATCGTACGGGAAACACGGGTGTTTGAAAGGCATTATTTTTTTAACCAACTGTACTACATCGCTTCCACTAGTCGGAATACAGTGGGTCGTATAAACTAGGTGAAGCCCGGTGGATCCCGACTATTGGAACTGATGATACAGTTAACTAAAAAAGCCATGTCACGAAACTCTGTATGTTTCTTACGTACATGATTCTTAAATGTATTAAATTTAATCATATTTTTGGCATCGGTACCGTAACCTCGTACATCTCCGGACGTTCGAACACGAATATTAAATTAAATTACGAAATTTCCGAGCCGACTGCGAATTTTTATGCTGACATATTATATGGACAAGTTTTGTGATAGGAGTTTAGGACTGTGCACTCGTCCCATTTTCAGTTTACTGCGTCAAGTTTATAGTAGTTGCTTATTTTAGGTTTATTTCAATTTTGAAATTTATTTTTTAATATCGTGGTAGTTATTCGTCGTTAGTAAATACTCATTTTAAAACTTGTAACGCATTACTTATTATTATCATCATATACCTGTACAGCCATTACCTTTTTTCAAATTTATATTTCTAACAAATTCTACAAAATTATATTTGTTTTCCAACACACACACACACACACACACACACAGAATTTAAAATAGTAATTTGCATAACATTAAGCATTTGGGAGCAAGTGTAGTTTACGTCCCCCTGTGGCCTAGTGTGGTTTACGTTCCCCAACATCTAGTGTTAGTTTGCGTACCCAACTTTTTCCGCGTATACCTAATCAAATAAACGTTAAAACTAACGAAAATAACACAACTTAACCTAACCAATTGTCAAGGGCATACAGTTGACCTAACCGGGCCTTCAATGGCGGACATCGGAATAATATTGAAGGCCCGGTTAGGTCAACTGTATACCCGGTTTTATTTTTTTTTTTTAGGAAACATTTTTAAAAAAATTTCAAATTTTTTTCAAAAATGGTATGCGTTATTCCGATGTCCGCCTTGAAAACCTCTATGTTGAAAATTTCATAAAATCTGACCATAAATAAAGAAATTATACAGGGGGTGCTTTTGCTCTAGGTGCGCCGTAATATTTTCGTTAGTTTTAACGTTTTATTTGATGGATTCATTTAAAAAATGTCTCCTAAAGATCCTAATGTAGTTTACGTTCCCCAACTTTGACCTAGTGTAGCTTGTGTCCCCTTTTGTGTCAGGGGGACGTAAACTACACTTACTCCAGCATTTGCGTTGGTCACTTAATTATACATGTTGGCAATTTGTTTAAAGAGGAAAGGTTCCTTTTTCAGGAGTTTGCACTATTGACGGAATCCACGTTTTCAAAAATTTTGCAAAACCCCTTTTTCAACTCATTCTCAAAATCTGCCAAAAACAAAAAATTTGCAAAATTTTTTTTTTTTTTACAGAATTAGATTTTTAATTTTAGTTATTGAATTCATTAATTTTAAGTAAGTTTAGTTTAGGACTTTTAAGCTTTTAAAATAATGCAAAATGTTAAAAAGGTTTTTAATATTATTTTTATTTATGTGAAAATGTATCTCAGAATTTTAAATCACTTTCCCTATTCTTGAATATTTAATAAATTTGAAATTTTATATATATATATATATATATATATATATTATATATATATATATATATATATATATATGAAAATTATTTCACGAAAGTAACACGTGAAAAATATTTATGATGAATAAAACCACGAAGGAAAGGAAACACAAAATGGTTTTATCATCATATATATATATATATATATATATATCGTAAAGAACGACGCTTGTATAGGAGATATTCCACGCAAGACGAGAGAGAGAGAGAACGAAACAAATGAAAAAAATGAGGTAACCACCCGGGAATCGAAACCGGGATCTTCCGATTGCCGGTCAGATGCGATACCATTACACCATGGGCCTCACTCTTCCAAATGCCGTAATTCTTCTACATACTCGCAGAAACCAATGCCCCAAGGGGGCACCCCCGCATGCCGTAACATTATATACATTCAACTGCAAAGAAACGCAGTATAAAAACGTAAAAGAACGACGCTTGTATAAGAGATATTCCGCGCAAGACGAGAGAGAGAGAACGAAACAAATGAAAAAATGAGGTAACCACCGGGAATCGAACCCTGGATCTTCGATTGCCGGTCAGATGCGATACCATTACACCATGGGCCTCACTCTTCCAAATGCCGTAATTCTTCTACATACTCGCGCAGAAACCAATGCCCCAAGGGGGCACCTCCCGCATGCCGTAACATATATACATTCAACTGCAAAGAACACGCAGTATAAATAACGTAAAGAACGACGCTTGTATAGGAGATATTCGCGCAAGACGAGAGAGAGAAAACGAAACAAATGAAAAAATGAGGTAACCACCCGGGAATCGAACCCGGGATCTTCCGATGCCGGTTCAGATGCGATACCATTACACCATGGACCTCACTCTTCCAATTGCCGTAATTCTTCTACATACTCCGGGTGGTTACCTCATTTTTTCATTTGTTTCGTTCTCTCTCTCGTCTTGCGCGGAATATCTCCTATACAAGCGTCGTTCTTTACGTTATTTATACTGCGTGTTCTTTGCAGTTGAATATATATATATATATATATATATATATATATATATATATAGTCGACAGAGTAGATTCTTCTTTGTAAATTGAAACTTTATTGTAGGAATAGGAAAATTAAAGCTTCAACAACATGAATTTATTTAAAGCAAATACCAGAGACCTTTCGGAAACTTTGCTGCTCCTATCTTGCGAAAACCAGAAACGCTTTGTTTCAATTTAAAATAAGATACCTTCACTCACGATCACAAATACCTTGAAATGCAGTTAAAAAAAACAAAATTCAGATTTTAAAATTTTGAAATTAAACTTAAAATCAAATTTAAAGTCGAAAAATAATAACTCAAACCTAAAATTTGAAAGAATGGATAGGAGTAAGCGCGGGAAAGTCCGTTTCTTTATAAAGATGTAATATTTATTTTCATTAATTATACGGTAAACTAAAATGTTTTATACTAAATTTGGTGTAAAAGTGTGTTGTGTACGGTTGTTAGTTGCGTTAGCTGTGTTAGTTGTCGCCACAGAAATTTGCAAAGTTTTGTATCTATTCAGATTAATGGGATTGTACGGACCATCGACAGTGATTTTAGAATTATTGAGTTGACGTTTGACGTTCCAAACGGCATCAGCGCACAAACGTGACGCCACAGTGAATCAGTGCTCGCGATACGAAATTTGACTTCTCGGACATCATGAAAACTCTCGAGACATCGATGATAGACGTAATGATAAAAATACGAATACGACGTTCCAACTAACAAACCAAATTTTCCAGTTCTGTTTTTGGACAAATCATGCTAAATATACCTTTAGAAGAACATACGTTTAAAAATATGATAAAAATCCTGAAAAAAACCCTACCACGACATTTGGAACACCCTTTATTTAATATATTCTAAAATATGTCCTCTTAGTAATAATAATAATAATGTCTGGGGGTGTTAAGTTCTCAATTCCAAGAAGTTGAAATAAAAAATGGATAAAAATGGATGTCAGATGCACAATCTTTAAGGCATGTTTTGTTTTTAAGTCTTCATTAGATTTGTACGTGATCCACCGAGAAATAGAATGTTTAGGAAACGCCATTTCATGATGAGGCTCAAGACTTAAGAATTCGACGACATTTGTGCTTCTAATAAATCCATTTCTTATTGTGACTTTATTCCATTAATGTTTGCGGTTGTTGACTTCATTCGTAAGATCCACGCTCATATGACAGCTTTAGCCAGCGCCCGTAGCTCAGTGCGTGACACCGTTTCCCTATAAGCAAAGTGAAGACACTGAGGTCGAGGGTTCGACCGTTCGAATCTCGATGTTGCTGGGAATAAACTTCCTCGTTAACCTCGTTTAAGTGGTCTCTCTTCACACGAAGGTCAAGCTGGTGGCCCCGCCTCTATAATAATAATAATAATACAGGAGTTAAGGCAATGAGCCTCATTCGTTGGTCTGAGCGCTGTTCCTTTACGTAGGATCCGAACCACTTCCTCTCCACCAAGGAAGTCCCAGAGAAACAAACATCTTATTCGCTGAATCTGAAGTGCGGGCCGGGAATCAAACCAGGATTTTTAGATTAACAGCTCTCATGTTACCATAAGCAACCCTTGAGGGTAAATAAATGTAAATAAAAATCAACGAGGAGGGCCAGAAACTGGCACAGCGGCTCAGGCCAACGAATGTGGCCCATTGCACTAACTTCTGAATTAATTACGAGTATCATCGGGATTCGAACTGCCGACCTCAGTGTCTTCACTTCGCTTATGGAGAAACGGTGTTACCCTTAGGCTGGAACCACTTTGAGCAGACAAGACAACACAAGACTGTTCGAACAAGACGGACAAACGTCTTGACTGGTGGTTGTACCCACACTAAACAAACAGGGCAAATAGAACTTGGTCAGTCAGTTGTCGACGAGATGTCGAGTGATGAAGAAAGGCTGTAACAATAAGGTGGTTTTTAGTATATGGAGTCAAGAAAGAGGAAGACGAGGCTTTGGATTTATCCTCTTATGAAAAAAAAAGGACAGCAGAGTATTTAATACCTTCTTTATAAAAAATCGAGCTTTCGCCAGGATGAAAAAAATTTCGACATTTTACTCGTATTGAAACCGGAAACTTTTGATTGTTTGCTGCAACTTGTTGCAGACATCTTAGTAAAAAATGACATTAATTTTAGAAGAAGCATTCCTCCCGAAGAAAGACTTCGAGTGACGTTGAGGTGAGTTACCTGCTTTAGTCTAGTAATTTAAATATAATTTCAAATAAATTTCAGAATTAATCATTCATTTTCAGTGAAATTGCGCTAAACGGAATGAAGGATAAAATAAAAGTAAACCACAAATCAAAAGATTTATTAGTTACAAAAAATCTGTCATAATGCCAAAACAATGGAAACTGGAAATCTACGTTAATCAATGGAAACTGCGCAACCCACCGTCCGAAACATTAGGTGCAGTTCCCACATCGCTAGCCATGTAGTTGTAATTGTAGTTCATAGTGGCAGAGTAGTTTTCTGAGGGGAAGTCGCTGCGAGATGAAACACTTGGTGGTGGGTCAATACGAGGTGAGATCGTGTACAAATGTTTTTCCTCCTCTTGTTGGTCTATCAGTTGGTTCAGCAATGTAATTACGCTTCCTTTATTTAAAGTTTCGCTGCTCCTAGGTGTCAGCTTTTTCAAATCGGGGGGTGGGGGGTAGACTTCTGGAAAAACCGAGATCTGGATTTTCCGGTTCGCGTGGTCGAGCTCTTGACTTAAGAAAATCGATCGTGGACCCAGCTACTTCTTCCGAAGCAGAAGGGGCCTAGGTTTTCTGAAGACCGGTTTGGGCGATTCTTTCGGTGTCTCTGATTCCACCTAGAGTGGTTCTGTAGGAGTTGGAGAAGCTTCATGTATACTCTCAGTTTCCTTGTCTTCGAACGATGACTCCTCTAGATTGTTGTTACTCATGCTTCTATGTATATTCCTAAAATCATGTCATAAATGATTTGGCATCCATGAGATACCCAGCCTTTCTTTTTTTGGATCCTGATCCAGATGGTCTTTTGCGTTCCCTCATCTCTCTACAGAAAGAGTCACGAAGCTTGGTCCATTTAGCTTTACAATCTCCCGTTGAAAAGAAAGCAAATAGAAAACAATTACATACAGTTTATTCATTATAATTACATTAACTTATGAAATTTATTATAATAAATTAAAAATTATGAATTATAAATTAATTAAAAATTAATATATATATAGATATATATATATATATATAATATATATATATATATATATATATATAATAAAATAACAATACTTACCAGAAACGTCCTTTCTTTCGAAATATCCTCCCATAGTTTGTCCAGAGTTCCTCTATTACTGTGCTCCTTCAGTGAGAAATCGTAAATCGCCCGCCTCTCTTCCACGAAGGAAATTAATTTTTTCACATCACATTCCACCATCTTCACTATGCGAGGTTTCAGTTGTGACTAGAGGTGGAAAGAATACCAAAATTTTGCAACTGGAGGAGTACGAGTACGAATACAAGTACAGACTTTTGGACTTAAATTAGGAGTAACTAGACTAGACTCTTCCATAATTTGAATATGATGTTTGCTTTTCTACTGCGGAGGCTCCTCCAGATGATTCCCACTATTTTTCTAGCCGTTGTAATTTTGAAGTTATTGTCCTCTCTGAATTCTGCATCCGACGGCATTATTCCTCCAAGATCCCTAACTTGTGGATTTGGTGTTATCTGGTTGACTCGCGGAGTTTTGTACCCTTTATTCCGTAGTTCCTTGTTATTACCATATCTTAGAAGTTGGAATTTTTCTTCGTTGAACTTTACATTGTTGGCTTCTGCCCTCTTGAATAATGTTTCGATGTCATTTTGTAATTTTCCTATGTCACCTTCGTTCAATATTTCCTCGCATATCTTGGTGTCATCCGCGAAACATGATACAATACTGTCATTGCTATCTGCATCAATATCCGCAATCATTATTATGAACAGCGAGGGAGCTAGTACTGTTCCTCGTGAAACAGAACTCTACTTCCGATTTGACTCCATTTACTCCCACTCTGTGTTATTTGCGTCAAGAAATTAAATATCCATCTTCCTAGCTTTCCAGTAATTCCTGTATTCTTAGGTTCGTGTGCTATAATTCCATGGTCACATTTATCGAAGGCTTTAGCAAAGTCCGTATATATTACATCTACGTTTTGTCCTCGACACAATGTTTCCAGTATTTTCTCCTGGTGGTCTAATAGCTGTGATAGGCATAATCTTCCAGCCCTGAAACCATGTTGATTTGGGTTGTATAAGTTCTTCTCTTGTAGGTAGTTGTTAGTAGTTTTGCTTCTAATTATACGTTCAAAGCACTTTATAAGGTGGGAGGTGAGAGCCACTGGCCGATAAGTCGACCACCTTTAAATAAGGGGGCAATGTTCGCTTTCTTCAATGGGAGTGGAATTTATCCTGTGTCGAGCGTGTATGTATGTATATATATATATATATATATATATATATCCATGCGCCTTGGTGGTGTAGTGGGTAGCGTCGCTGACTACGAATCCATCGGCCCCGGGTTCGAGACCCGACGGCATCCGGCGCGCAGCAAAACCCAGTTGTTCATCCTTCCACACAATAAAGAAAGTGGTTGGTAGATAAATGGGTACCCTAAGTGGCCTAGTAGTTAAGACGTTGGGCTGCTGATGGGGCGTGGTTCGGATTCCACGTTAAACTGTAGGTCTAAGGTGGAGTGAAAAGCTTGACCTTCGTCAGAATGAACAATTCGGGCGGAAGCTAACCAAAGGTTATATAATATATATATATATATATATGTATTTGTGTGTGTGTGTGTGTGTGTGGGATTGAACTCAGAACATATATACACATGTGTGTGTGTGCGTGTGCGCGCGCGTTTATATATGTATGATGCATGACTAGCATGCTATCAGTGAATTTTTAATTTCCTCTTTCCATGATTTTAAATTATACTTTAGACATTTTCTGTCCAGAAAACATTATTAATTTTGATTGTTTTATTTCCTTCGTAAGCAATTTAATGATGTTACATTCCATTAATATACTCGTGTGTGTGTATATATACATATATATATATTATATATATATATATAACCTTTGGTTACCTTCCGCCCGAATTATTCATTCTGACGAAGGTCAAGCTTTTCACTCCACCTTAGATCTACAGTTTAACGTGGAATCCGAACCACGCCCCATCAGCAGCCCAGCTTCTTAACCACTAGGCCACCTAGGGTACCCATTTATCTACCAACCACTTTCTTTATTGTGTGGAAGGATTTAGCAGCTGGGTTTTGCTGCGCGCCGGCTGCCATCGGGTCTCGAATCCGGGGCCGATGGATTCGTAGTCAGCGACGCTAACCACTACACTACCGAGGCCGCTAACCTACACATATATATATATATATATATATATATATATATATAATATATATATATGAAGCAGACAGAGTAAGGTACGCCAACATTATTTAATATTAAATAAAAATAAGGGCCAGTTCGATCCATAGTGGAGTCCACCGGGCTGCGTGATTGAGGGAGAGAGGCGGGGGGCCCTCCGCATGGAAGTGGGCTGACGTGAATGAAAAGGAAATTTTTTCCATTTTCAGAATTAAAAATACTCGACAATATTTGTGTTTGGCGAAATCGTAATGCGATTCTTTGCGAGTTTGAAAATAGAAAAGGTGGGAAAGGTTTTTGTTTTAAGGGCGGCCTCTTCCACCGAATTGAATTAATTAACCTTTTTAACGCCCAAAGGGCACCCTGAGACTGAATTTAAAATCGTCTGTCGTTAGCCGAAATAACATCGGGAACGGCGGCGGGTTGGTTAATGGATTATAAAGATGGTGATAATTAATTTAAAGGAGCAGCTGGCTTCCTGTATAGCCGGTTCCGCGCATGTTCATGTCAAACGTTGCTCCCAACGCCTTAGTTTACTTCGTGTCCTCTATCCTAGATTTACTTTTGATTCGTAACTTTCTTTCCTTTCTCCCCTCGCGTCCTCCTCTTTCTGACCTCCCACAGATCGCTCTTCCCCCTCATATATTTCCCCCTAACGATTCAGCTCCATTCAAGCAATTAGCGTCGCCTGTTTAAATGTAATCCATCACAGAAATGACCGTAATTAAATCGAATGTTGGCGGCACCTCCTGTCGCACACATAATAAAAGTCTTCCAAATTGCGACTGATTCCATATAAAAACTCTAAATAAATTAGAATCCCTTTAAAATTATACATTACCCCTCTTCTCAAACCTCCAAAATTACTTCTTTAGTTTATCCCTCTCCCACACCCCGTCTTTATTGTATAATATTTGATTTACCAGTTTATTGGCGGATTTTCTACGACAGGAATAACGTCGAGGTGTCTGCTAGTCTGATTTATTTAAAATATTATTAAAATGATGATAATGTGCCACTGGAATTTCCTGTCCTTTCTCTACTGAAGAGAAAGGACAGGAAGTTTCTCTCGAGATTTCGAAAGAATCGTCCATTACAGATTTCTAAAATGTAATTATAGCTAGATAGATAGATAGATAGATAGATACTAAAGGAATTCGAGACGTATTGACTATGTATAATCGTTATAGGTGTAGGTTTGATCTGTCTGTTATTATATGCTAATTGTTCAAGCTTTGTGTTCACTCCATGGAGAATGAGAAATGGGTTCTTAGATAATGTATGCAATGTACGAGTATATAAATTATATGCGTGTACGTAAGGGAAATAATTCACGACTTTCACGTGAACTTTATTGACTGTGATACGACCCGCAAAGAAAATGAAAAACAGTTCCGAGCGCTTTCGTCTATTGCAAACTCTTCTCAAGAAACGAACAAAAATTAAAGAAAAAACAATCTGCGCTACGATCCATCCCCAAAATGGCTTCATCCGTAGGATGTGTGTGTGTGTGTGTGTAATGATCGCTTGTTTCCGTGGTAACAGTTTCTGTCGAGTAAAAGAAAATTTTGACATGAAAAGGGATATATTAATCTTTCACAAATTATTTGAAAATCCAACTTTACTGCATTAAATAATAAAAAATAACATACTGTTGATTATTATCATTTGAGTAATAATTTAGCTTTTTTTTCAACTATTTATTAATTAAGTACAATTAATCACAACATAATCGGTAACCGACCTAATCACCACTTTTCCTATAAAGTGGTATTAACCTTTTTACCAATTAATAGCTGGCTTTGATAATTATTATTGCCAATTTGGGATTCAAACTCGGAAGGAAACTCATTTCCAGTGACGTTAAAACTCATTTTGAAAGTATTCAATAAATTTATATTAATTATACATATTATTAGAAAATAATATAGCTTATTAATGAAAAATAATGGAATGAAATAGCAAAAAATTTAAACTATATATGGGCCGGCCAAAAATTGAAAAGTCCTCTAGAAAAAACTTAACGGCGTTTTTTGTTAATAGCAGGCACCCACCTTAGATAAGTAGTATTGAGGATGCCAAACAAGATGTGGGTGGATGCCACTCTCAATTTTGGGTTTGAAGGTCCCATACAAGGTTACAAAAGTCAAATTCTGAAAAATTCCGAATTTTTGCATTTCAGTGGTGGCTCTATGTAACAACGTGTTTAAAGGTGTATCATTAGCACATAAAGCATATTTTTGTGATTTTATGGATAATAATTGAATGTAACTATGACTCTGGATGTCTTTATTTCCATTAAAACTACATTTAGCATGCTGGGTGAGGTGCGCATGTGCCTACTACTACCATAGTACAAGTAATAGCATACTTTCACATGTTGAATATTTTCAATGCACTGGCTGGCCAGACATTGGTTTGGTATATGCAATTAAAAGAGTGCAGACAGTGCCAGCTGGTAAAATAATAATAATAATAATACTGCTAAAGGATAGGTATGTTTCGAATTGTTTCAATATATCTGTGGCTACTACATACTGCCATTCCCACTTGTCTTTGCAGATAGGGAGCTCATCAGCAATGGACCCTGTAGCTGTCATCAAGCGCAAGAGGAAACGTCAGGATGTCAGTGAGGATTGTTGCTTCTTCTGCCAAAGCAGCGCTGGTGACCTGCGCACAGCATCAGCAGAAGGAAAAGCAAGAACTATGACTGTGGGCGATGAGAGAAAGAACCTGGGAGATACCTACTATCTTGATGTTTTACAAAGACTGGAAAGTCATTCCAAGGATGATTTCAATGCATTGGAACTCAAGTGGCATAAATCATGCTACTCTTTATTCACCTCTGAAGGCAAACTCAAAAGGCTGCGAAGTCAGCAGCAGACCATGGGTGCATCGGCGACCACAAAAAGTGCAGGCTCTCAGGCTTTTCCCCAAAGCGTAGACGTTCAACACCAGTGATTGACTGGACCCTCTGCATGTTTTGCCAAAAGAAGACCACAAAGAAACTGCACAGGGTGGAGACAATGGAGAAGTCAGATGACTTGATCCAGCGTGCCAAACACGACCCTGTCATGAGCATACCGTTGTCAGCGGTGAGTGATGTGATTGCAGTTGAAGGCTGCTATCATCTGGCATGTTTGGTGACATTTGAGAGACGTACTAGAAAACAAGCGGTGTCAGAGGAGCAGCAAGGGCCTGAAAATGAGTGCATGACGAAGCTGTGCAAAGACTTGACAGTAGGCCTGTCTCGTGGTCACGTATACGACATGGGAGACGTCTGGGACAGATACGAGAGTATGTGTAATGACACCGGCATCACCGTGAAATACTCCAGGAGAACAACGTTCTACGAAGATGTTCAAAGGCTGCTTGGATCAAACGCCAGCTATGTACGCCCATTGTCAAGGGGCCCGCTGCTGATTTACCCTGGAGAGAGCTCAGATTTCATCATCTCCAAAGCACTGGCTAAGTCTTGTGAACAAGGTCCTGTCACCTCTGAGTCAGAGTCTACTGAAGATGAAGATGCTGATGTCCGCATGTGTGCCACTAGCAGCATATTCCAAGATATGGTACACGTGGCTCTGAAGGTTCGACAAGATCTTCTTGAAACTCCTGGACACTCCGAGACATGGCAAGGTCTTGATCAGGAACATGTTGATCGCGTCATACCCGACAGTCTGTACCTGTTTCTACGATTGCTCTTTGGGGGAATGGATGCTGTGGATGAGGGAAGTGAAGAGGACCAGAAAGTGAAGCAGAGTGTGTGTAGCATTGCCCAGGACATAGTCTATGCAGTCTCCAACCGACGAAAGTTGACACCAAAGCATGTGGGCTTGGGTCTTACTCTGCACCAAGCCACCCGCTCAGAAGCACTCCTAGATCTGTTCCACGCGGCAAATCACACTATTGGTATCGACACTGTAAGAAGGATAGACACCACCATCGCTCAGAACATCCTGGAGAGGTATGCTGAGAATGGATGTGTCTACATCCCTGACACCATCGTCAAAGAGAGAATGATTCACTGCTCTTGTGACAACATAGATGTCTTGGAGTCAACCTTAGACGGGAAGAACACCTTCCACAGCACTCAACTGATGGTATGGCAGAGAGGCCCCCTCCACAGCAGAGTCATGGCCAAAAGGGTGGCAAGCACAAGAGATCGAAATCTATCAAACCTGATGACCTACAGGAGTTCCAAAGGCTGGACCAGGCTACCCTCCCATCTGGCAAGAGGCCATCTCCTCCTGGCTACGACACTGACATAGACGACTTGTCACATGAACCTGAGAGGGACCGGGCACGTGCCAAGGACTTGGCCTGGGTGGTGTCACGCATCCATGATGAAGCGATGTCCGTTCCAAGCTGGGGAGCATTCAATCAATCTGTCAGCACTGCGGATCCACCAGTAACGACCGCCGGGATGTTGCCAATCCTGCAGGCACCAGCAGATGACAGTGACACCATGACCACCGTCATCAATCGCTTCATGGCCATTTCTGAGTATGTCAGCCAGAAGTACACCATCATCACTGCTGATCAGCCTCTGTACAGCAGGGGTAAGGAACTAGTCTGGGCAAACTCGAAATTTGCCAACGTGGTCTTGCTCATGGGAGGCCTCCATATCTGCTTCAACTTTCTGAAAGCCATTGGTCAACACATGGAAAGTGTGGGACTTGATGACTTATGGACAGAGGCAGGTGTGTACGCGGCTAACACCACTGAGACAATGCTGGACGGCAAGGCCTACTACCGAGCTGTGAGAGGTCACCAGCTGACGTATGAGGCACTGTGGCGCATCAAATGGCAGATGTTTGAGTCATGGCTGGCTGCAACTGGCAACGGAGATGAGAACGTCAAAAAGCTTGCCCTCAATATTGCTTCGCTTTTCCAAGACAGAGCTGACATAGATGAGATGCGCGATGCTGTTGACAACTTCTCAGACGTTTTGGCAGATGAGAAATTCCACAGTCTCATGGAGGAATTCAATGACCAGCACTCTGAAAATCCCAACTTCATGCTGTGGTTATCCTACATGGAAATAGTAGAGATCCTACTGGCCTTCATCAGAGCTCAGAGAGATGGCATGTGGTCTCCACATAGAAGCCTTTGCTTCAATGCTGCCTTGGCTAACTGTCTATGACCACACAAACTATGCATGTTGGGGGCCGGTCTACTTGGCTGATATGAGAGGTCTTGAGAAGTCAGCACCAGAAGTTCATGCAGAGTTCTGTAATAGGAACTTTGTCGTCAAGAGGACGGCGAAGCGTTTCAACCAAGTTCCAGATGATCAGGCAACCGAATGGATAAATCGTATATGCAAGATGCACAATGGTATCATTGGCATCACAAAGAATGACCAAGCAAGAGACAGGTTCTGCATCACATGGTCAGAGCGGTCACGCATCTCTCAAGACACAAGATGCTTCTTCAATATTCAAGATGATGATGGGGAAGCCACCTTCACTCGGGTTGACTGTCTGCCTTCTCGCACTAGGCGTGACGCTCATGATGTTATGAAGCTAGTTCAGCAGTTGGAGCAGTTTGACATCTTCAGAGTTCACGTGAGTGAAGCAGGAGATACAGATGCCGCCATTAACATCCCACTTGTTTCACTGGCAACCAAAGACACTGCACCCACAGATGTTGTAGAGAACCTGCCGACAGCTCAGGATCGAGAAAAGCAGCACGTAATCGGCTTCATGAAGGAGAGACTGATTGAACAGATGGTAGGCTTCCATGAAACGATGAAGAAACATCAGTCGAAAACCTTCGCTGATGTGTACAAAGCTACAGTTTCCACCAAGCAGAACATGCAGGAGACCATGAAAGCTGACAGAAAGCTACTACAGCGGCTCCTGAATGCCATGGTGGAGATGGTCAACGTCTTGAAGCATAAACTGTCCCCAGTCCCATTTAGTCTGGCGAAGGAGAGATGAATTCGACATCGAAGTCTGAGCTGAACATCCTGATGGCTCAGCAGACCATAAGCTCAGAGGTTCCAACCTCTGATCTGAAGACCTGTGTGATGATAGATGGCCATGCACTCATCCAAGCTCTTGGCAAACCTGGCGGCTGTCGGACATTCAGCGACTATGCTGAAGTGTTCTTCAAGGCCGTGACGAGTTATTTCAATGAACACACAAGAGTTGATGTCATCTTTGATCGGTACGCAGGGGAAGGCTCGATCAAAGCAGTTACCAGGACAAAACGTGCAAGCAAGAAGAAACCGATTCTAAAGTCATTGATGGCCCACAAGTTCCACTGCCTGAAGTGTGGAAAAACTTCATGGCCCTGGATACAAACAAGGCTGACCTAGCCTTGTTTCTGTCTAACGTCATCACTGAGAAGGGCAGAGATCGTCAAGAAAGATGTCAGCTGGTGACAGGGGGTGGCTTCTCTGAAGCCAGTGAAGTACGGTCAACCAGGCAACATGACGTTCCACTGCATAGCAACCATGAAGAGGCGGACACCAGGCTCATCCTTCACTCATGTGATGCAGCGTCCCAGGGCTATGAACGAATACTGGTAGTGTGCAGAGATACTGATGTAATGGTGCTGCTGATTCACTTCGTTTGCACCAAGGTCGCTGAAGTGTGGATACTGTGCGGAAGGGCCAAGAACCGAAAATGCTACCCCGTGCACGATGTATTCAAAAGTTTGTCGCCCCCCAGTCAGGGACAACCTGATCAGCTTCCACGCTTTGACCGGGTGTGACACAGTCTCGTCCTTCAGTGGTCATGGAAAAAAGAAGTGTTGGAAGGTGTTCAGTGACCACCCACTCCTGCTGCACGCCATTGGTCGAGATGGGGATATCGCAGATGTTGAGAAGTTTGTGTGTCATTTGTATGGCACCTCGGAACAATACACAGTTGATGACGCCAGAGTTCACCGTTTTGGGAAGGCCAAGAAGACTGGAAATGCTCCCACCGACAAAGGATGCCCTGGAGCTCCACGCCAAGCGGGCAAACTATCAGGCCAAAATATGGCTCCAGGCTGACAAAGGGCACGTAGATGTTGAAGATCCGGTGGACACTTCAGCCTGGAAGTTGGAAGATGGGAGCCTCCTACCAGTGTGGACAAGACTTCCTCCAATCCCTGAAACCTGCCTGGAGCTTGTTGCTTGTGATTGCAAGAAAAAGTGCAAGACAGCTAGATGCAACTGCTTCAGGAAAAGGATGAAGTGTACGACAGCTTGTGGTTGTGACGACAGCGGTTGCTGTAACCCAGCTGGACAGTAGATCTATGTCTCTCTTCCGGGCTGAAATCGAGAGAAGCTGGAATGTGCTGTAAGGGACTAATAACTCTGTTAAGTGATTGCAATCCACACAATTGTGACTGTCAGTGCAGCATTTCGGTGCTGTTCATCAAGAAACGTGAACTTGTAGATGTTACTAGTGTGTAAACTGTATAGTTATGGGGCTATATTTGCTGCTTTGTGATTTAGTTGTGATAATTTTGTTACTGTGAGTACTTAATTCATGCCATCAAACTTATTAGGCACTAATCATGTTAAAATAAATTGTTTTGACAAACAGACTTGCTCAGTGTTTTTTTTCGCCAATTAAAATAAAAAATAAATTTTTTAGCACAATTTCGGTCGTGATTAACCTGAATTTGACCTTGCGTTGGTAATTCGGATGGAATAAGCGTGTCATCATACTTCTTTATCACTAAGTGTGGAAAAATGAAACATTTGGTCAAACCAATTGGCTCAGAATATATTTTTTTTTAAATTAAAATTAGAAAATATCATTTTTTGTACAGTTTGACCTCGAAAATGACCTTCAAAGCCAAAAGCGAGAGTGGCATCCACCTGCATTTTATTCCTCACCCACAGGTACATTGATTTAGCATGGGTGCCAGCTATTAACAAAAAACGGCGTTCAAAGTCGATTTTTGAATTTTGGCCGGTCCACTAATAGAAGAAATCCCATTTTCTAAATTTTACAAAATTGCTATACTCAAAATTTTTACAGTTTTAAACAGGAGTTACTATCTTTTTCTAGAAAAATAAGTCCTAAAGTTAAGGGAAACTTTAAAAAAAAATTTAGGACTCATTTTTCTAGAAAAAGATAGTAACTCCCGCCTAAAAGTGTAAAAATTTTGAAATTTAGAAAACGAAATTTCCTCTATAGAAATTTTGCATCCATAGCAGGAAGCTACAAATGGATTTGTTACGAGTAAATGGAAATAACAGGTAAGTATTCTGAAGTGAATATGATAAAGGAGAAAGAAATGTCTATTTTATTTTCTATTACAATGACATCATTGATGTCTTCTATTATATATATATATATATATATATATATATTATATATATATTATATATAATATATATATACACACATATACACACACACACACCCCTTACCTTACCTTATGAACCTTATGTTGTTTCGTGCGTTGGTCTCTCACCACACGGAGGTCAAGCTGGTGGCCCCGCCTTATATATATATATAATAATATATATAACCATTCAGGAAGGCCATAAATAACTGGCCCATTCCTCTAACTCTTGTATTATTATTACCAGCATTATCGGGATTCGAAACTATGACCTCAGTGGCTTCACTTCGCTTATAGGGAAACGGCGTTAACCACTGAGCTCAGGACAGTACAAAAGAACGACTTCCGCGTTAACTGAACGTCATACAGTACATACACCTGTCTTTTAATCGTAGTTGAATCAATAATTCTTTAAATACGAGTTCACGACGAGAGAGAGAGAGAGAGAGAGAGAGAGAGAGAGAGAGAAGAGAGAGAGAGAGAGAGAGTTTGTTTGATGGCGGACGAAAGTTAGATTTTGGAAATAATACATTTTAATGGGTTTTCAATACGTTATTTTGAGCTTTCTAAAAGATTAGGCATTTATTTACTAAACCTAATCCGTAAATCTAAACTTAATTTAAAGCGTAAAACGAGGCGTGTATTTATGTATCAAGTTTCTAAATACACATCCCGTACATAGTATATGTGATACTCCTAAGTAAATACTTTAGTAATCTTCTGACTTTCAATTTGGGAAATCGTTGCTTCAAATATTTTATGGCCTTTCCAGGTGTGTGTGTGTGTACACACACACATATATATATATATATATATATATATATATATATATATATATATATGGTGATTCAGAAGTCATGCCTCGCGTATTCAGTGTAGGTTATTTTTGAGGCAGGACTTCTGACTTACCCTATATATATATATATATATATAATATTAAAATTAACAAAAACGTGTACTATAGAAGTGAAGGTGAAGTAATAGTAAAAACAGGTACTCCAGCATTGAACACACACGCACACACACAGAACAAAAGCACGACCCAAGATAAAAGCGTATAGGCAACCCACTCCAAAAATCAGCCCTTCGGCCAGAGAACAAAGTCAAAAGGCAGAGAAACCCTATGTCCAGGTCTCCCCACCTTCCTGGGGGCTTGCGATCCCAGTGCGCAGTTACAGAACCCGCAGGCGAATAGCATCGAGCCACCAAGTTTAAAATCTGTAAAATTTACATCAATAAATCAATGTAATAAAACCTAGTTTCAGGCTGAACTGCCATATATATATATATATATATATATATATATATATATATATATTACACATTTTAACTGCAAACAACACACAGTATAATTAATGTAAAGAACGACGCTTGTGTAGAAGAGCGTTCCGCACAAGATGAGGAGGGAGAACGAACAAATGAAAATGAGGTACCACCCGGGAAGTTAAAATGCAGTTAAAATGTATATATGTACGGCATGCGAAGGTGCCCCCTCAGGGCATTGGTTTCTGCTCGTATGTAGGAGAATTACGACTTCTGATTGATCGAGGTCCTTGGTGTAGTGGATAGCATATCTGACCGGCAATCGGATGATCCCGGGTTCGGTTCCCGGGTGGTATCTCATTTTTCATTTGTTCGTTCTCCCTCCTCATCTTGTGTGGAACGCTCTTCTACACAAGCGTCGTTCTTTACATTATAATATATATATATATGGTCATGCGTTTGTTCTGTGTGTATTGTTGTGGTTTGCGTAGGCAACTGCTTCACTATTTCCCTCCTCCAACAATTTATTTTCCTTTAAAAGCTATACACTCTCTTTAAACATCTCCGCAGCGTTGATTAACTCTCCCCCCCCCTTTTTTTCCTCACTGTCCCATTTCCCCTTGTTTTTCTCCATTGTGGCCTAGATTAGGGCACTGTGCTCGTGCCACAATGGACTCCCCCTAAAAAAAAAAAAGTGAGGTCGATTGTATGCTTATTCACAGATGAGGTAGGGTAATTTTTTGTGACGTAACAATTTTGGTACCTCAGAACATTAAGAATTTATATTGAAAAATCTACAAACAATTTTATTGTCGGAAAGAAGATATTCTAGTCTTGATTAGGTTAGGTTAGGTAAAGTTTGCTTTGTTAGATTAGATTAGCGAGTACCTCTCTAGTTAATGACTTAAGTCTGATGAGAAACAAACTACCCTTCGAGCTCTTAATTGCGTTCGAAATGCTTATCACGCCCTTCTCGGTTCAATGGCACTAAGATTAGATTAGGTTAAATTAGGTCCAATTAATTAGATTTTTAGATATACGGAATTTTAAAAAGTTGGTACTCGTTTATGCAGAGATGCCTGTGTATATATATATTATATATATATATATATATAATGTGTGTGTGTGTGTGTGTGCTTTCTTGGTTACGTTACGAAACTGACAGTCTTCAGGATGCGCACAAAGCTCGTGGCGACATTAGATGTGTTTCAATAGTTTCAGACATTTTCTTTTTATTGAAAACCATTACATTTCATGAAAAAAGTTGGATTATGTTATTTTGGATTAAACTCATTTTTTTTTTAGATTAGGTTTGTCCCCATCCACGGGTGGAAATGTGAAAATGTTGCAATTTTGTGCAATAGCCACAGCTACCGATGCAGTATTTGGATCACCTGAAGATCAGGGCCCCCCAGCCTTCGTTAGTTACCCTTATAAGGCTAACTAACGAAAATATCACGACTTAACCTAACCAATCGTTAGGTCAACTGTACGCCCTTGACGAGTGGTTAGGTTAAGTCGTTAGCTTAGCTTTATAAGGCTAACTAAAGAAAGCTGGGGCCCCAGATCTTCAGGTGATCCCAATATTTTACTTAATTATATATATATATATATATATATATATATATATATATATTAACATTATTTAATGATCATTTGCAGCCGATTAATCTTCATTGTAAAACGTATTATTGGTGACTGATAAATAATTATTTAACCTTTTAACCTTATCGATACAAACCCATAATTATTTATTCACTTTTGATGGAAACGCACCAATTTCCATCTTTGTTCAGTAACCGTATCTGCCGAAGCGATACACGCCTTGCGTACACCCCTATTAAGTGTTCCAGTATCTTATTACAGTTTTTAAAATTACTGTAGAAGTCAAATCTGGTTCAATTTTTAATTGTACAGTTGAGTTTCATGCATCGAACGATTCATTTTTTAGAATTTTTAAAATTTTATTCTCGAAAAAGTTTGAAAATTTTGACAAATGACGGAAAAGCATGAAACAAAAGCTAAGAAAAAAAGCTTTAGTCAATAATCTATCCCTCGTTTAAGTCAATAAATAATGTCCAAAAATAAATTTCAACGAATTATTATTTATTATTATTATTATTATTATTATTTTATAATAATAAATACTTCACTTAAAATAGAACAGTCTTTTTAATATAATAATTTATATAAATTATGTAATTACATTCACGAAAAATGTAATTAATAGTTATCATTCGTGTCCGCGTCAGTAAATAAACGTACACAGTCGCTCTTCTAATTATTTATGTAAGTGCGTTTGGTATATATGAAAACACGTATACAGTATATACCTTATGTAAACCATAAATGATACACACAGATTTTGACGTTTCGCTGGCAGGGAAAATTTAATTGACAACAATTGACAGCAAAAATCAGAAATATAACTGACAAGTTGGTAAAATAATTTCTGCAAAATTTTTCAATAATGTTTTGACACACACAAACACACTATATATATATATATATATATATGTTCCTGAGAATGTCATTAGACGAAAGCGCTTGAGCACCATTCTGTGTTTCTTTTCCTTCGTGGTTTTATTCATCATCCTATATATATATATATATATTATATATATATATATATGGTGCCTATAAATTATCTTTATAAATTCAATTCGGGCTACGGTGTAGCTAATTTCGTAACACCGTTTCCTGTTGATCAGCGAAGTTAAGCGACATTGGGTCGGATAGTAGTTGGGCCCAGACTATGTAGCCAACCGTGGTTCGGATCTCACGTAAAGCTGTAGGTCCCCTCCGTTATATGACATTAGATGTTGCGTAGGAGGTTAAACAATCCCATCGTTATATTACAAATTCAATTTAATTTCAATTGAATTTGTAAAGATTATATATACAGTATATTAAGTGATGAAATACTTCAAAAAAGTTATTTTTCGTATCTTACGATCGTGTTAACTGTTACGTTTGAAAATAAAATTATCTCAAACAACTAAAACAAATAAACACTTTTCTGATAGTAAAATGCTAAATAATTATACTGTTGCATATTTTATTTATGTACAATTTATTTCACTTCAAACATGTTGTAGACTTGTAGTAATTAAACTATTCATGCAAAATAGTCTGAAGTTTACATCATGTAACAAATAAGGGTACTTACGTATTATCGGGACTACCAAACAGAGCTGGGCATTTGCGGCATATTTTGCGGTACTGCGGTACTACCGCAAACCGCAAACCGGAACCGCATAACGCAGTACCGCAAAGGATCGCTGAAAGTACCGCAGTACCGCTACCGCATTCAAATTTCCGCGTACCGGTTTGGTGCCGGTTTGGTAGTTTGGTAGTACCGCAGTACCGCAGTACCGCAAAATATGCCGCAAATGCCCAGCTCTGCTACCAAACAGAGCTGGGCATTTGCGACATATTTTGCTGTACTGCGGTACTTGCGGTACCACCGCACTACCACCCCGGGCCCCCATAACGCAGTACCGCAAAGGATCGCTGAAAGTACCGCAGTACCGCTACCGCATTCAAATTTCCGCGTACCGGTTTGGTACCGGTTTGGTAGTGCAGCAGTACCGCAGTACCGCAATATGCCGCAAGTGCCCAGCTCTGCTACCAAACTGTCTATTATGTATTTTCGCTTTCGTCATTTTCGTTTAAACTAACGAAAATATCACAACTTAACCTAACCAATCATCAAGGGCGTACAGTTGACCTAACCGGGCATTCAGTTGACACGAATGTTGACACTGGATGTTTTTATCAATTATGGCGTTATTCTCTCATCTTTAACTTGCCCGAAATGTGACAGTGAGTGCCTAATACGAAAAGATCAGAAGATATTTAGGTGAAATAACCAATATTAACCTGTTAGGTTAATTGAATGCCCGGTTAGGTCAACTGAATGCCCGGTTACGTTAACTGTACGCCCTTGATGATTGGTTAGGTTAAGTTGTGATATTTTCGTTAGTTTAAACGAAAATGACGAGAGCAAAAAATACATAATAAACAGTTTGGTAGTCCCGATAATACGTAAGTACCCAAATAAGTTATTGAAACTATGTATTTATTTTCTATATAAACATATTTTCGTTTGCAGAGGGTGCCCCCCCCACCCCAAAAAAAATAAAAATAAAAATAATAAAACATACTGAACAAAAAATTTGCAGTAGTGTATATATATATGTTCGTGTACTGAACCTATGGAATGATTTAAATGCTGATATAGAAAATATTTTGAACGTAAATTCGTTTAAAGACAAGTTGAAATCTCAATTAAAAAGAATACTGATAAAAATCTATGATTAATGTATATTAATCTATTACGTGTCCATTTCGCGTGTCTAAAATTGAATTCTTTGTATTGCATTGCATCATATCTTCAATAATGACTTAGTCTGTATTCGTTTCATATAATAATAACAACTTAACATTAATATGCTATATATTGTATTTCAACTATTAGTTAATTTGTACAGGGTGTGTATAAAGTAACGCGAGTGAAGAGGCAAATCTAATTTGAACTGGTTGATTTGAATGTGATACGCCGTGCAAGAGCCTGTATAGGGGTCGATGGTGGACATTTTCAACACCGCTTATAAACCTTCCTATGGAATATACAGTTGTTATAAAGTACGTGTAATAAATATTATTCGTCCATGTTCACTGGCGTTAATATAATTCAAATCGGATTTGTCTCTTCACGCGCGTTACTTTATACACACCCTGTATATCAATCATCATTTGAATGTAATTCGTATATCATATATATTAAGAGTCAACTTATATAAAACAATTAGTCCAATTATCAGTATTATTTGTATTATTGTTAAATAACAAAAATTTTAATATAATATTTATTTTATAAATAAATTTATAAATGTAAATAAATAAAAAAGAAATTGAGTTCACAATAATTTAATGACGTCAAAATGGTTTAAATTTATTGTCTAATTTTTAACTATTAATTAATTTATGTATTTTAAATTAATTAATAATTCTTATTCATAATTTATATATTATTAATTAATTAATTGTAACTATCGATGAAGCCACGCTTTATCTTTAATTAAGAGCCCAGTAAAGCCTAAAGCTTCAGGGCCAAATTAAATAAAATTATCGAAAAAAAATCATAAAAAATTATATTTAATTATTAAAAATATGGAACTATTTATTAATTTGAACTTTGTGTGGATCTTGAATGTCATGATATCTGCCGAACATTATTCAGTGAACTTGGGTGTCATCGCTTCCAGCAGAGCAAGCAGAATCCCCCACCACCCCCTCCTTCAACATCCCAGTCACTATTTTGAAAGGGTGGTAGAAAATCTATACCCTTTCATATCCCCTTCATGGCATTCTCTTTCTCATTCTTAGGTTGCCCACTTCGGTCTTCGTTTAAGTTTAGTTAGATTAGGCTAGGTTAGATTAAACCTGCCGCTGTTGGTTCCACACACACACACACACACACACACACACACACACACACACACACACACACACACACACACACACAGAGAGAGAGAATATCATCACCTTCATGTGATCTATGCGGAAGCTGATGTTTCATCAACTATTCAGAGGGACATTTCCAGGCGAAATGTCAGATCCTGTTTCATTATTATTATTATTGGTAGTATTAATATTGCTATTATTGATATTATAATAACTTGCAAGCCTTTTGTGAATGTCCGAAAGCATTTCCTGCATACTGAGAATTTTTTTTTTTTTTTTTTTTTTTTTTTTATAACAGTACTTAGTACTTCAGACAAATTTGTTGTGACATTTCGTCTCTACTCCTCGGGTGTGTTCGAAGAAATGGTAATAGTTAACACACACACACACACACAAAACCATAGGAATTCAGTAAAGTAATTTTACCGATTATAAACTATTCGTCCAAGATACAAAATCATGCGTGTCACTGAAAGGACACGTCTCTCCATATACAGCAGGAAGTAATACTTACGACGGACTAACGTCATTTCATCGACAACTAAACAATCGACAAGTTATTGTGGGCTAGGTTAAGTTAGGTTAAGTTAGTTAAGTTATGTTAATTTAGGTTACGTTAGGTTAAGTTATGTTAATTTAGGTTACGCTAGGTTAGGTTAATTTTTTTTTAGAGTGGCTATGTTTGATTTGTTGACGAAATAGGTATAATCCCATTATGACAACGTATCTCAGTCAAGTTTTAAAGAAGCATACTCGAACGTTTTCTCTGTGAGAGTTGTTGAAGACAATTTGAAGTTGACAATCAGATAGTTTTTTAAGTTCATCAATCAAGTTAACCTATTTCGTAAATGTATGAAAGCAAACCTTTCAATGTTGGTAAAAGCCAGCGTTTCACTCCATGTAAAAATGGGTCCAGTTCTCTTACTGATAACTTTAGTAATAATCTTTTCTATTTTCATATGAAATATTGCTCCAAAACAATAATCATACTCAAATAACGACTTACAAAGAAGACTAGCCTACATTCAGAAGCAAATTAGTGGTCCAAAGTTAATCCATATCCAATTAGACGTAATTTACGTTAGGAATGGATAAAAGGCAGTGGTGTATCCGTACATTATCCGTAAAGGAGACAAAAAGATGAAATGAACATTTGCCAAAACCACTGCAATGGTGCGATTTTCCCTCGCGATGGAAAATGAAACCATGAAAAGAATGTTATTTTATGTCATATTAACAAACCGATCGCGGTACCCCGAGTCAAGAAAGACTGAGTATATAAGGAATACTTGAGGGATTAATTAAAGATCAGAAACTGAGCGTTTAAAAGTACGGGAATGGTGAGGAAGAAATTGTAATACAGAATTCACGTTGATGGACTTTCGATAAACAGAATTTTAAACGTCTTTTTTTTGTTTTGTTCCTCATGTCCTGTAGCTCATAGTTGTTTGTATAGATGGAATCTTTTGACGAGAAGGAACTGCTAACCATTCCTGGTTTTAATATTTCTACCTGGGTACGATATATGCCAATGATGTATTGTTCTTTGCTTTTCTAACCTTTATTGAGACCAATTCCTTGTCAGTTTAAATTCCTTTTGTTCCACTGTTTTCATTCATTCTTTGCTTTTTCTTGAAGATTTGCTCTCCAGAAAGAATAATGGTTTAAAATTCTAAAATCGCTTTAAAACCCTTCTTTTGCGGTTTGTCGTGATCTCGATTGAAACATCTTTTCAGGTTACTTAAAGACATTACCGTAATTCGTAATTACAAATGTAGCTTGAAACGGCTGTGAATTAAAAATTTCTTAGATCTTCCTGGTGAATGCAAAGGTGTCGTTTCTTACGTTCCTTTCTTTGATTACCATCTTTCATATATAGATGAAACGCTCAAAGCCTCTGAGAACTCGACTTCATTAGCACAAGTACGCATTTAATACAGTAGCGCTTCTAATATTTGTTATTTTTCGTCACCACGTCTCAATCTGGGTCATCGTATCAGTTTGGCTGCGGCAAGTTTCCTTTGAAGGTCTTCCGAAAAAAATATGTCTATAGATTTACTGAGGCTTTCTATTGATTCCATCCCAGATTTTAACCTTTCTGCGGAATTCTGTACGGTAGATAATGCCACCAATCAGTTGATAAAGATGGATTGATTAGGTGTACCTAAATTATCTCTTTTCTTTTTCCAGATTCTTCATTCCTCTAATGTTATCGTATGTTATTATAGTACCTGTTGCTGCGTCCATGTTTTAATTGCTTCTCTGCATTTGTAGACCTTTCTTGTCAATTATTTTATCTTCACTGTTGTTTCACTGTATGTAAAAGTTTTTAGTTTGCATAACTTGAAAAGGCGTCATTAGTTTGTGGTGTGAAACCTCTCTCTCTCTCTTTTATATATATATATATATATATATATATATATATATATATAATTTTTAGTAGGTTTAAGATGGTAAAACTTTGGTTTTGCTTGCATACGTACAAAACTATTAATTAAAAGTTATTTTCTGGGATTGTAATAGACTGAGATATAAAATCATTATAAAATACTGAAATAACGTCATTTGGCAATATAACGCGGAAATTATTTGTTGCACGTGGTAGAGAGAGAGAGAGAGAGAGAGAGAGAAGAAGAGAGAGAGAGAGAGAGAGAGAGAGAGAGAGAGAGAGCGAGAGAGAGAGAGTGTTACAAGGAGTTACAAGGAAAAGAAGTACCTCAAAAGGCCTTGCGGCCCATACCGAGGAGGTACCAATGGCAACGGGTGCCAGGGAAAATTTTGTCTTTCAACTATGCTAGCAGTAGTAGAAAACTGGATAGAAAAGTAGAAGGCTCTCTCCCCACCCTCCGCTCCCTCCCTGCCAGAGGCAGGTACGGGAAAAGGTTGAAGAAAATACCTTGACCCTGGAAAAGTAGCCAAGGAAATTTTACAGGAAAGTGGAGAATATATAAATAGCTCTATATTTAGCTTGCTCACAGAGACACCGAGCAAGCGAACTCCTGCAGAGTTTCCTGAGGTTTTAATCTTAAACTATGAGTGTGTTCAGTACTTTGTCTAGCCTATTTTTAAACAGATTTACACTTTGACTGGAAACAACCTCTGAGGGAAGTTGGTTCCAGATATTAGCTATTTTATAGGAAAAGAAATTTCCGCAGACTGAGGTCCTAAATGTCTTTACACACTCAAATAGTGTGCAAGATTTCGTCTAACCTTTTCTTGAACTGATCCACAGAGGAACTGTTCACAACTTCCGAAGGTAACCTGTTCCATGTGTCACAGATCTTATACGTAACGTAATTCCCACACACACTAGTCCTAAACCGTTTCAAATCCAACTTCCAACCATTGTTGCGAGTTGGGTTATCATTTAAACTAAACATACTTCTAAAATCGACATCGTTGAACCCTCGTAAGAGCTTGAAAACGAGAGAGAGAGAGAGAGAGAGAGAGAGAGAGAGAGAGAGAGAGAGATAGAGAGAGAGAGAGAGAGAGAGAGAGAAGAAGCTTTGTTTTTTAAATCACTTAGAGTACCTTGTGTGGCTCCACTAGCTAGACCGGACACGAAATCGACAATTTATTGTAGATTAGATTGTTAGGTTTAGTTAAACTAGGTTAAATTAGTTTTAGCTTAGGTTAGGTTAAGTAATTTTTTTTAGTATCGATGATATGTGACGTCGATCCAGTGGGTATAAGTCCTTCATATCAGGGCATGCGTTTCTTCACTGAGGATGTAAGTTTCGTGTTAAAACTTAAGCCAACCTCGGTAGTGTAACCTGACTACGAATCCACCCACTCACGGTTCGATTCCCGGCGACGGCAGGCGTTGCGCAGCTCATCCAGCTGTTCATCCTTACGATAAAACTGTTTGGTAGATAAATAGGTACCCTGGCCTAGTGGTTAAAACGCTGGGCTGCTGATCGGGAGGTCATGAGATTGAGTCCGGGCGGTGACTTTGTAATTTCTGACCAACCTTGGTGAGTCGTGGTTCGGATTTTACATTAAGCTTTAGGTCTAAGGTGGAGCAACAAGACTGACCTTCGTCAGAACAAACAATTCGGGCATAAGGAAAACAAAGATTTACCAAGATATATATATATATATATATATATGTGTGTGTGTGTGTGTGTGTGTGAGTGCCTGCTTGTGTATGTGTACAAATGTCACAAACAGTAATTTTTTCTTTCTTTGCAGGTAAATTCAAATTGTCGTGTGTATATATATATATATATATATATATATATATATATTATATATATAAACGTTGAAGAATGGCTAGAAGGAAGGTAAGATGTTATTTTATTACTCTTATTATTTTTTTTTTGGCTTCGAATCTTTCTTTTATGAGTGCAATTTCCTCCGTCCAAATCCGCCAAAATTTATTTGCAGTCCGCGAATCCCCTCCCTCTCCCCCCCCTTTTCCCCACTCACCACTCCTCGTCGTCCAAACTGGGTAAAATACCCAATAAACCCCTTAAAATGCTCAGATAAAAACTGGGTAGATTCAGTCGGTGATCGACGTATACATTGTCTCGGATAATAACGGATACGATTGCTTAAGAGTCGTTTAACGTCCGTCGTACACAGCAAGAAATGGGACATTTAGTAAACGTCAATAAAACGTTTATATAAATGCTGTGAAATGTCTTTAAATGTTTATTTACTTTTCTTCACTATGAGCGTTATTTTCACTCTTTATACTTATTTTACACTAATTTCTAAATTCTACAAAACGACAGACGACTAGAACGTGGCCGGTTCTCAACTTGGACACGAAGTTTGCATCCGACATGTTTTTTGAACAAAGCGAGGTAATGGAAATGACGATAATTATCACTATTTTCTGATATATTTTAATTAAAACAATAAAAATGACGGGGAAAAGTGAGCGTCAGTTCATAGTTTTAACACGAGATCGTGGAGGAAACCTTAAGTTAAATACATTTTAAATCACAATTAACATTTTTAGCGCAATACCAACCTTCTCTTAACGCTTTTTTAAAGGACGATTCCGCGGCATATACGATCACTCTGTCACTAAAAAGTATAGGTTTTATCGTTACTCAAAACTAATATTTTAGTCATTAGTCACTGAAATTATACACATTTTGGGTTCTTTTCCCGGCAGCTAAATGACACCTACGTGAACATGTAGAAATAGTTATGGAAATGAGGCATTGTAGTACAATTTATATTATTATTTATGGTGGGACTTTAAAGTACCATCTATCATGAAAGGGTTTATAAGGACCCCGTAACGAGACTGGTGAGCGAGGTCCATTTAAAATTTCTTAGAGTTAGACTCGATTGGCCGCCCTACAGTAGCGGTTATAATGTTTGGTTTCGTGTTAAAACAATTCTTTATGGAATTTTTATATTAACATTTAGATAATTTTGTTCTCTTTTAAAATAATGAGTAACAATCATTATAAATTGTGAAATTCCATTTTAACAGTCATTAATAATCATTATAAATTTCATATTTGAATTCAATAAACGACATAAAATGTTTACTAAACGTCCCGTTTCTCGCTGGTCAACTAAAGTCTATGAACATCATCTGACGGAGGGGACCTATACAGCTTTACGTGGGATCCAAACCATTATATCCCTAAGAGGAGAACCAGAGAATCGCTTCAATCGCCGAAATTTGAAAAAGCAACTCCAAGCCGAGAACTGCCACGACCTTCAGATTTAGAGTCCATCTTTGCTAACGAAAGCTTTTTGACGTCAAAACCATTCAGAAGTTTCTCCCGAGATCAAAATGGCTGTTGACATATTTTACAAAAGTTTTAAAAAACACTCTTTTTATAATGAAATTATTGAAATTCATTTTGTCCTTTTTAAAAATTAGTAAGAAAAGTGTTTCCATTTGTTGTAATGTCTACTTTAATAAAAAATCGGGCGCTACGGCTTAGCCCTTCGCAACACCGTTTTTCGTAGATGGTTTGAGTACATGTATAACTGTAGGTTCCCTTCACCACGTGACCTTTGCATTACGTAAGAGGGTAACCAGCCCTATACCAAACATAATGATCGCTGTCACTGGACCATCCGCACTTTCGGCAAAATAAATTGAAAGATTACGAGAACAAATGTAGGGAATGAAAAGGTGGCCATCTTTCAAAAGAAATTGTAATTGTTATCATTTCATTTACGTCTTTTATGGGCTTAAATTTATTATATATTTATACTAGTGGCGTAGCCAAGGTGGGAGGGCCCTGGGAGGACGACTGCCACCCCCTGTTACCAAAGTTCTAGCTTGCCCCTCAACAAAAACCTACTGATGTTAAACTAAAAATTAAGTAATTTGCAATAACAAATGCTGCAAAGAAACGTAAAAATTAAATACTTTTAAAACTAGATGTAATAATAAAATATAACATAGAGAACTGTAAGCTGGTTACATTTATTACATTTACATTATTCATACGACAAGGTCAGTGTTGCCCCTCCTCCCCGATAATTTTCTTGCCCCCTCCAAAAACATTTAAAAGTCTGCGTACTTGATCCATACATCCATCTCTCCCTTTCTGTCTATCTATTCATTTTGCGTAACCTTTGAGAAAGGAAGTTGGGACTGTAGCGTCGAGAACTTGGTCTAATGAATCAAGAGAAAGGAGAATGGAAATTACGATTCCAACCTTTGAATCTTTCGTGTTCGTGGGAAGGGATAAGAGCCAATTTAGTTGGAGAATAAATTCGCGCAAATTCAATCATTTCTTGACTAATTCTGGGACCTTGCCTCGAGGATCAAATTATCTTAATTTTGGAATCTGCATTTTTGGCACTGAGAATTTGGTGAATCGAGGAATTTGGGAATCTCTGCTTTTGGAAGTTAATTCGTTTTCCTTTTGTTTCAAAAGGAAGAAAGGAAAGAAGAGCTTTCACACATTTTAAAATGTCTTTGGGAATTCACGTTGAAATTTGAAAGCAAATTCAATATATAGTGAACGGTTTTTCTGCAGTTATTATATATATATAGTACACACACACACAAATTTTGTCCATCATCAGGATTCGAACCCGGGCCATCTGATTCGGAGACTCGGCGTTGACCATTTAACTACAACGGTAAGAAAGTTAATAACGCGGTTATGCGTATATATATATATATATATATATATATATATATATATATATATATATACAGTATATATATATATATATATTATATATATATATATATATATATATATATATATATATATATATATATATATATATATATATATGCTGATAAAGAATGAATGACCCGTGTAATAAACAATGAACTTGTCATGATTGCAGTTTTGTGAGTGTACCCGATCGTTTTACTAATTAAGGTGAATGAGTCAAGGTTTTTAACCTGTTTCACCGTCACATCATGCCCAGGACGAAGTCCTTCGCGACTTTAATACTAAACGTTGCGTAGCTTTCGCCATTATCCCCTTGGAGAAGACCAGTATAGTTTAACTTTGTTCCGTCGTAAGCGTGCGTGCGCAGATTACTTCCCATTTAGCGTTATTCCCATTCTCATCCACGATCCGGAAGTGGGAATTCCAACTTTGGGAGAGCATAAAAGAGACAGTGACGCAATTGCGGGGTCGAGGGGGATTTCTAGGAAAAATGTATAACTCAAAGCGGAAATGGGAATGAATCTATTTGAGAATTTCCTCATTTCAGATTCTCATTCACGCATTTGTCACTCTTCGGCGACGATTGAAATGGAATAAATAACATTGATCACGATGATAACGTAAATAGGGTTGACAAAAATAAATAGACATCACAATGATTGCTCTCAAGAACAAATGTCAAAGCTCTCATCAGTGGAATGTCAGAACGTGTGTCACTTTTATATTTGATGGAAAGGAGAAAGCAACACTATTCTAAATAGATTGAATCAATAAATCTATTATTATTTATTGACTTTTATTGTCAAATCAAAAACTGAAGGTGTTTCTTCAATTTTGTTAACGCTCTCTCTCTCTCTCTCTCTCTCTCTCCTCTCTCTCTATATATATATATATATATATATATATATATATATAGGGTGGGCAAAAGAAAAGGGAGACCTCGAACTTTGGTTGTAAAATACAAAGTTATGGTCAGATTTCAATATTTTTTACACACCCTACAACTAAGTAAATTTCTATACGATGAGCGGATTTCAAAGAAAACTAATGAAAATTACGGATTTATTCAACATTTCTTTATGCCACTGGAAATTTTCCATTTACACTACTACTGCATTGTATGTGCGGATAAAATGTTACAAAGTACTCACATATGGTGCTACCTTGATGTTAAAAAAACTGCTCGATATGTTACCACGAACTTCTACAACCTTTTTCAGTCTAGGACGGAACTCTTCTACAGTTTTATTGATTTGTTCTCGTGGTAGCTTATCCCATTTTTCCAGAAGCTGTCGTAAATGAGCGACATTTCTTACTTTGACCCGATAAATTCTCTGTGACAAATTTCCCAAAGACCGTAATCGACAGGATTTAAATTAGGACTGTTTGGTGGCCAAATTTAATACCGCTACCTGGTATTCTTTTGGTATCTCCTGTTTATCGATTTCTTGAGAAGCTTGTCCAAACCTGTAGTTGGCTTACGTTAATTAAAATCGCTTTAATTATAAAGAAATGTTCAATAAATCCGTAATTTTCATTAGTTTCTTTGAAATCCGCTCACCGTATAGGAAATTTACTTAGTTGTGGGGTGTGAAAAATATTGAAATTTGACCATAACTGGATTTTACAGCCAAAGTTCGAGGTCTCCTTTTTTTTGCCCACCCGATATATATATATATATATATATATATCTATATATATATATGTGTGTGTGTGTGTGTGTGTGTCTGAAATAACGTTTATGCAGTCTTTACCAAAGGCTTCAAAAGAGGTATAATGAAGGCTTCTGATCTGGAAATGTGGTATAAAAACCTTGAATATATCAGTCATAATAATAATAATAATAATGATAATAAAATCCCGTAAAGAAAGTGCATCAAAAGAAAAAACTAGTTTTCGATTAGAAAACGAAAATCAAAATGGAAAACCAAATAAAAAACGGAGCATCGTGAAATAAAAACGGTTAAAAAAACCCCCCTCTTTTAAACGTAATTTGCGAGAGAGAGAAATTAAAAGTTAAAACCGGAAATGAATTTCCTCCTTTTTAAGCTGTGGAAATTTTTCAGTTTGACAATTTCCTCAGTTTGGACGTTCCACACTTTTCCACAAAGTTCCTCTTTTACACACTTCGAACGTTTTCCATTTTAAACACGCACACCCACACCCACAAATTATATATATATATATTTATTTATTTATTTATTTATTTATTTATATATATATATACACACACACACCTTTCCTTTCAACCTTTCAAATGTTCCGTGCGATGATTCTTTATTTCACGAAGGTCAAGCTTGTCGCCCCTCTCTCGAGTTGGCGTGGTGAAGTAGAGAGTTGGTTTCTTGTACTCTCCACCTCACATAACCAGGTACGCCCAGCTCATCTGGGATTGTTTTGAGCTAGGCGTCTAATCTTCTTTTGAAGATATCCACCACAACACCACTCGTGTTCCTTAGTTCCTCGGGCAGTTGGTTAAACAGTCCTGGTCCTCTCGCAACAAACTATCATATTTTCCTTCGGGGTTGAGGATGTTCCCTGTCTAGCCTTTAATTTGGGAACACGACACATTCTTCCTTTTCTACTTTCCACTGTTGTTTGGGTGGTTATAGGGTTCAAAATAAGATTAGGGGTTAGTTCCTCCATTATTTTCTAAGTGTAAATAATGGTTAATTCGTGTAACCTTTCCCAGTAATTTAGTTCTTTGCACCCATTGATCTTGGCTGTGAAGCTTCTCTGAATCCCTTCTAATTGACTAATGTCTTCTTGTTATATGGGGATGTTAGGACCGAGCAGTATTCCAACTTGGGTATGATCAGTGTTTTCAATTGAGGAATCGTTACATTCCTATCCCTTCATTTAAAGGTTCTCAGTATCTGTCCAGTTATTCTTTTGCTCTGTTTACTGCTATCTTATTTTGTGTTTCAAATTTCGCGTCATCAGTCATTACACCTAAATCTTTTGCTTTAAAATTTCTCTGAATTTCCTGTCCGATCTGCGTATAGTATTCCATGGATTTTAGGTCCTCCCTTCTTCCGTACCTTAACAGTTGAAATTTCTGAGTGTTAAATTTCATATTGTTGCCTTCGACCAATTGTAGATTCTGTTCATGTCTGTTTGTAGAGATCCTACTGTATATCTTCTGGGTTTCTTATTTTTCAACTAATTTTTCTCATCGGCAAAGGATGTTACTGTGCTGTCACTGGTAACGTCTTCATCTGTGTCAGTTAGCATGATTATGAAGAGTAATGGAGCTAATACTGTTCCTTGTGGTACTGAGCTAAGGACTTCTGATTCTAATGAAGATAATCCTTGAACTGTAACGACTTGCTGCCGCTCACTAAGGAAATTATATATCTATTTTCCTACTTTTCCTGTTATTCCCATATATTTCAGTTTATAAGCTATGATTCCATAGTCACACTTGTCAAACGCCTTGGCAAAGTCTGTGTATATTACATCATAGTTTTTTTACTTTCAAGTGCATCAATAATGTTGTTATAGTGTTACATTAGTTGTAATAGGCATGATCTGCCTGACCGGAATCCATGTTGGTTATCATTTATTTTTTTGTGAGTTTCCAAAAAGTCATAGATTTTTTCCTCTAACTATTCTTTCAAATATTTTAGCGAGATGAGATGTAAGCGACACTGACCTATAGTTTTTTGGCCTCCTTTATATATTATATATATATATATATATATATATATATATATATATATATATATATATATTGCAAAGTAACTCCTCCCATGAGTAGGGGTGGCAAGGGCTGTCAAGTGATCTAAGACAAGGTTAAAACTTAGTGGTCAACTCTCGTGACTTTTATTCGGAGGTCCTGTGTTCACATCCTAGTAGCATATATATATAAGGATTGCCCTTAGCATACTGCAATACTCATCGGTTATCCGTGATTCACTCAAATGTTACAAATTGTGACCATTATGCACTTATCCGTGATCATGACACCCCGTTAACTGATTTGGAGTGATGTTTATATCCACGGCTCGCAATGTTAGCAGAGGGAAGGGTTATAATCTTCGGGGGCGGATGATCTTCACATTTTGTGGTGAGTACAAACTACGTAATTGTATATTATACTCTGAAAGAATGATAATATGTGTGGTGGTCCCCGAAGTGGGAGGTCAGTTAGTGGTGGCGGCTGCACCACCTGCCAACCGGCAGGGTATACTGAATTAACCGTGAAATCGGGTTATCCGTGATCATGGACCGTCTCTCAATCTCGGATAACTGAGTGAGTACTGTAAATTCGGCTTTAGTATGACTGCTCTTCTCAAGAGACACTAGAAGATTTTTCTTACTCTTGAGGAGGACAGTCCCCTTTCTACCGAAACGCTGAGACTTAAAAAACCGATAATTCAGTCTACAAGTACTGTATCCATCTTTTAGAGTAATATAAATATTATAATTCCATCAGTGAAATGCATTTAAAGCATTAAAACCTGAGGAAAAGATTGGATAAGAATATGCAAATTATATTAAAAAGAAGAAAATAAAATCTTACTTTTAATGACATTTTGAAGACAAACTTTAAAATCATTTTAATGTCATTTGCGTTTTTATTCCTTCGAGATATAAATATACAGATGGAAAAAATAAATTTTAGCCGTCATTAAAAAAGAAATCAGTACATTTAAACCAAATACTGACACTGAAGATGAAGCACGTTCAAATGTGAAAAGAAACCATAACGCGTTCAGGCGTGCTAAAACACGCTGAAACATGCTAAAACACGATGAAACACGCTAAAACGCGATTAACGCCTAAATTGAACGTTACAACAACTGAATTGCACCACTAAATAAGACAATCCTCGAGGACCTTAACAAAAATAAAAGTAACTTTTAGCGGAAGTTCCGCCATTTCATTATACCCTCGATGACGTCACACGAGGCAAATTAAGGGGGCGATGCGTCCCCTTTTAAAGATGTAAAAAATGTAGACTTTAAAAGTAATTAAAGGCGGAACGAAAGAGTCTCTTCGTTTCTGTTCAAGACTGATTTTACGATTGTAATTACGCCTCTTTTCCAATAAAGGGGAAATGAGGGTAAAATACATTAGCCGAGGGGAGAAGGGCATGTAAAAAAGGAGCAGAAAGGGTGAATATTATAGCAGAGGGCAAAAAGGGGACTTTGCCCAGGAAGAAACGTGCATGGAAAGTGGAAAACAGAAATACGATGGAAGATTGGTTGTAGGGAGACCCATAAGAGGTGTCAATAAGAAAAGGAAACTCCACGGAGGGTATAACTTTATAAAGAAAGGCTACGAAAGCTGAGGAGGGAACGACGTTTCTCGAGGGTAAAAGGCATGAAAAGAGGAAAAGGAGGGGCGTTTCTAGTGAAGTGATAAGCCAAAGGGTAGAAAGGGAAATGAGATAAAGAAGCAAAGAATATGTCGTAATATGATTTTATTTTCCCTTCTCAAACACTCGTGAATTAGGGATAACATTTCGTTCACGTGAAATTTTTTAGTCCTAGATTAAGTTAGGTTAACATAGGTTAGGTTAGGCTCAGGTTAGGGTAGCATAGGTTATGCTATGGGTTCAGTGAATCGGAAGGTTTCATTAAACTGTTGGTCTACTTTCCACTGACCCAGCCACTATAGAGGAACGCCAAAAACCTAAAAGCTTCGTTCTATAGTTTAATTCAGTAAATGCTGTTGTAAAAATTATGCATGAATTTAACGATAAGGGTGAATGTTCTGCAAGTATAGAAAGAGAACGGGTATAATGAGGACCTAATCGAAGAACTAACTAAACTACCGTTTTTAAGAGATCGAATTACTACGATCAAAAAGAAACCCATTTATTATTGGAACCTGTTTGAAACTCAACTGCCTGAATCCGAACTATAAGTTCAAGGTTGGTACTAAACGCAACCCTTTTACGCCCTCCCCCAACCTCCACTTATCAACAGAAAAGCAAAATTATGAAAACGGTTTCAGATATTTAAGAAGTAGTTCAACATCGTTAAAAGAAAATAAATATTTAATGATAAAATTTCCTAAAAATGCCAAAAATATATGCATATTAATTTAAGATGAAGTTACAATTTACACATTACATAATTTAGTAAACAAAAGGTCAGCTAAAAAGCGTAAGAAAAATGAGACAGGAAAAGACAGTTTTAAAGAAAAGGTTGAAAATGAATGGATAATGAAATGAAAAAAAAAAAAAAAAGACAAAAGTGAATCCAACATTTGTCTCACGTTGAAAATAATGACCTTGAAGCTCTTTTTTTTTTATTTTTAATACTTCCGTTAAGAAAAAGAGAACGTATGTTGTAGTTTCATTCTTTATGAAATATCTCGTTTGCCCTCGAAAAGGGGAGAAGTGAGTGATACGGTGTAGTCCCTTTGTTTTCAGACTTTCGCTGTAGGGAAAGTATACAAACCTTCTATTTAAAAGGTGTTTTCTTGAAGGTGCGTGACTCTACTCATCCCACCTGCTATATAAGACCTTATTTCGAAGCAGTCCGCTGAAAGTTATAACTGGGATTCACACGAACCCTCCAGTTCCCAAAGGAGGAGTCATTAAATCCTTCCCCTATGTTCCCATATAACTTCAATTGTAAGGTTTTATGTGCAATCATGTCAATGAATTGCTGGTTTAAGTTTTTTCAAGTTCCTTTTTCTCATTATCATTTCTACGCACTTCCAACTTATATATATATATATATATATATATATATATTATATATATATATATAAAGAACGACGCTTGTGTAGAAGAGCGTCCGCACAAGATGAAGGGGAGAACACAAGCGTCGTTCTTTACATTAATTATACTGTGTGTTGTTTGCAGTTAAAATAATATATACATATACAGGGTGTCCCATAAGTCCGGCATCATAGGAGAAATTCATATTTTTCTATTTCTACAAACCATAATTCATATTTTTCTCTTTCTATAGGCCATAATGTCATGAATTTCTCCTATGATGCCGGACTTATGGGACACCCTGTATATATATATATATATATCAGGTGTTCCCAAAAGATGTCCCTATTTCTAAATAATTATTCTAAGCTAATAAAATAGGAATTTAGACACAAAGACAAACGCAATAGGTGCGTAAAACATACGAGTTTATTAATGAAACATGTTTAGTGTAATCATTTTTTTCTCTCAACATTTTTGAAAATATATACTTCAGCTGAGTTACCTCTGTTGATTGCCTCATAGATTTTGGCCTTTAGGGTTTCAAAGTGTCTTAGGTTCGGTAGAATAGATCCTGTCTTTTATTAACCCCACAAAAAAAAGTCAGGGGTTGTGAGGTCAGGTGAGTATGGGGGCCACTAGCTCATGAAGAGAGATTAGTCGCTCGGAAAAAATGCTCCCTCAAAAAGTTACGAGTTTCACAAGCAGTGTGTGGAGGTGCTCTATCCTGCTGAAAATCTATAAATCTGAGTTAATGCAGTTTTCTTTTACGGGACAAACTAATTAGTTGTGATAAGTAGAAATCATGTAGCATTTCACGATAGGAAATTTGCGTTACCGTTACTGCTTTTCCAGTTTCGCTCTCAAAGACGTAAGGATCTATTACTACACAATACCACACAACAGCGATCCAAATTTTGAGTTTAGCAACACTACGTGGAAGATCTGTTGAAGCGCCAGCATGACTTCCCCGGTAACGAAAGTTTCGATTAATCTCCCGAGACATAACACTCGTCATTGAAGTGGATGCGTTTCAAAAACTCATGATCTTCCTCTAGTTTTGCTAACATCCATGTTGCGAATTCTATTCGTTTTTGTTTTTGAATATGAGTCAGTGAAGTTTGTGAATGAATTTTGTAGGGAAAAAGGTTTAATTCGATACGAAGTATACGATGCACAGATATTCGTGAAATTCCTACTTCTGCTGACAAACGTCGAATTGACTTCTGCGGACTGTGCGCAATAATTTTATGAACCATATTTACGTGTTACCAGTCGCCTCCACTATTCCCCTTATGTTGAATGCTTTCATTTCCTTTTATTTGAAGTTTTATAACAATTCGTGATATTGTCATCCTATCGGGTCGATCTCTGTATCCATATTTTATGCAAAAGTTCCTCTACACCTGCGTCAAAGAATTTGTCACACGAAACCACTTCACGATCTTGATTTTCTGTTCCAGCTGAAACCGCGGCATCACTGTTTGAGGGTTCAGCCACATTGTTCCGTGTAGATTAAGTCCTTAAGGAGGCTTAGTCAAGATTTAGCTTTCCTTGAAGACTATAATCTAGTAAGATCTTCTATGGCCTTATTATAGTCTAGTAATTGTCTTTTCCAATTACGTAGAAATTCCCGGCGACAGCAGTGCGCAGCTTACCCAGTTGTTCATCCTTTCATAAAAAATAGGTTCATAGATAAATGAATACCCTGGGTGGCCTAGTGGTTAAGACGCTGGACTGGGGATCGTGACTTCACTGGTGGGTCGTGGTTTGGATTCCACGTTAAACTGTAGGCTAAGGTAGAGCAACAAGCTGGACCTTCGTCAGAATGAACCAAGGTTACCAAAGTGTATATGTTTTAAATATGCTGAAATTTAAATACATTATCCTAAACTCTTTTATTTTTCGATGTGGTAATGTATTGTCCGAATGTCTTGGTTCCTCATACTGAGTTAGACAAGGCTTCTTGATCTCTCCTTTGATGTTGAATGTAAAGGGGTGTCCCAGAAGTCTTGGAGGGGTTTTATTTGGCTATAACTTTTTGTTTGGGGATCAAATAAAAAAAGGTTTGTAACACTTGAAAATATATTTATTGTGATTTTAATTACAAATTTAATATCTGGTGAAAATCTTCATTTTCATTGCGTAAATCTAAAATCGCATCAGCGTACGTTATTCGACTCTGATGATCTTGTGGTTTGTTTTCTTGAGCATTTAAATTTTGTACGGGTAAGATTGATATCCTCTCTTAAAATTCGATGTAAGGAACTTCTTGAAATGTTTAATTCCTGGCTGCGTCGTTGGACTGATGTGGATTTTCCTCAACGCTTTCACGAACCATCTCAACCCGAGTTGGACTTCGGCTTGTCCGAGGACGCCCAGTCCGTGGTTCGTCTCCCTGACCCTTTTCCATACGAAATTTAGCGACGTACCGTCGAATAGCTCGATCAAAAGGCAGAACGTGTGTTGAATTTTAATCTAAACGCTCTTTGAGCGGCAACAATGGAAGAGTTGTTTGTCAAATAAAGTTCCACAATAGCCACTCTTTGTTGCACTGTCCAGGATTCCATTTTCATTAATCGCAGCAAGGGTATTTTATTGAAAAATAAAATAAATTAATTAATCAAAAAGAAAAAGTTATATCCAAATAAAACCCCTCCAGACTTCCGAGACACCCTGTATATGTAGATGAATTAATTACTTCTCTTAATGAGGCAGAGAAAGTAGGATGTTGTATAGACAAAATGAGGATAAATAATTTAGTCTATGTCGATGATATGGTGTTAAAAAGTCCTATTAAGTACTGGACTATCTTCTAAAAATATGCGAATTACTGTATCATATATTCGCAGAACCTTGATATCCTTTTTAATGTTACTTGGTCTATTGCCGATGATATGGTATTAATAGGCCTTCGGTTAAAGGTCTGGATCATCTTATAAAAATGTGCGAATTATATACTCACAGGACCATGACATTAATTTTAATGTTACTAAAATTAAGGTTATGCAATTCCATCCTAAAAGCTCAAACCAACAGGCGAATCAATAGATCAAGTACAAGAATTTAAGTATCTGGGTCAAATTACATCAGTTCTTTGAATAACGATTCAGAAATAAAAAAAACAATATCGAAGTTACTTTGCTAAAGCAAACATGATTATAAGCAGGGTTTCGGAGCCGGAGTCGGTGGAGCCAGTGAATTTTGCTTACCTGGAGCCGGAGCCGGAGCCAGAAACCTTGAAAATACGGCTCCATGGTCTGGCTCCGGGCGATATATTGCTACCTAAATGTTATTTGTTAAATATAGGTTTAGTTGCAAATATAATTCTTGTAATATATTACGAAAAATGGTACCATAGGATTCTTGGATTTTATGGAGGTGTGGGAGTTGCAGGAATAATCTGCAAATTTCCATTTTTTAACCATTAAATATTTGGGAAGATTTGTCTTAACAACACTTAATATATAGGTAAAATTTTTTTTATGCGGTGGAGACCTTAGGTAGGTAGGTACTAACTATTTATCTAAGTAGGTAACTACCTAGATACATACCTAGTAAGGTTTGGTCCTTCTGACTTGGATTGAACTATTTTTATTTTTTAGGTCAATTATCTTGTATTGCTAAATTTCTTTTTTTTTCAGATTCTTTGTAATTTGTACTTGATTCTTTAATTATAATTATCAGTCTATGACCCTTCATAATGGAATAGAGATTCAATAAGAAGTCTGATATATTCAAGTATTTTACTGAAAGTTCAGATAAGAAACACTATGTTTGTATTTGTGAAGTTTCTGATGCTTCGGGAAATATTTCAACGGTGGAACTAAAATTACCAAGCCTCAAAGCAAAAAGCCTGATGTCTCCTCAAGAGCATATAATTTGAAAAGACACTTGAGTCTTACATCCTGAAATATCAAAAATGATGGAAGAAAAGAAGCAAATGCTTGAGCTTTCAAGACCCAGTACTTCTGCCAGTTCAAAAACTAAAGCAAACCAGCAAAACATTACTAAATTTTTGATGTCTCAAAAAGTCACTATCTCAATGACTACAGATAATTTTAAAAATAGCATAATTGAGTTAGTTGTTAAAGATTCTATGCTCTATCTATGTTTGAAAAGCCAGCTATGCGCAGTCTACTAGAAGAAATGCTCAGAAATTCAAGATTAGTTAGATAAAGACAATATCCGTCATTTAGTGATAGAAAAATCAAAAGAAGAAAAATTTGCTCTCAAAGAGCAATTAAAAGGGCGCTTCATATATTTAAAAGTTGATGGTTGCACACGAATACGGACACATTATTTTGCCATCAATGTCCGATTTATTGATGATGATAATAAAATCCTCACCGCACTATAGCAGTAAAGATACACATGCTCAGCAAACTAGTGACTACCTGCATGATCTAATTATGAGAACTCTGGAAGAGTACGGCATACCGAAAGAATTTGTGCTCTGCATTGTCAGTGATAATGCATCAAATATGATTAAAACTGTTGAGAAGTTGAATGATAATCAAGAGGCAACTTCAGAAGATGATATACAAACATTTGGTGAACATGATGATGATTCAACAGACACTCAGGAAGTGGCATCTTGTGTAGAAGAAATTGACAGTATTGTATCTGAAATTTCACACTTCTCCAGAATCAACCACATGCGTTGTGGTGCACATACCTTGCAACTTGCTATTGCGATGGATTGAGAGATAAACATGCTACCTCTCTCATAGGTAAGTTGAGACAGGTTGTAGTAGCAGCAAGAAACCCAAAAGTGGAAGAAATAATTAAAAGACGTGCAGGCAAGGTTGCTATTTTAGATCAACCTGATGACATTAAAAGTTCCATGGAAAGGAGAGAAAATATTTTACTTGATAATGAAGTATTGCTTGCTGCTGTTTATATAGATCCTAGATATAGATGCTTATTAACATCTGAACAGGTAGTTAAAGCCAAGGATGCCCTATGCAATATAGCAATCAGAATGAAAAGTAACCTAGACCTTTCAAATAAAGTCTCTCTATTAAGAGAGGAATGTGGAACCGAGATTATTGCATCATCATCAAATTCATCATCTCCTTCCACCACTTCTGATGTCAGCGAGTTTGATTTTGAAAAAATTATTGATATTCAACATGGTAAGAAATCAAACGTCCTCGTTTAGAAAGTGAACTAATACCACCTCTCAGTCCAATGTGTACCCTCAAATTGCAAGTTGAGGAATCTTTTCCTGAGATTGAAAAATTTGACCGTTCGTCAAAACTGTCTTTTGAACAAGTAATAGAAAGGTATCCTAAAGTTATAAGAGATGTTGCAAATCTTCTAGTAGCTATGCCTTCAACCAAGTCAGTGTTGAACGGCTATTTTCAGCACTGAAAATTTTAAAATCTGATTTAAGGGCACGTATGAAAGAAGATATTGTTGAGGCTATGTTATTTTTAAGAACAAATGTTATAAGTAAACTTAGATAAATAATTTTAATTCATAATTTTTTTTATGGAAACAGATTTACAAGGAGAATATCTTGATTTTATGTTTAAAAATTAGTTTCCTACCTTAGCTACATTAGTAAAAATTTCTGCAAAAGTTATTATTTTGCTTTCATTTTTTAATACAAGGAGTATTATGATTTATGATACTGTAAATGTATCATTGAATTTGCAAACTTTTTAATTTTTTAATATGTAGTTTGAACTTTAAAGATAAAGTCTGATTTAAGGTTACACTTAAAAAAAATATAATTGAGGCCATCTTGTTTTAAAAAAAAAATTATAAATAAACTTAGTAATTTTCATTTTCAATTATTTTAAGGAAACAGATTTACAAGAAGAATATCTTGATTTATGTTTAAAATTAGTTTGATTATACCTTAGCTAGAATAAAAAAAATTTTGCATTAGTTTTCATTTGTTAATCCAAGAGTAGTATTGATTTTATAAGCGTAGGGTAAATGATTTTGTAAATTTTTTTATAATATGTATTAGTAGTTTGAACTTTTGACTTTTAGTTGAATTGCTTTTGTTAATTAAATTACAAAACTTTTTGACTAAAAGAAAATCTCTTTTTAAGTAAATAATATAACCTATTAAAAATTTAAAAACTGAATTTTTTGAAATATTCAGCTTTTTTTCAAGCCAAGTTGGCTTTCATGAAGCTTTCAAGTTTCAACACTTAAAAAAAAGATGCATATATTATCTCAGAAAGTTTGATTGTTACTATTTTCCATACGAGAATTCTTAAGTTTGAACTTTGAACTAATTAGGAGGCAAGTTTCTCTAATTTATATAAGCTACCATTGTTAATAAATATTTAATATCATTTAGTTTTCATCATTTTCCTTTAGTTATTTAAATAACTTCATTCTATCATTATATTTGCCTAATTTAAAATCATAAGAAATTTAAATTTTGAGTATTAAGTGATTTAATAATAAAATATTTTTGTGCAATATTTTAAATTGGACAATTAGTTATATAAATCTAGATATTTATTTTATAATTAACAGAATTTACTATAAAAGAGCCGGAGCCAGAGCCGGAGTCGGAGCCAGAAGTTTTTTTACCGGCTCCGAAACCCTGATTATAAGGAACTTCAGATTCTGTACAAGCGAAGCTGAAGACAATTTTTTATACTTTCTACATTAATAGGGCAGCGACTGTGGGCTAATTGTAAGAAAGGTTCTTGCAGAATCCTAAATTTGCTATTAGACTGCTGCATAAGTTATCTCCGAGATTCTCAGCTTCACGAATGTTGGCTAACTTTTTGGTATGAAAGTGTAATGTAATGAAAAAGCCAATGTACTGTACTCGTAGGTACATTGGCTTTTTCATTATATGTACTTTTTATTTTTAAATTTTAGTATTAGCTTTGGGTTATTTTTATTATTAATGTTATTATCACTTGTTTCATTACGTGTATTAATTTTTTCTTTTTTTAGTCCTAATTTTTTAGTTTCTAAATTTATTGTCTAATTAGTTGTAGCGTTTATTACCTTCAGGATTGTTTTACCTTTTTCTGAGATTTATTTCCTGCCAATAAAGATTATCATTATCCCGTAGAATATATATATATATATATATATATCCTACTAGGATTCACTCCCAGGACCTCCGACTCAGAGTTGCGGACACTGACCATTAGGCTACGACACGATAAAAGTCAATATAACTTGGGGAATATTTCATCCAAGGTGACCGCTACACTGGAAATTTTGGTAGTTATATACAACATCCCCCTCACCTCAATTTTATGAAATTGACTTCACAATCGATGTAAAACATTTATTTATAGCATGTAATTACTTTATTTATTTTCGGAAACCAACCTAACCTAACGTAGAAAAATGTATTTTTTACTAAAAAAGTGCATAACTTAACATGTTATTACATTATCATTTGTATAATTTAGGTCTCGGGGGTACGGGGGCGGAGCCCCCGTAAAGATCACGCATCACAAAGTGAACCCTATACCGATCAATTTGTGATGCGTGATCTTTACGGAGGCTCCGCCCCCCGTACCCCCGAGACCTAAATTATACAAATGATAATGTAATAATAACATGTTAAGTTATGCACTTTTTTAGTCTTCATCTAGGGCACATGACGAATCAAGTTCGCAAAGTCGAAATCACACGAACAGCACATCATAATTCTATTACAAACACGACCAAACTGAGGTATTACCCAAACTGAATCCAATTAGAAAAAAAAAATAGCCAGAACAGAAAGCAACCAACTAATTAAGTCGCAGAGTAGCGAAAAAATAGCCCAATCAGAAAAACGTCACGTCAAATGGATATCGTTAATTAAATAATATCTCCATAAATATGATCGACCGAAAAAATTGTACTTAAAGGAAAGGTTTTATTTATTATTTTCTACGCATTGCAATAATTTTTATTAGAAACTGAGATGAGGGGGATATTGTATACAATTATCGAAATTTTTTACGTCATAAGCCTACGTTAACCAAGTCAATAGACGGATCCAGTTTCAAAATTGAGTTTGTTTAGTTATTTGAAAAAGAATTGTAACTGGTCATTGAACCTAAAGTAGTTAATTTGCAGCTACTGTAATTTTGGGACGAACTCCTCACTCGACCATTTAATTTTCTCGAAAGATGCCAAATAACTAATTGCTCGATTTACTTTTAAATCAGTTGACTAGTTTCATATTGTGGTTAACTAGTAGATAAACTAAATTTTGAAAAGCGAAATGAATCATATGGCTGGCTAATCGCGCGTTTCGTTATGACGGTAGAGTAACTCGTTTCATATTCAGGTTAACTAGGATATAGACCATAGAATATTGTTTAATATAAATGGGAAATATTAAAGGATGTTATTTGTTGAAAATAATTGTCATAATAGTTTTATTGCATAGAGCAAAATCTGTCAAAGTTGTAAATTCATTGAAAAACTTTTAAAAGAAATGCGCGAATTATTATTATTATATGAAACATAATAATTACCAAATTACCTTACATTAACGTCAGATACTTCGTTTTTCATTCAGAAGTTGGGTGGTCATATTTTAGTTAATAGTCAAACGTACTAGGCAGATATTGTTAAAAAGTTGAATGACTTTCTTCATCGGTATGTGATCTTGTTCACTGGACTAGTTTTAATTTAACTAATAAATTGATTAGTTCATCGTGAAAAAAATTATACATAATTTTGGTATGAGTAAAGGCAGTCAATAGACTGATAATTTTGTAACATTTTTCTATAAGCTTCGGGTAAATGACTTGAAACGTAGTAATTTAAGTAACCTTTATAGAGCAGCTACGAAATTGATTGAACAAATTTTCTGTGTAGTGCTTTCATGACGACAAGTGTTTTTACGTATGAACCTCCGCACTTCATCTAATAGACAGCATTTAATTCAAATCTGGTGAAGGATATTTGACACGGCAAAAGGTGAGCGTGCTCATTAGGGTTATGACTTTTTAATTTTTTGTCATAAATATTGTTTCCTGTATCATCAATCGATGAACTTTTGCTTGTTGAAAACAATAAAAAAGGGCCTAATTTTTCAGAATTAAAAAAAAAATGTCACCCCCGAAAGCAAATATAGTATATTAGTATATTCGAGACAGCTGCATTGCACCATTCTAGATTGGTTACCTGATGATTATCATAAATTGTCCAATATCTTGCAACAATACCGAAAAGCACTAATACTCTGGAAAATCACTGGAACAGAGACCCATCTGCAATAGCTATACCAAGGAGCAACCAATATTTATTATTTTATTAATTTTTATTTTTTATTTTGGGGTGGAAGTTTTTTCAAATATATCGAAAAATCTGTTATTTCATGTCAGGGGGCAAAAGTTCATCGATTTATGATACAGGAACATGAGGTTATAAAAATGTCATAACCCTAGTGCTCATACTAGGGCATGGTTAATTAATAATTTTTAGGAAAAAGTGATGAATGATGAAATTTTCTAATTAATCAATGATTAACTGATTAAAAATTATTAAAAGTTAAATACTTCTGAAAAGCGTAAGAAAGGGCTTTATTGTTCTGTTGCATGAGATAAGACCGAAAACATTTTGCTCAAACATTTAGCTTGCTTTAGTTCAAGAAATTAGGCATGGGGGGGGGGGGGGGATTAGACAGTTTATACATGCAAAAAAGTGCCAAATTCAAATGCTACATTACAAAATTTAAGGTAAAATGATGCTGAAATTATGAGAAAAATTAATCATTTCTCATCATTTTCTAAAAATGTTTTTTGATTAATTAATGATTAAATTGAAACAATGATTAACTGATTGATCAGAACCATGCCCTAAACCCTTACATTTCCATTTAAATGGTACTCTCTTGATAGCTACATAGATTTAAATTAAATGCTGTTCATTAGCTCGAGTGCAGAGGGTTGATGCGTAAAAACCCTTTTGGGCTTCGAAATCCTGTCGTAGACCAATAGTCAGTGCCCACGACAGAGAGTCAGAGGTCTCGGGTTCGAGGAATATTTTGCATAGCAAAAATGCGCTTATTTTATATATATATATATATATATATATATATATATATATATATATATATCTATCTATATCTTACAACCTTACAAAGGTTTCACGCGATGATTTCTCATTTCGCGAAGGTCAAGCTTGTCGCCCCTCCTCTCGAGTTGGCCTGGTGAAGTAGTGAGTTGAATTCTTGCGCTCTCCACCTCACACAGCCAGGTACGCCCGGCTCATCGGGGATTGTTCTGAGCCAGGCGTCTAGTCTTCTTTTGAAGATTTCCACTGCAACTCCCTTCCTGTTTCTTAGGTCTTTGGACAACTGATTAAACAGTTTTGGTCCTCTCACTACAAAACTATTTTCTTTCAGGGTTAAGGATGTTCCCTGTCTCGTCTTCAATTTGGGAATACGACACAGTCTACCGTTTCTACTTTCCACCGTTGTTTGGGGAGTTATAAGGTTCAGAGTAAGATTAGGGACTAGTTTCTCCATTATTTTCCAAGTGTAAATAATGGTGTGTATCTCTCTTCTCCTTTCCAGTGAATATAGGTCTAGTTCGCGTAACCTTTCCCAGTAATTTAGTTCTTTGCACCCATTGATCTTGGCTGTGAAGCTTCTCTGGATCCCTTCCAGCTGTCTAATGTCTTCTTCTTTATATGGGCATGTTAGGACCGAGCAGTATTCCAATTTGGGTATTATCAGGGTTTTCAGTAGAGGAATCATTACATTCCTATCCCTTCGTTTAAAGGTTCTCAATATCTGACCCGTTATTCTCTTTGCTCTGTTTACTGCTATCTTATTTTGTGTTTCGAATTTCACATCATCTGTCATTAGAACCCCTAAATAGGCTGACCATATTTCCTTGAGACAAAAACGGGACATTGGGATGGCAAAAAAGGGACGGGGGTTATGTAATATTCTGTATTCATGAAAAAGTAAGTACATAAACATATTGAGCTTACAATTATTCTTCAGTGACAGAACCCATACAAAAATACAAAACAAAACGGTACTGTCCCGTTCAAAACGGTACGTATGGTCAGCCTACCCCTAAATCTTTTGCTCTGGAATTTCTCTGAATTTCCTGTCCATTTGGAGTATAATATTCCATGGATTTTAGGTCTTCTCTTTTTCCGTACCGTAATAGCTGAAATTTCTCGGTGTTAAACTTCATATTGTTGTCTTCCGTCCACTTGTAGATTCTGTTTATGTCGGTTTGTAGAGATCTTATCTTCTGGGTTTCTTATTTTTGTACTGATCTTTGTGTCATCCGCAAATGATGTTACTGTGCTGTCTCTGGTAACGTCCTCATCTATGTCAGTTAGCATGATTATGAAGAGTAGTGGAGCTAATACTGTTCCTTGTGGTACTGAGCTGAGGACCTCTGATTCTGATGAAGATACTCCTTGTACTGAAACGACTTACCGCCGCTCACTAAGGAAATTATATATCCATTTCCCTACTTTTCCTGTTATTCCCATATATTTCAGTTTGTATTATGATTCCATGGTCACATTTGTCGAACGCTTTAGCAAAGTCTGTGTATAGTACATCATAGTTTTCATTACTTTCAAGTGAATCAATAATGTTGTTGTGGTGTTCCATTAGTTGTGATAGGCATGATATATATATATATATTATATATATATATATATATATATATATATATATATATATATATATATATATACAGGGCGTCCCAAAAAAATGTATACACACTTTAAATAATTATAAAGGCAGTGTTTATTAAAATACATTTCATTTTCAAAATGTAATAGAATCTACAGACATTATTTAATTTTTTGTCAACGCCTGTTTTCAAACTGACGTCCGTTCTGGTCCAGGCACTGCTGATAACGCGAAGCAATGGAATCGCAAACATCACGAAACATTTCGTTTGGTATTTGTGTGCATTCTCGTTCAATGGCTGCTCTCAATTCAGCGACTGTTGCAGGTTTTATAGCGTAGACTTTGTCTTTTAAGTATCCCCATAAAAAAAAGTCTAGTGGTGTGAGGTCTGGTGAACGCGGAGGGTATTCTACGAAACCCCTTCGTCCAATCCACATCCACATCGTGCCAAGTACCACTCGCAATACTCCACTCTTCGGTCCGGATCATCTTCATTAATAGCATGGACTAATCTTGGAATGTAACTTTTCCATTGACAGCGCTTCAAAATGCGTTGGACAGACGATTCTGAAATTCCTACCTCACGACTCGCTTGCCGCACAGATTTTCTTGGACTTTGGTGATACGTTTCCAGTACTCTTTCTTGCTTTGTGGGGCTTGTCGATGTCCGTGGTCTTCCGGAACGCTTCTTGTGGACATTCTGAACAGTTCCATCGGCTTCAAACTTATCTCTAATTCGAGTGATGGTAAGTCGCGTTGGTAGATCTGTTTGAAACTCCCTCCTAAACTGTCTTTGCACTTCAACTGCGTTTTCACACTTCCAGTAGCATTTTAGAATGAATTTCCTTTGTTCAAAGCTTAGTCTGACTGCCATTATTAATTCTAATGGGTTTAACTTGGAAAGAAAGAAACATCAATTGAGCTATCAGCTGTTAAAGTGTGTATACATTTTTTTGGGACGCCCTGTATATATATATATATATATATATAATATATATATATTATATATATATATATATATATATATATATATATATATATATAGATTACACTAGGTTAGGTGGTATCTTTGTAACAAATTTTGGCTTTGTCTAAAACACTGGTTTCCGCGAAATTTAATATTTACTAATATAAAATTATATATATATATATATATATATATATATTAGATATATATTAGTGGTGGACCGGATATCCGCATCATTTTTAACATCCGCATCCGCACTTCTGACTGCGGATGTTATGCGGATATTACCTCTAATAAATTATGCAATTTACAATTAAATTAGTTTATAAAGTAGCTTATAAGGCCCAGTCATGCACATTTCATGTAAAGTATTAATTAATTATTAATGAACAAACAAATATATAAACCTCAAAATATAAATACCTGGTAACAAGAAAATTGAATGAAACTTGTTTCATTGAATTTTCTGTGGCTGAAACTCTTGAGAAAGTTATTATTTTTATCATAATGAAAATATTAATTTTAATTCTTATGCATTGCCTTCCATAATAGTAATATCACGAAATTTGAAAAATTATGTCATATATTCATAATTCTATATTATATTGATAGATTAACTAAACATCCGCATCCGCGGATATTGAAATTAAAAATTCGCATCCGCATCCGCAGATGTTGAAAAACTGATATCCGGTCCACCACTAATATATATATATATATATACCCTGACAACCCTAGTTTCGTAACGTGGAATCCGAACGACGATCCGGCAAGGAAGTCTGAAATCACAGAGTCCTAGACCGGACTCAATCCCACGATCTCCCGATTAGCAACCCAGCTCTTAACCCCTGGGCTACCCAGGCGGATAATTGAATGATACATGGTTTGAGAGTAATAGGAACGAATGCTGATATATATCAGATTCGTATTAGTAAAGTATTAAGACGATTGCTGAATTCCTTGACCTACAGGGTGTCCACAATGTCTTGTCACCCCAGTAAAATACTAACTTATATTCGGGTTTTTTTCAGACCAATTTGAAATGCGTGATAGCAGCAATTATACGATTGAACAACGCATATTGGCTAGTACCTGGGTCCATGAGCGACCACGTAATGGCAAAACCATTGGGAATATTCGTGCAGACTTCCTTCAAAAAGGATCGGTCCTGGAAGTCTGCACGAATATTTTCACTGGTTTTGCCATTACGTGGTCGCTCATAGATCCAGGTACTAACCAATATGCGTTGTTCAATCGTATAGTTGCTGCTATTACGCATTTCAATTGGGTTTCAAAGAAAAACGAAAATCAGTTAGTATTTTACTGGGGGTGACAAGACATTGTGGACACCCTGTAAGTTCCTCAGCTCCAACTCTAAATTGGCGGAAAGTTGTTTTGGTAGAACACCCGTAGGCGCGTTGCGAACGACGCAGACATTTATTACTGGTTAGCTATATTCTTATACAATTAACTTACTCATCGTTTTAAGTTCCTTAAAAGTCGGTTAAGTCTGGCTTCGAATTTTAATAAGTTATTTGATGGATCGTCAACAAGTTTCGTAAACGTAGAATGGTTATGTAATATGTTTGGCATCTTTTTAGCTAAGTAGAATATCTTTTTAAAATGAGTAGTTTGTTGCCTCCGTCCAGTCTCGTGATTATTTTTATGTATTCGTTTTGGTTTTATTATTCATATTGGTGGAAATTTCAATGAATAGAAAAATTTACATTTAAAAGATTTAACTACAAAAGTATCATAGATCGTTTAAATAAAAGGGACTAGTATGTTTCATGGACTGCTCTCGATTTTCCTACGAAATTGCAAACAAGGGCAGTCGATGACCCTGATTTTGTTTCTGCAATCGGTTTTCTTGAGAAATGATAGAGAAAAATGTTATTGGATATTGAATAAATTTATTTACTGAAACGACGCAATACATCTTTTTGAATAAGACCGAGCTGGTGTGGCGCTTACGCCATACAAATTCACAAAGGTACGAGTCAAGTTGGTCGCGATCTGTTCCGCATCGCAGTTTGTTCGATTGTTTCAATGCATTCCACAAGGTTAGGTTAGGTCAGGTTAGGTCAGGTCAGGTCAGGTCAGGTTTCTCAAGAAAACCGATTGCAGAAACAAAATCAGGGTCATCGACTGCCCTTGTTTGCAATTTCGTAGGAAAATCGAGAGCAGTCCATGAAACATACTAGGTCCAAATAAAATTTTAAAGTTTTTATGTTTTACAACTTGACTTTAAATCTAAAATAGAGAAGTAACATGTTTGTTCATTGACCCAAGGTTGAAGCGAACTATCTTTTATAACGTATTTGTCATCATTTTCGTAACATTTTGAGAAAAACTCCTTAAAATGCTTGAATTAGAAAAGATAACATTTAATAATTGTATATTTAGAGAGAGTTTGTAATTTGTAATCAGTGTAAATTTTTTTAAAATTGAAGGTAAAATTTAAGCAAAGTATATATTATGTACGTCATATCATTACAGTAATGTGTGTATTTGTTCAGTAAACAATTCTTAGTTAGAATATCTTTCACAACATTTGGTACCTAATCTCTCATCAAAGATTATATCATTTTTGCTGGAAGTTCTCCAAAGTAAAAGACTTATACCTCACTGGTTCTACTATTTTATATATATATATATATATATATATATATATATATATATATATATATATACACAGGGTGGCCCAAAAGGTACCTACCAACATTAACCCTCATTTTCTCCGAAACGAATGAATAGAATTCGATGAAAATTTGCTGACACAATACTTACTACTCACGCCATTTGCTTAACATCAGTTTGGAGAGAATGTCATTGGTTTGGACTATCGGAAACACTATGGAAGCAGCATTGATTGGCCTGCCTATTCGCCTGATCTCAACCCGTGTGACTTCTTTTTGTGGGGATATCTCAAAGATAGAGTTTACCAGAGCAACCCAAAGACTTTGAAGGAGCTGAAATCATGGGTTGAACGTCAAATCGTCGACATTCCGACCACAGCGTGGTATTGAATTTTGGGATGAGGTTGCGAAAAGTCGTCGAAGTGGAGGGACAGGACATCGAACACATTGTTATATAAATGGTTTTGAGATGCTGATTTGCATGGCGTTTGAACTATCTTTGTACTCTCAATAGTTTTGGTGAAATAAAGGCTTAAACTTGGTACGTACCTTTTGGGCCATCCTATATATATATATATATATATATATATATATATATATATATATATATATATATATATATATAGTGGACAGACAAAGGAATTCCTTTCCCCGCCATTCTCAAACATCTTGGAATCATCGGAATCCAAAAACACACGTGCTTCGTCAAGGAGAGAGAAACAATAGGACGCTTGTAGACGTCTCAAAGGCCCGCAAAAACTTAGCGTCCTACGAGGTTATAAAAGGCAGAGTCCACTGATACACCTCACTCCGTACTCTTCACTTCTCGCTTGGTCGTCACGTCTCAATCTCAGTCTTCGTCAGCAGCAACACTCGTCAAGCCACCCGCTCTCCGGCCTTCGCCGGGGAGTGGCCTGCTGTTCCTTCAAGGGTCCGGTCAGGGCTACACGATATCTGTCATCAGGTAAGGCCTGCTACAGTCCGCCTGCAGAAGCAACCCTTCGAAACCCAGCGCCGTTCGATCTCAGCCGGCCTCAGTCCCTCAAACAACACCTCAACGCAACCGAAGCGAATCAACACTTGAGGCGACATCCTTCTGACCCTGGCTTAAATCACCTTTCACCTCAATTCGATCGGCGCCCGTTCAACAAGTACTGCACGTAAGCCCACAGTCTCCAAAGTCATCTACGGCCAACCACAGTCTTCAAGGTCATCCGCAACGGGCCCAACGCAACACGGTCAACCTTCAAGTGGTTTTCAAGCTTCAAGGTACGCAATATTGTCGGTAAGCTCTTTGCCTCGTCTTAAGTAATTCACGTGAAGCCTACACAGTGTAACCGCAGTGTCGTGATTAGGCTATACAGAAAGTGTCTCCATATTCATTAAAACTAACTCGTTAAAACCGCTGTAGGCCTATTTCAAGTGTCATTCCAATACCGTAATTGTGTATCAACCTGTTATTGTGATCATCGTACAATTTACTTATCATACATCCTACTGTTTGTGTTCTTTTAGGCATTTCATTCTTGGCGGCCTAATCCATTTACTGTACCAACCGTACGAGCATTATTTATGTTATCAATAGGCTTCATATTTCATGCTGTGTTCCATTTTGCTTATCATTAGCCTATCTAAATGAGTGTATTACTTAACAGTTATTCTGTATAACCATTTCCTTATTTGCTAATCCTCAGTCATCTTTAGCATAATATAAATGCCGTTATATAATTGTTAATCATCGTAAATACCTTCATTGCATTGTTAATCGGTGTGAACAAATAACTGATTTATTTTTTTAATTAAACACAAAACCACAAGGTAATTTTTCTAACCTTATCAATATTGTTTGCTTGGGTGTAATCCAAGCTGGTGACCCCTAATTATTTATATAATTTCATTCAGTAATTATAGTAAGCCTACTCCATTAGCCACACCAAACCGGTTAACCGTAGACCACTGTAAATTGGTAAATCCAGCCTAGTCATTTAGCATTCAATGATTATCAATCAATTAACCATTATCATTATTAGAGTGCCAATTTTATGCTAATAACAGGTAACATCAAGGTGGTTAAGAATGGGCATCACTATATATATATGTGTGTGTGTGTATATATATATATATATAGAAGAGGCCTCAAAGAAAAGAATAGAGTAAAACACTAATCTGAACAAAACATCCAAAATATGAAGGGCACAAAACAGGTTTATTTTATTATTATTTTTTAGTTCCAAAACAATTAAAATGATGAGAACACTTTCTCTTTAAAAGAAAAATTTGTACTCGCTGTTTGACAGATGAAATCACACTCATCGACATTGACATTGGTGGAATTTTATCTTAATTAAAAGATGTAAGAATTAAAATAGCTATGTCTCCTCTCCTCTCTGGACGCACGAGAAATGCTTTAACGTCTTTAAGAAATAGCTACCTTAACGTTATTTCTATATATACTATATATATATAAAGAGGGAGACACGCGAATTCCTTTAAAAACTTTCTGTTCGTTATCACAAGCAAAGAATTACAGACTATTTCACTGACATTCCATCTCGCAAAAGTATTCAAAAGAATAGTTAATTAAAGAGAATACTTATAATTTTTTAAAAGTGCTTAAATATTCAATAAAAACCAACGAGGCTGGAGAAGATTTTACCTATCCCATAGACATGATCTTTCTGTTATTATATGACATTATAACAGTATAATACAATGCCACTATAATACAATACACACAGACTCTGCCAAAGCATCTGATAAGCGCGTGTGACCACGGAATAATACCGCATGAAGTGAAGCGAAAGATATCGGCATAACATACAAAAGAGGTCACTGGCTCTACAATTTACTTTATAAAGAACGTAAGCAAATTGTTACAGTCCAAAGAATATCAACATCAGAATTCGAGGTTCGTAGCTCAGTACCGCAAGGAACAGTATATTTCTTCCACTATTATTCATAATCAGTGTTAAACAACGCAGATAATGAAGTAACTGATATAGATAACGACGCACTAGCGTCTTTTGTCTTCTGTTGACGATACAAAGATCATTCGAGCGATTAAAACGTTTAGCGATATGATGTCGTTGCACGCAGACATGGAGAAAGGATACAAATGGTCAGAAGACAACAACATGAAATTGATATCGAAAGTTGTCAACTACGGTCACAACTTTACCAAATTGTTTAAGTTACACACACACACAGGCGGCGGCTCAGAGCTGGGCACTTGTGGTTTTTTTTGCGGTACTGCGGTACTGCGGTACTACCGTGTTGGTCGGTACCGCGGTACCGCGGAAAGTACCGCGGGAAATTTGAATGCGGTAGCGGTACTGCTGTACTTTCAGCGATCCTTTGCGGTACTGCGTTATGCGGTACCGGTTTGTTATTTATTATTACTGTCACACACACACACACACGCTCTGTCTATTTTCACTTTTGAGGTCTTGCACACCTGCATATTGTTGGTGCCATATTCTCAAGCTATTTATATAAAACAAAAAAATAATTCTCCGAACAAAGGTATTATAAGTTAAGTATATTAGTAGCCAGTGGCCTTAGCTAAGTGGGTAACTCCATTTCCCTATAAACAAAGTGAGGTCGGGGACTCAACTCTCGGTAATGCTGGTAATATATATATATATATATATATATATATATATATATATATATATCGCTTTGTATACTCCCATTTTGGCAACACAAAGAAGTGCGTGCACTTGCGTTTGCGTGTGTGAAAAGGTGCATCATTACGGGGAATTAACATGCGGAGAAAGCCCGAACGTCGCGTTTGACTTCAGCTCATCGTCATTGCATCATTTATAGTTAAAAATAATGCAATAAATATAATAGATAAGATTAGCGTGGATCTGCGGCTCAATTTGCTTCTAAAAGGAAGTCATAAAAAAAGGTGTTTTTGACAAAACCATAAACGAAAAGCAAGAATGAATCGTAAACTAGTATTAATTAATTAAAAGAAATATATATTATTAACACGCTTTCGCGCGAATGCACACCACACGCACACGGAGAAGAACTGTACCGCGTTAGTTTTATGATCGCAAAAGGGGGATTTAACTCCCGTATTGTGTTAGTATTTCTCGAGAAAGTCCTTTTAAATAGTTTTAAAGGAAAAAGATTATTGGATTTTTAATGCGTGGCAAATGTTCAAACCAATAAAGAGAGAACCTCCTTTCCTGACCCGATTTTTTTGGGGGAATAAAAGCGTATATGAAGGATGAAGCAGCGCCTTCAGCATTCAGAATGAAGATGCGAGAGGATTTTAAACGGATTTGGAATTGAAATTTGAATAAAATATTTTTAATTCAAGGGTATACACGTATATATTTGAATAATAACAATTGACACAAATTTCACGAGTTATTGTATATTTATATTTTAAACATTTAAAGGATTTTAAAGTAAAAATATACACAAAGAACTGCTGTGACCTTTTTATAAATATTTTTTGAATAAATATTGGTAATATTAAAATGCACGGGACGCATTTTACGTACCACCCTGTGTGTATGTATATATGTATATACTGTATATATTCTTCTACAATAAGAAAGTATGAAAATATTTACATAATAAATTCTTAAAAGAATAAAAAAAACAAAAGGCGAATAAAGTCATAAAAGTAAAAAAAAAAAAAAAATAATATCAGTTAATGAAAATAAACATTTTATTGAAGGATAATATAAAAAATTGTATTGGAATGTTTAAGAAAAAATAATGGATATTAAGAGCATTTGTGAAGCTGTTACAAATTTGCTGTAACATCAAATAAACATTATGTAAACTGCTTTTAAAATGAAATAATATCAGTTTCGAAGAAACATTTGCACATTTCTGGAACTAAATAATAAAATGGTTTAATATTATTCAGTCTTAAATATATATATATATATATATATATATATATATATATATATATATATATGTGTGTGTGTGTGTGTGTGTGTGTGTGTGTGAGGTATGTACGTATGTTATAAAATTACAACGTATCACTGAGTTGCTTACGCAATAAGTGGAAATGATGTAACGTCGAAAGTACTGAAGATTGCGCCATTTGCAGTCGTAGAATTCGGGAGTGTCTTTGCATAATGCGCTGCCAAAGCTTACCAAGATGGCTTTTTAAGCGATATTTGAAACTGGAAAAGGATGTTGCTCGCTTGATTATGTTAAAAAAGATTATTCCGTAATGAGGTAGCTACTTGTGACACTGCCATTCTGCCAGCGTGAGATTGTTTCATCCTTGTCAGGATGGGGTTGATGGTTTGAGGGAAACTGTAACACGCAGTGAGGAAGGTAGTTGCGCGCAACTTTGTATGCAAATGGGTAGATATCAAATTGCAGTTTCAAGTTTGTTTATCCACCCTAACCATCCTAATGTTTCTTTAAAAAGAGTTGGATGATCGTTTTCCGTTCCATATCCACTACATTACACTTTTGTTATAATTTTTGCACTATTTGAACCTCTCTTAATAAAGTTGAGAAACATCTGCTCCAAATGAGAGGACAGTAAGATGTGCGACTCATTACCAGATTGTCTACAGTCAATGTTCTCTTCTTCATATTGAAATCGCGTTTCAGTTTTTGCAAATAAATTTAGGTACCCTTCTCGTTTCTACACATTGTACTCATAAGCTTTTCAAAAGACACGTACGTGTCAAAGGTCAAAGATGATGCCCGGATTTTTAACCGATTTGGAAGTGGGTATGCAATACTAATAACCAGTGGCGATCGGCGACAATTATGTATAGGGAAGCATGCATAGCCTATTATATATACACTATATGATCAAAAGTATTCGGACACCGCATGGTTTTGGGAAAAATGGTTTTATTATGGCATTTAGTAACCAGTAGGTCCACCCTTTGCTTTTATTACAGCGTCAACACGTCGAGGCATACTTTCCACTAGTTTTCGGTAAGTCTGTGCAGGAATGGCTCGCCATTCCTCTTGCAGAGCTGATGCAAGAGATGCAAGTGAAGCCGGGCGTGGTGTGCGGTTTCGTATCCGTCGCTCCAGTTCGTCCCACATGTGCTCGATTGGGTTGAGATCGGGGCTCTGAGCAGGCCAGTCTAACAAATCCACCTTATTTTCACGAAACCAGTCCTGCACACACCTTGCAGTATGGCAGGGAGCTCGATCCTGTTGAAACAAACAATGGCCATCTCCGTAGTATTGCCACAGTGTAGGGAGGGCCGAATTGTCCAGAACGTCGAGATAAACGTCAGCGTTCATGGTAGTGGGTATAACAACCAACGGGCCGAGCCCTAGCCAGGAAAAACAACCCCATACCATGATGGACCCTCCACCGAACTTCACCGTTGGACGTACACAGTCAGGAAGAAGCCGTTCTCCGGGCTGTCGCCACACCCAAACACGCCCATCAGACTGGAAGAGTGAATACCGCGACTCGTCGCTCCAAAGAACAGTTTTCCAGTCCTCCACGGTCCAGGAACGACGGGAGACACACCAGGCCAAACGACGCGTGGCATTAACTTTTGTAATCAGTGGCTTGTGTACAGCTGCTCTACCATAATAACCGAGTCTGTGCATCTCTCTGCGGATAGTTACAGTACTAACGGAGGTACCGGATGCTCTTCCTACCTCCTCAGCGATGGAAGCGGCAGAGGACGTGCGGGACTTCTTGACATGTCGTACCAGACTTCTTCTATCACGTTCCGTCAGTTTGCGTGGTCGTCCGGAACGTTTTTTCGCGTTAGTTGCACCGTCGTGCTTCCATCTCATGATAACATCCGCTACAGTCGACTTTGGTATATCATGTTTGGCTGCAATGTTTCGTATAGAAACATTACTTAAATAACATCCGATGACGAGTCCACGTTGGAACTCGGAGAGTTCACGTCCGCGCGGCATGGCTTCACAACAGTTACTGATAACTTAACAGAACACCTCAGCATTATAGTTTCGCCACGCTTTTTCCCAGCATACCTTTCGGCGAAGGTGATATTTGCAGAAATGCGGATTTTCCGAGGTGTCCGAATACTTTTGATCATATAGTGTATATATATATATATATATATATATATATATATATATATATATATATATATATTGGATTTCGAGCTTTTTTATTAAAAAAAATATTTGAAAGGAGTATAGCCTAGTGATAATTTATCATAATTTTATCATCATTGTTTAACAGCGCTTCTAATCATTTAAGTGGGGAAGCAATAGTTCCATGTACCGAACGCCACTGTTAATAAGTATCAAATTTCATATCAGTTTCATTAATCGATTTTTGTCTCACTTTGATCCTGTGAATATGCGTGCTTTTTATTTGGATTTATTTTGAACTCTCGAATTGGCTACTTACTTGCTCGAGCTAAAGGTGACCCTCGGGACACACACCCTTACGTCATGGGGAAATGACTCTCCTGACTGCTACCTTTTTCTTTATCTTCAACCCTATATAGCCATATAACCCTAAATAATTTGGTTATCCGATTTTATGAATAATTCAAGATGATGGAATATGCTGGAAATCCGAAAATGAATTTGACGTATTAACCCTTTCATGCCGTATGGGCGCAAATGAGACCATCAAATTTTATGAGATTTTAGTCATTCTGGAGATAAGCACACCGGACAAAAAATTAGTCACCGATAGTAGGAAGTTCAAGGTCACACAGAGGGCGCTGATGTAGCATTGGTAAGTGACAAGTAGCGGTGACGTAGCACACAGGATCAGATCTGTTTCGTGAGGTGGTGAAGAACAAAGTGTGTGTTGGATATAGTCTGCAAAATGGGTCGTGAGGCAGACGTTACTCAGTGGCAAAAAGGAGCCATCGTGTTGGGCAGAGCCCACGGACAAAATGTCTGAAGTAGCCCAATTTGTTGGTGTGTCAACGCGTACTGTCCAGCGAGTTTACAAAGAGTGGTGTAGTTCGCAATCAACTGACAATCGACGGCGTAACTGTGGCCGGAAAACAATTCTCGACAATAGGGGCCGCCGCCATGTTTCTCGTCTAGTAACTGCAAATCGTTTTCAAACCAGAGAACAATTGCTCCAAGAAACCAATGAGGTTCTCAAGCGACCAATTTCCGAACGGACATTGCGACGAGAACTGCATGCGATGGACATCTGGAGCAGGGTACCACGGAAGAGGCCGCTGTTAACAGCAAGTCACAAATTGGCACGTTATAAATGGGCTCAGAGGCACAAAAACTGGACTGCGGCAGATTGGAAACGTGTAATTTGGTCCGATGAGTCCCGTTTTTGTTTGTTCTCCAATGATGGGAGGCGACGAGTACATCGCAGGTCCAATGAAGCCTTTAATCCTGAATGCGTCGAAGGTGTTGTTCAGGCTGGAAACAGAAAGTGAAGCGCAGGAATAGACACCCACGGACTCTGGCGGAACTTCGGGACCGGCTGATGAACGAGTGGCAGCAAATCGATGTTCATTACATGCACAACCTCGTAGAGTCTCTGCCTCGCCGGATTCGTGCGGTTATCAAGGCCAGAGGCGCCGTCACACGTTATTAGGTACATTTACCTGGGGCTGTGTTGTAGGCCAGTATGAATGTGGCTACAGTAACTGATAGACAGACTGGTAAAAATCTGCACTCTGTATTTACACCTGTGTTAAATATAATATCGAAATTCAATACAGAATAATAAAATAATAAAATAATAGGAAAAGCGGGAACCGGCCAGGAAGCCAACCGCAAACCAACCATAAGGATTCTGTTATTCTCATTACGTGCGCGAGTGAGTCGAGTACAGTCCGCCTTGGCTATAGGAGACGCGTAACACGTAAGAAACCCTTCCTTTCTGAAGAGTGTGTGCTACACAAATGCTCGTATTCGAAGTTGTATTCTAAGTAAGAGATACGATCAGGAACATATATCTGGTGGAAAACTTTAATAGAACCAATACACAGTATATGCTATCTGTCGTTATGAGAAGGTTAGGATACATTAGGAGAGGAAGGTGGGGCCAAGGGCGAATGCCCGCAAAAGCGGCCCCCTCCCTCATAGAATCTCCGACGCAGTTACCTAAAACCTTGGACAAAACAAGACCTTAATCGCAAATAATCGCTTATCATTTTTAAATTAAAGTTTCAAACTGGGATAACTCCTATTAGCTTTTATTTATTTATTTTTTACTGGATTAAAACTAAGATAATCTCATCTCGAATTAATTAACACTAAATGGAATACGCTTTCTTATACCTATTAAATATAGTATTACGCTTTACGTACTAAAAGTTAAGCAGTATTTCAACAAGAGTAGAAAAACTAAATCTGCTTCCCGTTCGACAACGTAAATAAATTTCTTCCAAAAACTCCTTCTTATTCGTAGTTTTTGTTTCCGCATCTTTTAGTATTCATTGCCACCCCATTATAAACCAAAATTTATACATCGCTTCTGAGGCGTTCTTTCTCATTTTTCGTACGCCATTTTTTCATTAAAATAAAAATAAAATTGCTTTACAATTTTCCCCACGTGAGATATTTCATCCTTTTTCGGCGTTAACAAGTTCCCCATTCGGCGAATAGACGACACTAATAAAATAGATGCGTGCAGTCAGCTATTTCCCATAAACCAATTTTATATAAACGTCTCCCTGAAATGGGTTAAAAAGTTTCCTGAATGGGGACAAAAAAAAAGAGAAAAAGTATGAAAATTTGCTTTAAAATGACTTCCACAACAAACTCAAGTCGAAAAATTCAAAAGTTTCCCCATATATATATATATATATATATTATATATATATATATATATATATATATATATATATATATATATATATATATATATTACACCTTTATTATAACTTCTTTACCTTTATTTTTTCTTATTAAGCGTACGTTTTGTACTCTTCTTTCCCACATTTCTTACACCTGTCCTTTCTATATTTTCATCTTATCCATCGCATAACCACTTAACCAGGTGTGGTTCATTTAGAATCACCAATTACACTGGCCAACAAAATGAAACTTTTTTCCTCATCACAAACATGATCACACTTTTCTTAATGCATTTTTCGCGCTGATTCCGAATCTGGTTTTAGTTTTTTTCTAGCACGTATAGTTATATAGATACACTGGTTTTGATATTTTTAAGTTTTTGATATTGCTATAAGAAAATTTATGGATGTATAGATCACACTTAGGAATGCTAAACAACAAATACATCATATACTTTATTCAATGTACTTATAAATAAAGAATATATACATTATTTTATTAAAAGCGCTGTGAGTGTGATTTCCTTTTGTAAATTTGGCCTGGATTGTCACGATACAGCATCCAACAATGGTCCGCCATCATGCTTTCATTCCAATATCCTTGGTAGCGCTTCTCCATCATCTGAATATCTTGATGGAAGCGCTCTCCTTGCTCGTCACTCACTGCACCGAGGTTTTCAGGAAAGAAATCTAAGTGGGAATGCAGGAAGTGAATTTTTAACGACATTCGACACTCCATTTCTTTGAAGGCATCAAGGAGGTTCTTGACTCCATCCTTATACGCAGGTGACTTGTTGCTTCCAAGAAGGTTTTCACATATCCATTTGAACGCCAGCCAAGCCTTCAATTCCAGCGGACTTAGGACTTTTTCAAATTCAGTGTCATTCAAAACCTCCCTTATTTGTGACCCAACAAAAATTCCTTCCTTCAATTTTGCTGCAGTAACCTTCGGAAATTTCCTTGAAAGGTATTGGAACCCTTCAGAATTGACTTTACCCATTGCTTTAACAAAATTCTTCATTAAACCAAGTTTAATGTGAAGAGGTGGCAGATAGATCTTTTGGGGATCCACTAAAGGGACAGACTGGTCATTGCTTATCCCTGGGACATATGTATACCTGAGTGGCCAGTCACTTTTGGTGTAATGTTCTATAGTGGCGCGACTGTCCCACAGGCAAAGGAAACAACAAAATTTTGTGAATCCTGACTGCATACCCATAAGCATTCCTATAACTTTTAGATCTCCACAAACATTCCATTGATGACTGTCGTATTTGATTGCCTTAAGTAGTATATCCATATTGTCATATGTCTCTTTTAGATGGACGGAGTGGGCAATGGGGATGGATGGCATTATATTACCATTATGCAAAAGAACTGCTTTCAGGCTTCTCTGCGACGAATCAATAAAGAGGCGCCACTCAGATGCCACATACGTCTGAGATATGGCTGTAAATAGTCCATTGATGTCATGGCAATAACAGAGAGGACCGTCTACTGAAAAGAATGCTGTTAATTCAAAATTCCGCTTTCGGTAGTAACTAATACGAACATTGTCCTCAAGTAAATTGTTCTCCTTTAGTCTTGAGGCGAGAAGCTCTGAGTTCTCTTTAGACAGCGATAAGTCTCTAACAAGATCATTCAACTGTCCTTGGGTTAACTTTTTAGGCTCTAAATGTCTACCTTCAAAAGTGTACTCTGGTTCTGTAGATGGTCCGGAAACGCCAGTTGCATCTTCATCACTTTGCATGTCATCTATGATAGAATCTAGCCTATCACTTGGGGGAATTGGAATGGGCAATGTTTCATCGTTTTACTGGTCTACGTGCTGAATCCAAGTTTGGATATACAATCTGGTGTTTGTTCTTGGCAGAAAACCCCATTAAGTTCACACTACACAAAATAACAGTCTTCATGATGAGCTCTCGGCTCCCTCCATATCATGGGTATGGCAAATGGCATTGAAGCTTTCTTTTTGTTAAGCCAATCACGTAATCCATTTGAACAGCCAGAACAGATTTGATGTGGCGCCCATGGTTTATCTTGGTCACCTAGATGGCAACCAAAGTATAGCTTGTATATTTTCTTAATGTCGGTTGTAATACTTCGTCGCTGTGTTTTAGTTGTCAACTGGCCGCATACGAAACAGAACTTGTCGGGGTCATTCTTACATTGTCGAGGCATGTTGACTGACCTGAGCAAACTATAAATTAAAAAAAAATGTACACCAACTTGACACAACAAGTTCTTGGACTGGACTGATCTTTTGACACACAAAGCACGGCGTTGTTGCCTGAATCACAATGCTGCTAGACGTAAAAGCTCACACCTGAAATACATAAGATGTATAATTAAGATAATTGAAATAAATAAGATGAATAAAAAAAAACACAATAAAATAAACACAATCAAATGTTGAAATATTAGTATTTTGCCTATTTGAAATGGTTAAATCTGTGTAGTTATATATATGCCTTCATCTTGAAAACTATACGTGCTAGAAAAAATCTGAATGCAGTTTTGGAATCAGCGTGAAAAATGCTATCCAGCCACCACAAATTTTACTCTGATGAAAAATCTTTGTTGACCATTGTTATTATCCATCCTTTAGTCATATTTTTACCACTCTTATCCCATCTTATCCGTGTTTTACCCTTATCACGACTTCTCCTTTCCACCTTTCACCTTCTTGTGCATCTTTCACTCTCACCTTTTATACCTATTTTATCCATCTTTTATGAGTCCTTTACCTCTTTTCATTCTTACTTCATTTTCGATGTGGCATTTTCTGCCCCACTTTTACGTTCTTTCAATCATCTTTCCTACATCCATTTTTACCATCACCTCACCTTTTTCTCTTCATTTAGGAATCATACGTTTTTTACTTACTCACTCTCTCTCTCTCTCTCTCTCTCTCTCTCTCTCTCTCTCTCTCTCTCTCTTTCCTTAATCTCTATTTTATTCAATATTTTTATTTTTATCCCCTTTTTATACCTTGATTTACCTTTTTCTTTTATATTTCCCTTCTGTTATAGGACGATCGTGTATTTACTATTTTGTGTTTTACGTGTTCTAATTTCCTCTTAGAAGAACAAGGCCTTTGTAGCACTTTTACCTTTTATTACGTCACTAACGTAGTTTTCGCTTTTAGTTTCTCGTTCAGATTTTTAAAATCTCCAAATTGGATGGTAGACACGGACAAAAATATAAATTTAGCTATTCCTTCATTTCTATTTACTTATTTAGGCAGTTTCTCTTAAAATCATTATTATGATTTTATTAGCGCGAAAATTTACTAAATCTTAATACCTTATTGCGGCTGTTTCGTGCGACGGTCGTGCGCATTACGCGGAGTTTCATTCCTCATATACTGTAGAAGTCAGGACCTGAGATTGTATCACTTATTTTGTAAATATTGAAATTTAGTAACGTTCACCAACTACATTTGCTTTCAGTTTTTTCCTTCTCAGTTTTTTTCATAGCTGCGAGCCAATTTTGGCGAATTTGCGAACATTTACTCCCTGACTAATAATGTGATTTCCTCCTTCCTTCCGAGCTGGTAAAATCGTCCGGTTTCTACGATGTTAAAAAGAGGAAAGTAGTTTTACAATCTGTCTTTTCTTTGTTCCCAGATAAATTGTACATCGTAAAAAGGCTTTGTTTGGGGATGTATAAGGAATAGCGTGAAACTGACATATACCGTGTAATATATATATATATGTATACAGTATATATATATATATATATATATATATATAATATATATATTATATATAATATATATATATATATATATATATTAATTTCGGGCGGGGGTGGAGGGGGAAGTTTTGTGAAATTGTACTTTTCAGCGACTTTCTTCCGGCACTTGTACCTACCTATATTTATACTTATACAAATTCGGGTTGATTTTAGAGGACATGACGTTGTTTGACTTTATGCAGAGGTTGTTGGTAGAGAGTGTAAAGAAAAGTGGTTCAATACAGAACATCGTTTCAAAAAATGTAGTTGCTCCACTTGCTGCACCGATTATGGAACGATTTCTTGGTAAAACGAATGGTCCATCATAGAACTTGTTGGAACGTCCTTCTTTTCTCATCGATTTTGAACCAATTATCTCGACATTAAAATTATAATTGGTTGAAAATAGGTTCAGAAAGGAAAGAGGGACCATTCGTTTTACCAAGATATTGTTCTATAATTGGTTCAAATGGGGCAATAAATTTTTTAGAAAAGGTGTTCTATATTGAGCAATTTAACTTTACGTTGTAATTTGAGCATTGCCTTCGTGCTACGCATTTTTCGTAAGGGTTTTTCAGTAATTTAGAAACGGTGCAGTTCAGTCACGCGTTCTCTACCACAAATTGATTACCGCTGATTAAATGTGACATTTTTGTTATGCTTTTACAAAACCTTCTTACATAGCACTCCAATTTTTAACTCACCCTCGGGTACTTCGTGGAAGTAATGCTGTGGAGAGTAAGTGAAAAATCTTTCTCACCTTGGCCGCACCTCATCTTAAACTTTAATTAACTGAAATAGGCCCATATGGAAAAATTAAGAAGGTAAACAGGTTACTAAATTTTGAATATATTAATATTAACCAATGAATTTCACAATTGTATATAGTTATCACTTTAAAAACTCTCTCTCTCTCTCTCTCTCTCTCTCTCTCGCTCTCGCTCTCTCTCTCTCTCTCTCTCTCTCTCTCTATATATATATATATATATATATATATATATGCGCCTCGGTGCTGTAGTGGTGAGCGTCACTGATTGCGAATTCATCGGCCCCGGATTGAGACCCGGTGACGGCAAGCGACATGCAGCAAAACCCAGCTGTTCATCCTTCCACACAATAAAGAAATTGGTTGGTAGTAAGAGTGTGCGATTCGGATATTTTTATTTCGATTCGATTTTCGATTCGATTCGGCCACTTGTTTTCGATTCGATTCGACTGCGACTGTGCACTGCACTCACCTATACTTTACAATTTACATGCACCAGCACCAACAGAACAACATACATGCACCAACAACAACATAATGAAAAGCGTAATAAACAACTGAACCCAAAGAACTGGTCCAAACTTGTCACACTGCAAGGCGCGCGCACGTGATTCTGTGACATCACAAACTCAAAAGCTGACCATGCGCATTGAGCGCACTCAGATCTTTATAAAAGCCTAATCTCTCAAAATTTTATAACGTTATTATTATATATATATATATATATATATATATATATATATATATATATATATATTTCAATTGTTATTCCATTCCACGGTTTCGACATTCCATGGTTTTGGGGTAGTGCCAGTTTATCGTCTCGACAGGTTACAGTTAGCGAATCGAAGAATCGAAATTTTTTAGCTCTAAGTCGGGTCGGGTTTCGATTTTTTTACTGAATCGACCCGAATCGACATTTTCGATTAATCGCACAGGCCTAATTGGTAGATGAATGGGTACCCTGGGTAGTCTAGTGGTTAAGGCGCTGGCTGCTGGTGGGGCGTGGTTCGGATTCCACATTAAACTGTAGGTCTAAAGTGGAGTGACAAGCTTGACCTTCGTCAGAATGAACAATTCTGGCAGAAGCTAAACCAAGGTTTTATATATATATATATATATATATATATTCCATTTACATTTCCAGATTCAGTATTCAGTTTGGTAACATTTCTCATGATCACTCACTTAAGGTCTTTTCGGTTTGAAGCACAGTGAAAAAGCAAAAGAAAATACTATTTCTAGGTAGACACTGTCGCTATATATATATATATATATATATATATATATATATATATATATATATAATATATACTGTATATATATTTTACAAAAGTACATTTTATGGTGGAAAAATGTATAATAGTTTAACTAGAATAGATTGAAAATTGGGAAATGTCTCGTAAAATTTTCTCAAATAGGTCTTTATTTGCGTTCTTTCGACGCCAAAACGAATTCGCAAAGATAGGAGTCAATCATTTCATGTTTGGTCCCACTTTGCCGCTTATTCCGTCTTTTCAACGATTAGGTTAGGTTAGGTTGTAGGATTGAAAAACTTTACTGTCGCTTCTTCGGACTGCGCATTAGTGTAAAGCCACTGTAAACTCCTTTTATCACTTATTTGAATCCATAAATTAAAATATAATTTGTAGCAAATATTACGTTCAAATAATAGATTTCTCCAATGAAGAAAGTACTTTTTTTTAACATATGTGTGCATTTTCTACCCACAAATATTATTTTCTTTTGTTTTTTCTCAATGTTTCAAACCGAAAAAATTACTCTTATATAAAAGTCATAGACTGTACTTGAATATTATTTATTTATTATTATTATTATATATTATACTAATGCATAGGCCTACGTACAATATATTATTACACTATTATTAATTTTAGCCACAATAAACATAAATCTATGATAAACCCTTTCACTCCCCCCATGAAACATGTTTGGCTACTATACAAAACCGCGACATTTTCACATTAAATTCCGTATCACGACATTTACCCAATCTAAAAACTTACTAAATTTAATCAAACTTAACCAAACGTTATCTAACTCAGCGTAACCTAACCTAACCTAGCCTAACTTTAATTATATTTCCTTTTTCATGATAATAAATAGAATTTATAAAGATAAACCACCGCAACACCGGTAATGTCGTGATACGCACTTTCGCGTCGCGATGGGCTGCGTATCCTCAAGATTGTCGCGATTTCGTAGAGAAGACAAGAACACATTATTATCTCAGCCCATCTGTGCATGAGAACCATTGATCCTCGCATTGATATTCTTTAAGCTTATTCCTGATTAAGGTGTGCACGTAAAGTAAAAGACTAATTTTTATGGTCGCAAAAGTTAAGTGAAGTTTGAAGCTTTGGAATTTTGGAACAGAGGTCGGGAGTCGGGAGTGACGTCACGAATAAAATTGTTCCTTTTCATCACAACTTTTTTTCGTTATTTTTAATTTTTTTTTCATGATGGGAAAGTTTCCTCATCGGTTTTCTTCATATTTACTTTCAACACACACACACACACCACACACACACACACACACACACACACACACACATATATATATATATATATAAATATATAACATCGAATACTTGAACTAATACGCTAACATTCTATATGTTAGTTTGTCAGGATGTGACAGCTCGTTCGTTCGATGTTTGAAGGCACATAAGATGTATTTATTTACAGATGAAGACGCGTCCACTGTAAGTGATTTTCAAACAGTTTTCCCTCAGAATTTTTTTTTGCGGCTTCAAACATCAAACAGGTAAGGTGGCTTATATTCTGTACCCGCCTGGGTAGCTGCTACCTAAAACACTGGGGCTGCAAATCTGAAGCATAGTGGTTTGGTGGACTTTGTAATTTCAGATTTGAAAAATTAAGGGGTTTCCTTTAGATCAACCTTGGTGGGGTCAGGGTTTGGATTCCACGCTAAAGCTCAGGTTCCCCCTACTCCCCTAAGGTGGGGCAACAAGGTGGACCTTCGCCTGATTGAACGATTCAGGCGGAACTGTTGACAGAACAAGAGAGAAGTACAATCAAATCAAACACTCGAGATCCCAAGTAAAGTTCTGTCATTTTTAGTGTTTTTCCCTTCATGCACCTGTTCAAGGCACGAGCAGCTCCCAGTATCATTGGCGAATATTTAGAGGACCAAAGTACTATATGAAGAATGAATCACTTGCGCAAATGCTTTAGCAAATGATATATAAAAATTCCAACATATATAGATATTTATATATGTAAAGCCTATCATATCGTGAACCACAATATTTTACTTAAAAACTAGAGGATGGGACAGTTTTTTGTACATGTTAAATTTATTGAAATTTTGGTATACCCACCAGTTATTTGCGTTAAATGGGGCAATGTATTGTCCAAGTGTTTTGGTTCCTCCCGCGGAGTGAGTCAAGGCTCCCTGATCCCTCATCTGTTGTTTAATGTTTATAGTAATGGTTTAATTACTTCACTTAATGAGGCAACACTTGGATATTGTATAGATAATATGAGTATAAATAATTTAATCTATGCTCTATGCTGGTGATATGGTGTTAACAAGTCCTGTTAAAGGACTGAACTGTCTTCTAAAAATATGGGAATTTATTCGCAGAACTATGATCAGTGGCGTAGCTAGAAATTTTTGGTGGGAGGGCAAAGGCCCAAATTTTTTGACAAACGGGCGTGACAAAGATACTGTTTATCAATCATCTATCTCATCAAGCATAACAATTTACGAGCAATGCAAAGAATCTATTAAGTGCGAGGAACACATATGATAACACACCTGCATTAAATGAAATGAAAGAAAATGATTCACAAGGGAAAACACACACTGCACTCTGTGTAACAATGGACCACAAAATTTGCAACATTACATATTATACTGCCCAGCATAACAGAATGAAAAAAATAATGTGGCTACAACAACCATATATTAAAAACACGTAAAAATTAATTGGAGCTCTTCTTTTACGTACAAATACAAGTGAAACAGAAAAGAAGGGAAGTGTTATTCAAATTTTGGGAGGAATTTATGGTCACACAAACGACAGACGCACTCACACATCAAATTTTCCGACAGAGGAAGAAATTTTCCAACAAAATCCTTTCTGAGGCTTGGTGGGGGGGCGATCGCCACCCCTGCCCTCCCTCTAGCTACGCCACTGACCATGATATTCTTTTTAATGTTACAAAAACTGAGGTTATGCAATTCAATCTCAAAAGCTCTAATCAGTCAGCTGATATTAGTTTCAAAATGAGAGGTGAACCAATAGAGGAAGTACAAGAATTTAAGTATTTGGGTCAAATTAATTATCACTAGCTCCTTTAGTAATGACTCGGATATAAGAAAACAATATCGAAGCCTCTGTGCAAACACGACTATGAGGAACTTCCGATTCTGTACAAGTGAAGCTAAAGACGCTCTTTCATACTTTCTGCACTAATATATATGGACAGCAATTCGGGGTGAATTATAAAAAACGTTCTGGCAGAACCGTAAACTTGCTTTAAACATATCTTTCAGACTCCTACATGAGGTAGGGGAACATGGGGCATAACGGAACCCTTAAACAAGATTACATTTTTAGACTTGATATCAAATATTTTTTAAATTATTTATTGCTCTGGTGGCATTTTTAACGTGTTTTCTATCAGAGTGTGTCGTTCGATTTCGATTTTCTTTCAAGAGAAACACGTTATGTGAATTTAAAAAAGAGAATGCAATTTTTGGAAGTAAAAAAGTTGGGGGCATGATGGAACCCTGGGTACCGTTTTACCGCAACGGTTTGCCCGATTTACTGTTGCATAAAACTAATTACGAGGCATTCCATGTCAAGTGTACACGCTTTTTGGTGATTTCTGCCACTCATCTCACCGATTTTAATGATTTTTGGTGTGGTAGTTGGGTATGATGAGTAATGAAGCGTGACCAAATTTTAGCCACTTGGGTCAAATAGTTTGGGAGTAATGGCCCCCTCCCCGCAAATTTGGGGTCACCAGCGTAACCTCGTGATTTTGAAATGTCATAAGTTCATAACTCAGGATATAATGGATGGATTTTAATGATTTTGGTGTCAAAATGCTCAGAAGACAGCAGAATAACTTTAATTTTATGCACAGAGTGCGTACATTCCGTTAAAAAAAGTTGCATTTATATTTCACCTTTGACCTTGACCTTAGGTCAGAGTTCAAAATTCAAGCAAAAAATTGGAGTGGGATCTCCATGGGTTTGCTTTCCACAAGCATTTGAAATTGTGCATGTTGAAAATTTTGAGCATTTTATTTAAGATAACTTCACAAATAGTTCATATATATACATATTATAATATAGCTACATATATGATTTGATATATACATATAGGTAAGCATCAAGATTTTTACAAACAAATTATTTGGCTCTCTAAAAGTATCAATAATTTTTATCACAAATCCTATATAATTTTTGCAGTTAAAAATAACTTGAAATTTAGGTGTTTGAAGTCTGAACAGTGAACAATGACTAACTTGTACAGGTATTTCTTATGAATTAGCACTTCATATTGCCGTGCTGAACCTGAAAAATATAAATTTTATACCTATTAAAAATTTAAGTAAAATTATCATGATAAGGAGTTGTTTAAAAAATTAATTAGCAAGGTAGGTAGTTAAATCCCTTAGTTACCTTCCAAGGCCTAGGTGTGTACCTCGTTCCAACTTCCAAAGGACCTAGGCCTAGATACTATGCAAGGTGCCAAAACAGGTTTTTTTCATTCCGTATTAGTTTAGAGATCTTATATATTCTACTGTATGGCAGAAACAAGCATAGACATCGGGCACGCGCTTGTGGAGAAAATAAATTTTCTAACCTCTAAGCTACCAGGATTCTAACCCAGGACCATTTATTCACAGTCACAGGCTCTAACGACTAGAGGGTTAAAGGGATTTCCGCTATTTAATAATAATTTACTATTAGGAAGCTGTACAATTTAAGATAGACTAATACTTAGAACTGTATTCTTAAGTATAATTATTAAAATCTAGTTAGTTACAGTATATAGGCATACATGTCACTAAGCAATTTAAATAGCAGTACTCACATTTTCCATGCAGTTGTAAGTTTTTGATTATATGCTTTTGACAATAAGTTTGTATCCAGTTTCTTGATTACTTTTTAAGATGACGCTTTTTCAAGATCATATTGGCTTCATTGGTTTCCTTTTTTGTGATTGTATATGTTCTTCCAGTAGCTGTCGTTGAGTTTATGATTGTGAGGATGTCGGACAAATCTACTGTAAGTATATCAGGATTTTCAGGATAAGTAAATGACTTGTTTGGGCCACAAGGGTGAAGGAAGTTTACTTTCATTTCACCATCCGATGGTCCCTTGCCATGGCTGGTAGCAAAAAAATGCCACTCAGCCTTAACTCCAAATTCTTCATGGTGGCGGCATAAATTTAAAAAGTTTTTGCAGTTTTTGTATTGACCTGCGCATCCGTCGGTAAAATAGATAATTCTGTTTAGTAGCTGAAAATTTGACTTAAGATGATTTATTAAAACTTTTATGAATAGATGCACTGTAACAGTATCATGTGTATTACACTCTGAGATAATAGAGAGCTGTGATTGACTTTTTCTTGCTCTTTGTAATAATAAACCCATGGATGAAGAGTCGCTTGGCAATTATTCCAGTGAAATCCTTGAGCACAATCTTGGACTACAAAGGAATAGTTTTCGGAAAAGTCCCCACTCACCCAAAAATCGCCTTCATCCAGTTCATTTTTTCTTTTTTCTAAATACTTGGCTTGTTGTTTGGCAATGAAATCATGATGCCTTAGTCGAGTTAGTCGAGAAATAAAGGTATCTAGGAAATCTTCTAAATTTTGAATAACAGTCCAGCTGAGATCGATCTGTTGTCCACTGTTTGTACTAGATTTCATCAATACCTTTTTCTTCGTAACATGTAAGAAGAGTTTCCTTTAGCGAATCAGGTCGAGGGCATTGATCACACTCTCCTAAATAGCAAGAAGGTTGATTTTTGTCACAAATAATTTTGGCTAAAGCGCAGTGGTAACTACTCAACGGAGTTCTTCCTCACTGGTAATTTCTGCCATTCTAGAACCTGTCATCATTAACTTAACATTCTGATGAATTGTGCAGACGCACACACTATGCGTCCCACTTGCTCCCGCCAAAACACATTCTTTGGGGCGTAGCATCGCAAATTTCGAAAATCCTATAGAGAGAGCTGAAAACTTAAACTTAAATTGTTGATATGCTTCTTTTAGATTACATAAAACTAACCTCTTTTGATATTTTTTTTTGTTCACCATTTTCTTTTATTGTTACGCAATCTTTCTTGCCTGCCATTTGTCTACTTACTTCATCATTTCTGAAAAACTCTTTAACAATGTTAGACTGTTAGTTACTTCCGGTGGCAATTCCTTCCCCATTTTTGGATTCGGTGACGACAATACTCCCTTTTCTTTTGCAAGCTGCTGAGCCTGAACAGCCATTCTTTGTGAACAGTTAAATTCTTGAATTAGTTTTCTTACACTCATTGATGGTGCAAAAACAGTTAGAATCATAATTTGGTCATGTTTATCTGAGTTTTAATATTTATTTTTCAATGTTTGGACAACTACTTCTGGCTCGGACAGTTGGTCTACATTTGATGGACCTGGCTCTTGAGGAATTTCACCTACCATATCTAAGTATTTCTTACTGAACTTTGTATTTTGGCCATTTTTGTTGGGAGGTATGCTTCATTTCTTTGAATATTGCGCTTGGCAATCGGACTTTCCCCAATCATGGCGATTGTCTCATTCATTGCTGACAATTCAGCCTCCTTGTCAACAAAACCATCATCTGATGACACAGTTTCCATAGTAGTATCAGACGAGCTTGATGATAATATTTCTGGTTCTGCTATATTTTGAACTTGTAAAATAAGTAAGGAAAATTTTTTTCTGCATGATGAACATAACTTTTGGCCTGGCTTCAAATGATTTGGAAATTTTTCTATCAGTGATTGTGAAGCAGGCCGAAGATCAGAAGATTTTAACTTATTGTGGGAATTGAATGGATCACAACAATATTTTGATGACACTTTATTAGCATATAGTCAAAACCTGAACACACAAATTTAACATGATTAAATATACAAATTATATAGGTACTGTGATGAAAATTATTGTTCTTTTAGAGCAGCAAATACCTTAATATTTGCAAAAATCTTAATACATACAGTTTATTTATCAAACCATGAATGTAGCTATATTTATACATATATATACATACATACATACATACATATGAACTATTTGTTAAGTTATCTTTAAAATGCTCAAAATTTTAAACATGCACAATTTCAAATGCTTGTGGAAAGCAAACCCATGGAGATCCCACTCCAATTTTTTGTTTGAATATGCTTCATCTAAAGGTCTTTACTTATGCCACTTTTCATGACCTTGAATTTTGAACTCTGACCTGAGGTCAAGGTCAAAGGTGAAATATAAATGCAACTTTTTTTTAACGGAATGTACGCACTCTGTGCATAAAATTAAAGTTATTCTGCTGTCTTTTCTGAGCATTTTGACACCAAAATCATTAAAATCCATCCATTAGATCCTGAGTTATGACCTTTCAAAATCACGAGGTTACGCTGGTGACCCCAAATTTGGGTGGGGGGGGTCATTACTCCCAAACTATTTGACCTAAGTGGCTAAAATTTGGTCACGCTTCATTACTCATCATACCCAACTACCACACCAAAAATCATTAAAATCAGTGAGATGACCTGACATAAGGTGTGTACACTCGACATGGAATGCCTCTTATTAGTGATTGTTTTATTAACTGCATTGTTCGATAAGGCTATTTTAATGCTGTTTATATTTTTAGGTGGCTTCCATATTACAAACGTGGCAATAGATATTTAAAGAACATGAAACGATCAGACATTGACATATTTCGGAAATGAACACGTCATCTGAATCAGCCAATCCTGAACATTACTCGAGTGCAGTGTGACTTCTGGAATTATCATTATGACGTTCACAGTGCAGTTTTTTTCTGATTTGAACAACGGGGCAAGACGGAACCTTAGGGTTCCTTAGGGTTCCGTCTTGCCCCGTTGTTCAAATCCAGAGAAAACTAGATCACAGGGGACACCATGATGATAATTCCAGGGGTCACACTGTACTTACGCATACCTCAATAGGCTTACAGCTATCAAAGAAAGTACCTTGCTATTCATACAGATCTAAATAGATAAAGATGGAAGCTAAGCACTTCAAAGATGGAAGCTAAGCACTTCAGTAACATCAGATGGCGGAAAATCAGATAATAGCTGTTTCTAAGTAATTGCGATGCCAGACGGCAACTGAGCCCTTATCACGCCAGACCGAACTGGATGAAAGCAGACGGCATCACCAGTACAGGCTACAGAAGGAGGGTTCCGTTATGCCCCATGTTCTCCTACCCCCAAGATGCTCAGCTTCGCAAATGCTTGCTAACCACAACGTCTCGACCTTCATGGAGCTGACAAGACCTGTTCATACAGTCTAATGCAAAGAATTAAAAAAATCAGCCAACCCAATTATTCAAGCTATTCATCAGTCCTGCCATATGTCATCTAAGTTATGGAGTCCATGGTATGAAAATGTTTGTCTGTAGCTCCACTTAACTTTGACATTGCTATTTTTCATTATTTATATTTCTTTTCTTAGTAATTGTATTTTTATTTTTTATTATTTTATTTATTTATTTATTTCTCGTTTCAGTATATATATAATATATATATATATATATATATATATATGTTCAAAGATTGAAATTTAAACGTAAGTAGAGAGATTTTTCGTTCTCATGGAGATGAATGAAAAAGATTGCAGCAATTTAAGAGTAAATTGAAAATACGGATTCCAAAGCTAGCTCTGGCGTTGGCTATATTTAAACGTTAAATATGGCACTTGTCTGGCACTATTAAGGTTATAAGTAAAGAGTAGATAGTATTTGCGTTCCTTACAATGCTTCCATGCGACAGGATCTCGGGACTTAATAAATTTATGGGATTTAGATGGAGATTCATTGGTTGTCATAAAATGGTTTTACCGCAAAACTGTTTTGGTGATGATGAATGGCGTTCCATGCAGAGTAGTCCTACTTTATTTGAAAGGACTCACGCGGTAGCTGCTCACAAAGCCGAGGATTAAGTTTTCTTATTTAGGGTCATTCGTATTTGGGGGATAGTCTTTTGCTGCATTAAATCTAATAAATATTTGATCAAGTGAAATATACTGTAAGGAGGTAGTTTTAATGACAAACTTCACACATATATATATATATATATATATATATATATATTATATATATATATTGTGAGAAAAGGTAATTTACGGGATGAATGAACTGGATTATATATCTAACAGAGGTTCCCTTCGCACTGTATGAAGCCACTGGAAAAGAGACGAGAGGGAATTATTAATGAAAGTTATGAGAATGCTTTCGCAATCATAGAAAGGCACGAACATGCAACGCGAAAAGGTAATTCATGATTATATGCAGTTAGCCGCGCCCTTTTCATATCAACAACAGCACGCACTCGAAGCACGAAGTCACCCAAATAAACAAAACATCTCCATAATACGCCAAGTACTGCTTTCAGAACCATAATAAAGACTAAAAGTGGTATTAAATTATGTAGGGGGGGGGGGATGTGCACACGCGCGATTCTTTAATTATGCCACACTTTCAAAACATAATTAAAAATGGATTAATTTAACGTTCGTAAGGCTTGACATGATTATTGTGGACTCGCTCAAAGTGTTCTCCCCTTTGCGAAATTAGGTGACGAATCCGGGCAGCGTAATTTCTTATCACGACCTGCAGCGCTTCGTTAGAAATGGAGCGGGTTTTCACGTTCATTCGCTGCTTTTAGAGCTTTCAGTGTCAAGGGATTTCCTTTGAAGTCGGTGTCCTTTTAGATAGTCCCACATAAAGAAATCACAAGGATTGAGGTCAGGCGACATAAGGGGAATTTCATTTTGGACTTTTTTTGCATGAAGCATTTGGCAAGAGAGTCCTGTCTAGCAAGTACTTCAACCTTCACAACTGCAGTCTTTCGTGGCCTCCTCTTTCACACACACACACATATATATATATATATATATGTGTGTGTGTGTGTGTGTATATATATGGTAATAATAATGATAAACTTTATTGGCAGGAGAAAAATCCTACAAAAAGTATAATATTCAACAGGATGACAAACGATACCACAAATTATTAAACAATAAATTCAAAAACTAAAAAATATTAGGACTATAAAAGGAATAAGAGTAATACACGTAATAAAAAGATTAATAATAAAATTAATAATAAAAACTGCCCAAAGCTAATACGAGAAAATCAAAATAAAAAGTACGTGTAATAAGAACGCCAATTTAGGTGTTATGTAGAGCTGAAGATAAACACTTTCATACCAAGAAGTCTATATAGTCTAGAAAACATAAAGATGAGCTGATGAATAGCTTGGACAATTGGATTGTCTGAGTTTTTAATTCTTCGCATTAGACTGTATTGAGCGCGTCTTGCTACCTCAGGGAGGATTGAAATGTTGCGGTTAGTAAGCATTTGAGGAGCTAAGCATCTTGGAGATAACTTATGCAGCAGTCTAAAACATTTGTTATAAAGCAAATTTACGGTTCTGTAAGAACCTTTTTATAATTAACTCGGAGTTGTTGCTCATAAATATTAGTGCAGAAAGTAGGAAAAAGTGTCCTTAGCCTCGCTTGTACAGAATCTGAAGTCCCTCGTAATCATGTTTCCTTTATCACGGTAAGTTCGATATAGTTTCCTCATATCTGAATCATCACTCAATTAGCTGGTAATAATTTGATCCAAATACTTAAATTCTTGTACTTGTTCTATTGATTCTCCTCTCATTTTCAAAATAATATTAATTGTGTGGTTTGGGCTTTTAAGATGGAAGTGCATAACCTTAATTTTAGTAACATTAAAATTAATGTCATGGTTTTGTGAATATAGTTCTCAAATTCTTATAAGATGATCCAGACCTTTCACCAAAGAGCTCATTAATATCATATCATCGACATAGACCAAGTTATTTATCCTCAAGTTATCTATACAACATCCCACTCTTGTGTCATTAAGAGAAGTAATTAACCCATCACTATAAACATTAAACAACAAAGGAGAGAGCAAGAAGCCTTGTTTAACTCCGCAAGAGGAACCAAAACATTGTCCTAAAACTATAAGTTTGATGAGTGTACCAAAATTTCACTATATTTAAAACAAAGAGTGGAACATTCCTGTCTTCTAATTTGTTAAATATAATCATAGCTGTCATATATATATATATATATATATATATATATATATATATATATATATAATATATATATAATATATATATATATATATATATATATATATATATGATACACACATACCGTGCATGACAAGGAACTTTTCTAGGAAAATTAAATCCACTATAGTCCGAATAAGTAATGGTAAATGACAAATACTCAGGGAACCTCAGGGAACCATTCTGAGTTCATTCCCATCATGAAACGAACATGTTATGTGCCTTGAAAAGTGGACGCTCAATTCTGCCAGTTGAGGGTTAAGTTTTGGTTTTTGGCTAAAAATATAATAGTTACCCCTTTTTCTTTGATGTATTCAATCGACGTGAAGGCAGCGAGTCTTTTGCTTATATTGAGGTTCTAAATGTAGCTGGGCTAGGCTGCTTTAAACCCTAAATCCTGTCCCAAAGCTGGATCCTATCTGCTTCGCAGATAGCTAGTAAGGGAAGCTATATTTTTGGGACCTCTTTGCGAGTGACCCGTTGCCCACGTCGGGCTAGCATCATGAAAAAGAAAAACTATAGTATTTGTCATTTACCATTACTTATTCGGACTATAGTGGATTTAATTTTCCTAGAAGAGTTCCTTGTTCCATGCACTGTCAGTGTGTATCATAAAAACCTGTATATATATATATATATATATATATATATATAAAATATATATACAGGGTGTCCATAAAGTCACGCATCATAGAAAAATACATTTATTTTGTTTATTTACTTACTGTATTTGTTCAAAATGATTTCCACCAATCTCAAAACATGTTTGTAAACGAAAAAGCAGGTTTTTTGAATGTTCCTCAACATATTTGGCCTGGTGGAGACGTGACTTTATGGACACCCTGTATATATATATATATATATATATATATATATATATATATATCACTTGTTATATAGGGCCCATTCTTTCTATTTTGTGAGAAGACTGAAACAGGTTCGCAATTACCTGAAAATAAAATAAGAAAAGAAAAAAGAAATCTGTCGAAAAGAATTGTTCGAAATTGTGTTTTGTGACTTCCTTCCTTTTCGTGAGTGCCAAATTAAACAAACTTCAGCCTTGTCGGTACCCAATTGTTTACACTCGTAAATAATTATCGTTTCTTTCTCTATATAAAGTTGTTAAAAAAGTAAACATACATAGCACAACAATAGATGCATTTTGTGTGTGTGTGTTAATTACATTTTGAGGAAGTGCATATTCTTGTGTTTTTCATTATGTCTGCTCCTTCAGCCATCTTTAAAGTCTATCACTGAAACTTTAGTATGAAGTCCAACATAGCATACATTGTACTTCACCTCAAAGTTGTTTTATTCACTCATTTTATATACGCTTTTCCGCAAATGGAAAAGCACCATACGCCTTTCATACAAATCAAAGTTTGAAAATTTTGACAAACGACGGAAAAGCATGAAACAAAAGCTAAGAAAAAAAGCTTTAGTCAATAATCTATCCCTCGTTTAAGTCAATAAATAATGTCCAAAAATAAATATTCAATGAATTATTATTATTATTATTATTATTATTATTATTATTATTATTATAATAAATACTTTACTTAGAATAGGAAAGTCTTTTTAATATAATAATTAACACACTTTGCACTCACCTTTTCCGCTTGTCTATCTTTACGAAGAAGGAGTAGTAAAAGTGCATTTAGGGAAATAAGAACGCAAAAGCTCTGTAGTAAGTTTGCGGAAAGGGTAGACGAAATCACGTGATCGAGGAATGTCAGGGGTGGATGCACATGTATATTACGGAGCGAATGCTTTCTCGTCTCCCGAAATGCATCTTTACCACTGAAGGTAAAGATAAACCTCAATTAGTTAATAAGTTAGTTAATAATCCCAGACAGTTCCAACCTCCTTTCTTTCATTGCATTCCCTCATTTCTTAGTCTATTTTAATTACATATTCGTTCACTCGTAGAAAGAGTTTTGATACGAGCAATGTCATTAATTACACTGGCCAACAAAATGAAACTTTTTTTTCTCATCACAAACATGATCACACTTTTCTTAATGCATTTTTCGCGCTGATTCCGAATCTGGTTTTATGTGTTTTCTAGCACGTATAGTTATATAGATACACTGGTTTTGATATTTTTAAGTTTTTGATATTGCTATAAGAAAATTTATGGATGTTATAGATCACACTTAGGAATGCTAAACAACAAATACATCATATACCTTATTCAGTGTACTTATAAATAAAGAATATATACATTATTTTATTAAAAGCGCTGTGAGTGTGATTTCCTTTTGTAAATTTCGCCGGATTGTCACGATACAGCATCCAACAATGGTCCGCCATCATGCTTTCATTCCAATATCCTTGGTAGCGCTTCTCCATCATCTGAATATCTTGATGGAAGCGCTCTCCTTGCTCGTCACTCACTGCACCAAGGTTTTCAGGAAAGAAATCTAAGTGGGAATGCAGGAAGTGAATTTTTAACGACATTCGACACTCCATTTCTTTGAAGGCATCAAGCAGGTTCTTGACTCCATCCTTATACGCAGGTGACTTGTTGCTTCCAAGAAAGTTTTCACATATCCATTTGAACGCCAGCCAGGCCTTCAATTCCAGCGGACTTAGGACTTAGGACTTAGGACTTTTTCAAATTCAGTGTCATTCAAAACCTCCCTTATTTGTGGCCCAACAAAAATTCCTTCCTTCAATTTTGCTGCAGTAACCTTCGGAAATTTTCTTGAAAGGTATTGGAACCCTTCAGAATTGACTTTACCCATTGCTTTAACAAAATTCTTCATTAAACCAAGTTTAATGTGAAGAGGTGGCAGATAGATCTTTTGGGATCCACTAAAGGGACAGACTGGACATTGCTTATCCCTGGAACATATGTATACCTAAGTGGCCAGTCACTTTTGGTGTAATGTTCTATAGTGGCACGACTGTCCCACAGGCAAAGGAAACAACAAAATTTTGTGAATCCTGACTGCATACCCATAAGCATTCCTATAACTTTTAGATCTCCACAAACATTCCATTGATGACTGTCGTATTTGATTGCCTTAAGTAGTATATCCATATTGTCATATGTCTCTTTTAGATGGACGGAATGGGCAATGGGGATGGATGGCATTATATTACCATTATGCAAAAGAACTGCTTTCAGGCTTCTCTGCGACGAATCAATAAAGAGGCGCCACTCAGATGCCACATACGTCTGAGATACGGCTGTAAATAGTCCATTGATGTCATGGCAATAACAGAGAGGACCGTCTACTGAAAAGAATGCTGTTAATTCAAAATTCCGCTTTCGGTAGTAACTAATACGAACATTGTTCTCAAGTAAATTGTTCTCCTTTAGTCTTGAGGCGAGAAGCTCTGATTTCTCTTTAGACAGCGATAAGTCTCTAACAAGATCATTCAACTGTCCTTGGGTTAACTTTTTAGGCTCTAAATGTCTACCTTCAAAAGTGTACTCTGGTTCTGTAGATGGTCCGGAAACGCCAGTTGCACCTTCATCACTTTCCATGTCATCTATGATAGAATCTAGCCTATCACTTGGGGGAATTGGAATGGGCAATGTTTCATCATGTTTTACTGGTCTACGTGCTGAATCCAAGTTTGGATATACAGTCTGGTGTTTGTTCTTGGCAGAAAACCCCATTAAGTTCACACTACAAAAATAACAGTCTTCATGATGATCTCTCGGCTCCCTCCATATCATGGGTATGGCAAATGGCATTGAAGCTTTCTTTTTGTTAAGCCAATCACGTAATCCATTTGAAACAGCCAGAACAGATTTGATGTGGCGCCATGGTTTATCTTGGTCACCTAGATGGCAACCAAAGTATAGCTTGTATATTTTCTTAATGTCGGTTGTAATACTTCGTCGCTGTGTTTTAGTTGTCAACTGGCCGCATACGAAACAGAACTTGTCGGGGTCATTCTTACATTGTCGAGGCATGTTGACTGACCTGAGCAAACTATAAATTCAAAAAAAAATGTACACCAACTTGACACAACAAGTTCTTGGACTGGACTGATCTTTTGACACACAAAGCACGGCGTTGTTGCCTGAATCACAATGCTGCTAGACGTAAAAGCTCACACCTGAAATACATAAGATGTATAATTAAGATAATTGAAATAAATAAGATGAATAAACTAAAAAAACACAATAAAATAAACACAATCAAATGTTGAAATATTAGTATTTTGCCTATTTAAAATGGTTAAGTCTGTGTAGTTATATATATGCCTTCATCTTGAAAACTATACGTGCTAGAAAAAATCTGAATGCAGTTTTGGAATCAGCGTGAAAAATGCTATCCAGCCACCACAAATTTTACTCTGATGAAAAATCTTTGTTGACCAGTGTTATTCTTCAAACTATTTTTTCAAGCTTAACTCTAACGGTAAGTTCAACATCTTTCCGCTACTATTCATTTATTCAGTTTGTTTTCCATTTCTCACACGAGTGATCATCTTGCGCGTACTTGGTCTCCCTTTTAACTTCCCCACTAACCATTCACACCAAAATACTAACATTATCTCTTCCAATTACTTTCAATAGTTTCTCCCACATACGAGTATACAAAATGAACAATGAACTTCCTTTATATTCATATACAGGGTGATTCACTTGCTGGTTGCCCCAGAGTATCGCTAATAACTTATATCCGCTGGGGCAACCAACGAGTGAATCACCCTGTACTATTTCTCTAAACTATTCTTTTGGAGGTTTTTAATACAGTGGTTCCAAAACTTTTCTGGTTTGAAGCATCCCAGTGCCACCCCGTTCTATATCTTACCTTACCTTATGAACTTTATGTTGTTTCGTGCGTTGGTCTCTCTTCACACGGAGGTCAAGCTGGTGGCCCCGCCTCTAGGTCTGGCCTGGTGGAGGAGAGAGTTGCTTTCTTGCGCTCTCCACCGTACATAGCCAGGCACGCCCGGCTCATCTGGTACTATCCTGAGCCAGGCATCCAGTCTTTTCTTGAAGACCAACTTTGACTCCCGTTACGTTTCTGAGGTCCTTAGGAAGCTGGTTGAAAAGTCTTGGCCCCCTGACAACCAAGCTATTTTCCTTCAGGGTTGAGGAGGTCCCTTGTCGGGCCTTTCCTATTTTCCAGTGTTGTTTGAATGGTAATTGGGTTTAGTTTTAGGTTTGGTACCAGTTTTTCGATCATTTTCCATGTGTAGATTATGATGTACCTCTCTCTTCTTCTTTCCAGTGAGTACATATTTAGTTTACGTAGTCTTTCCCAGTAGTTGAGTTCTTTGCAGCCATCAATCTTGGCTGTGAAATGCCTTTGTTTCTTCTAGTTTATTAGTTTCTTCCTTTTTATATGGGGACGTCAAAACTGAGCAGCATTCAAGTTTTGGTATAATCAGTGTTTTTAGCAGTGGAATCATTACTGTCCTGTCCCTTCTCTTGAACAATTTAGGGCGGGTCATACTATGCATTTTTTTTAAATCAATGGAGAGGGGTGTTCAAATGACATATTTTGGTGTATAGAACACAATTCTGAAGAAAATATTTAATTCTGCTAACCCTAACCTACATCATTTTGCAGTTGATTATTATTAAATTGTTGATTATTTTACTATTGTAGTTACCCCAGAATATGTCTTCTCATTTTTCTATCATGGCTGCTCACGTTATCTCTCATAGAGCATTGTTCTAACTAATTCATATAAACACATATAATGTAATTCATATAATAATAATAATATTTAAATACTCAAATAAAAAAGGTGTGCCATTCCACTTAATTGTAATTATCATACAGTTTGGTATATGAAATATTTTGACGGTTTTCTGGCGCGCATAAGGCCATTTTCTGAGCCACCTTTCTCAGAGGCTAGAATGTAACGTTTCAGAACATTCTAAAACGTTTTGTGAAATATTTGAAGTGACTCATGATTTATGAAGCTATTTTACCACCTCGGCTTGCAGGTGCAGTGAGGGATAGATTTAGTGATTATCTACTGATATTTTTTTTGTTACTGTTCACATGTGAGTATTATTCTGTTATATTTTAGAAAAAGCTATTTCTACGCATATTATAGTGATACATTGAGCAAAATTTAATTAACAACTTTGATTTGAGCTAAAATTAGGTGGTTCATTTTTATCTCTTGCATCCTCTTTGATGGGCGGATTGACCTGACCAATGTGATGATGGAAGCTGAGGGCAGTGACCAATCTTTTCCCGCAAAGATCAAGGAAGAACACTATAGTGTTGTTAGTGAGCCTGGCAGCTACTATCTGTTCCACTTTACCCCAGAGAAAGCAACTAAAGAGGAGTCACATGCGGAGAAGATTGCTAAGGTCCTGTTTGCCTGGCTGAAAGAGAGGGGTTATGATAAGACCTTGTTGGCCATTGGAGGAGACTCAACAAATGTCAACACTGGTGTGAAAGCTGGAGTAATGCGGAAGCTGGAGCTGCACCTGGGAAGAAAGCTGGTCTGGTTGGTGTGCAACCTGCACACTGTTGAACTTCCCCTGCGCCATCTCATTGTTGACCTTGATGGCCCTACTCTGTCAGACAAAAAATTATCCGGGCCAATAGGAAAGCTCCTTGATTCTGCTACAGACTTTGATATCAATCCAAACTTCACCCGAATCTCTGTTGGCCCTCCACTGATCAAGCTTCCTGACAAGGTCATTCAAGATCTCTCAACTGATCAATACTATGGCTATAAAATTGTCTGTGCAGTCAGGGATGGAGTACTTCCTGCAGGGCTGGCTCTGTTAGAGATAGGACCAGTAAACCACAGCCGCTGGCTCACCACAGCGAACAGACTTCTCAGGCTCTGGGTGTCAAAGCACGGACTTAAAGGAAAGAACCTGAAGATTCTGCAATTCATTGTGGAATTCATCATTGGAGTGTATTACCCATGTTGGTTCAACGTGAAGGTCAAGCACTCCTGGATCGAAGGGCCTAGGCACATCCTCTTTCAGCTGGACTGCCTCAAGTCCCAGAGAAAGGAGGTGCTGGATATTGTGATGCCAACTGTGAGAAGATCTGCTTGGTATGCCCACAGTGAAGTCATCCTCCAAACACTACTCTGCTCTGAGGATCAGAAGGAGAGGATTGAAGGGGTGGAGAAAATCCTGGCCATCAGGGGAGAGGGGGACTCGGACACTCAGCTGGGGGACTCCTCTATTAGGAGCAGAAGGACACCTGACATCAATTGTGATGCTTCCAGCATCGGTGACTTGATCAGCTGGTCAGAAGGTGTGTCAGAGCCACCTCTCACCTGCTCTCTAAGCACCTCAGAGGTGAAAAACTTCATCAACACCCCCATGGAGGTGCGCAACTGGCCTTGCCACACACAAAGCATTGAGAGGGTTGTTAAAATGGTGACTGAGGCTTCTGCTAAGTACTTCTCACAGGAAAAGAGGGATGGAGGGATCAGGGCTCAGGAGACCAGCAGGAAGCTGATGTCCAAGTCTGAGTCAAAGCAGGATTTGTGCAACCTGGCAAAGTTCAAGATGTCAGGAGAATGATCTTTGTAATTATATCCAGTGATATACATGCAGTTCACCTATTAATAAATATATGTAAAGTTGATTTGGCCTTGTCACTATAAATGATTTACCTTATATCTTTTAATATATTATAAAGGGGTTCAAAAGGGTAAAATTGGCAATTTAGAAATACAAAATGATGTAGGTTAGAGTTATCCTATCCAAAAAATAAGCTCATATTGAATTCCCCATGTAAAAACACATAATTTAGACACCCCTGATGGTAGGATTTCCTTCAGATTCATGTTGTCACCTGAGTACGACCCGCCCTACTTGAACATTCTTAGTACCGGTCCGGCGACTCTTTTTGCTTTATTTATCGCTGCCTGATTTTGTGTTTCGAATTTCGCATCATCTGTCATTATTATCCCGAGATCGATCGCTTTCGTGCTTCTCTGAATTTCCTGTCTATCTGGAGCATAATATGTAGTCTGTTTAAGTTCTTCTTTTCTACCATATCTCAAGAGCTGAAATTTCTCGGCGTTGAATGACATGTCTTCTGACCATTTGTATATTTTGTTCGTGTCCCTCTGCAAGGCCTGCACGTCATGTACATCGCTGATTTTTCTGCTGATCTTTGTATCGTCTGCAAAGGATGTACTATACTGTTATTCCGCTGTCTATGTCTGTTAGCATGATAATGAACAGGAGTGGGGCCAGTACTGTCCCTTGTGGTACTGAGCTGCGTACTTCCGATTCTGATGATGATATACCTTGAATTTTGACGACCTGCAGACGATCTCTAAGGAAGTTGTAGATCCATTTTCCCACTTTGCCTGTTATTCCCATATATTTAATTTTATGTACTATTATAATATGGTCACATTTATCGAAAGCTTTAGCAAAATCTATGTATATAACATCGTAGTTGTCATTGCCTTCCAATGTATCTAGGATATTGTTGTAGTGTTCTATTAGTTGTGATAGGCATGATCTACCTGATCGGAATCCATGCTGATTTTCGTTGAATCTTTCCCGTGTCTCCAGGAAATCATAAATTTTCTCTCTAACTATTCTTTCAAATACTTTGGTGAGGTGGGACGTCAATGACACTGGTCTATAGTTCTTTGCTTGAGATCTGTCCCCTCCTTTAATAGGGACAATGTTTGCTCTTTTCAAGATGCTCGGTATTTCCCCAGTGTCTAGGGATCTTCACCATATCCAGTATAAAGGTGTAGCTATTTCATTTTTAGTTTTTAATCAATAATGCGTTCCAATTGTCCGGACCTGCAGCTGAATGTGGTTTCATTTGTCCTATAGCTCTCGCTACATCTTCTGGTGTAAAATCAAAGTCTGTTATATACTCTCCTTGCAATTCCTCTTCAAAGAATGCATTTATGTCAGGTATCGCTTTGTCACTTTTTGGGGTACTGAAAACTGATTCATATTGAGCTCTCAATGTATCAGATATTTCTTTTGGATCGTCGGTTAGTTCATTGTTTCCCGTCCTTAAGGGCCCAATAGCGGCGCGCGTTTTTGTTTTCCTTTTTGCATAGCTATAGAAGTATTTTGGATTTTCCTTTATTGCTTCTACCGCCTTTTCCCCTTCCCTCTCTGTATGGTCCTTAATCAGGGCTTGTATTTCTCTATCGATACCCTCCAGTTTTTCTTTTATTGCTTTCCTGTCATTATCTCCGCAGTTACCTAACTTCACCTCCACTCTCTCTCTTTTGCGGAATAGTCTTCTCTTTTGCCTCTCTAGCCAGCTCCTCTTTCCTTTTGGCTGTGATTTCGGAGCATATTTTTCTAAAATTCTCAGCGTTTTTTCTTCCAAGGTTGTTAGCATTTCTTCAGTTGTTTTATTCTCGAAAATTGTTCTCCATTCTATTTGGGCCATGTGCGATCTGATTGCTTCCCAATTTATAGTCTTCGAGTTTAAGTTAAAGGCCCGAATTTACTTCTTTCCACAATATGTGTATTGTCTTTTAATGCTGTCGTCATATTTGTTGATATCTCGATTAAGTTGTGGTCTGAGATAATGGTTGGGTTTTTTATATCATCAATCAAGTTCGTGTTATTCGTGAATACCAGATCCAGGCAGTTATTTTTTCTGGTATTTTCTGTTATCTCCTGTGTCAGCATAAACTCATTTGTGAGAGCCATCAACATTTTTGCTTGCTCCTGGTTTTCCCTTGTGCCCCCTTGTCCTGGTGAATATAATATTCCTATCCACCTTTTTGTATTTTATAAATGGGAAGTTAAAGTCTCCGCAAATCATTATATTGGGGGATGGAGGGTTTATGGCCTTTATTAGCTTTCTGATGTCATCAATGGCCTCCGAGAATTTTTCGGTTGGGGTGCTTGGAGGTCTATAGATGACTATTACTATCAAGTTTAGTTTTTCTATTTTCAGTGCTAGGAGTTCCACACAGCTGTTTGATTTACTTATTATCGTCTCTGTCATATGGCCTTCCTGTACATATATAGTACAGCTACCTTTCCGTCTCGTTGCTCTATCCGCTCTTAGTAAGTTGAAGCCCTCTATATTTATCTCTTATCAATACAATGTTCGCAGTTTTCACAATTTCCTTGGCGATCTTTAAGATGAGTTTCTGTGAGGCATGCGATGTCCGCCCTTGTTTCGTCCATAAATCCTTTCAGGTACGAAACCTTATTGAGTGATTGGTTTGGTCTTATTCCTTGAATATTAGCCAGGACAATTTTTATGTTCTCTGTTTTTCGTTGCCCCTTGTGCATTTCAAGTTCGTTTTCCTTCGATATCGCTTGATTCGTTGCCCTATGATCCTCCGAAAGAGATCCGTTTCCGCCTACTTGTATTGGTAGCTTCTTGCCCGGTAGCGATTTGGCTCGGGGGTTTCCAGCTGTGTCAACTGCATGTGGTTGACATTTAGAATCCGTAACGTGTCCGCGATGTTGAAAAAATTTTCTTGTTCGCTTATTGTGTTCTTATTGTTGTTCCTATTGTTATTTTTATTCCTATTGTCATTAAAACTTTTTCCTTCGTTCGTTGAGTCCGTCGGGAGATGTTGATAGTAGCATTTTTCCCGAATTTGCAGGTTCCATATTTTGCGTAAGTCTTGCAAATATATATATATATATTTAGACCGTTTCACGATTATATGGTAATTTTTCAAATTGAATTTTGATAAACGCACACACTTTTATTTTTTTATATAAAGGAAGAAAAACAAATAGACAAAATATCATTTTATTTGAATGATAAAAAGGTACCCCTCAGATGGCACTTCTTTTACATTAATGGATAATTAGAGCAAATATAAGACAACGAAAAATATGTTTTAAAACAAAGCGACTTAAATTCTATTTAAGACATATATTGATTAAGAATATAGGGATTTCAGTGGCTGAGGGACCTCCTTTCTCTGATTTTCAATGATTTGAAAGGCCAGTTGTCTCTCTTCCTCACTCTTTGTGAGCTTCTCATTAAACTCTGTAGCCAGTTTGACTCCTCGTTCAGCACAGTCGTTGATTACTTTGACTGCCATGACCCGATTACGGTGCTCCTCAATGTCTTCAAGTTTCTTGGGAATTTCTATTTTCAAACACTTGAAGAAGTCTTGTGTTTGAGTTGTGACAAAACTGGTAATCTTTAAGTCATTGGGGTTTTGCAACATTCGGGGGTCCACCTTTCTTGCCCTCACTTTTCGAGGAGGCGCGTGGTGAAGGTTGTGGAGCATTAGAACCTTATCATCTTCAGTCACGAGGTTTGAGAAAAAGCCAAATCCTACAAGATCCTCACTCAAGTACCAACCATGGTTCTGAAGTTTTTTGAGGGCTGTAGCACCCACTTCCTTATCAACCTGGATCTTGTAGATATGTAGCATCTTGAGGAGGGCCAAATCATTTGCTGGAGCATCAATTCCAACTGGAGATGTATACCAAGCTTGAAGATAAACTGTCACTGAAAAGGCGTTTATTCGTATCAGAGCTTGTTTTTCATGAGGGGTGAGAAGGAATTGGTTCCTAAATAAGTAAATTTTTAAGGAATAGATGCCCTTTCCCATCCATCTAGCTCTGCTGTAAGCTCCTGGGTAGTGGAATCTGCTATCAGAGCCTTTATTTGTTTTAGGCATTGGACAACCAAGGAAGATAAGTGCAAGTTCTAAGTATTTCCTGTAGTCACCTCGAGTGTGGCCCTCTTGAAGTTTGGAGTTGATGAAAGAAATAAGCTTGTCTCTGTGCTTCAAGATCCAATGATCTAAAGATTCTGAGGTGAGATCATTGGGTTCATAGGGCTTGTAATTTTGCTGATCAATGTTATCCCAACAATCTCTGAATCGATTGAATAAGGGAATTTGTGGTCCCGAAGAAGAGAAAAACATGTCAAAAACTGCAGTGATAAGAAGCTCGTGGATATGGTGGCGGCATGCCAGAAAAAGGAGTGATCTCTGAAGGGCCTTTTGGATGATGGTACAAGCCCCAGCATGGATACCTGTATTGCTTGCAGTAGTATCAAAACAAAGGCCTGCTACCCACTCATTTACTTGTGGCCATTGCTTCAAGACATCTAAAACTGCTCTCCCCATTTCTTCTCCCGTTCCAGAAATAAGCTTTGGAATAGACAGTAATTTTTCTAATTCGCCTGCACCAGTCACAACAATGGGCATTACATCATCTTACCCCCATGCATGGATGGAAGAAGCTTTCCATCAAAATGAATTATTAAAGGGGTATTTGGTTGGAAACTGGCTTTAATGTCTTCTCCCATCTGCATCCGTGTTGATCGCCGAGACCTGTAGATAGAGGATGATGAAAGTGTGATCTCTTCAATTTCCACTCCAGCAGCTGAAAGGGCAGGTGCCACAATGTGCATAGCAGCCCTTGCAGATGTTCCAGTGCGGTCCAGAGCAGCCAAGAACTTTTTATCCCTAACAATTACACCTGGTTCAAGCTTCTTTTTTGAAGATGATGATGAGAGTGCTCTGTAGAACAATTCATCACCAGATGATTCTTCACTTCCTCCTGAACAGGAATTTTCACATTGGTTGAGATCCACAACCTTTGTCAATTGCCTCATTTCTTCTTTTGATTTCCTGCGAAGTTTTTCCATTCTTTCCATGCTTATCTGTCATGCTTTTGCCTTTCTTGAAAACTCCTTGTCTTCTGGACCCATAATCATTTTCCGATCGTTCCTTTGATCCTTAAGAAAATCTTTATCCTCCTGCAATTTTATTTCTGTTTCCACTTCTGAATGAGCTACATCGAAAAGCTTCTTTAAGCTGGTGACAAATTCTGCTTCATTCTTCTCTTGGTAGGAGTTCGTCGAGTTCGGTTCTTGACCAGCCCTTCATGCTTATTGTACAGCCTTTTAAGCTTTGAGACAATATAAGGCTTGTGGGATGTAATTAAGGAGGCTTTTTCCCACATAGCAATAACTTCGTTGGCTACAGTTGCGCAAGCTACAGAGACATTTTGCTTTCCCACCTTAATGTGATAAAAAAGACGTTTAAGGACATCACTGTTAGTTGGAAGCTGCTTCTCAGAAAAACCCTCTTCCAGCACTTGTCCGACCAACCAGACTTCACACTTGTTTCTGGTTTTTGCCATAATTCTGAGGGAAAAAGTTTTACCACCTGTTAGACTTAATAATAATATAATATAATCATTAATCACTCACCTAAATTATATTATGACTTGATTATTGTAAGAAAGTTGTAAAGTAACATGAAGTAACCTTTCTAGAACAGTAAACTTGTGAAAATATCAGTAATTATAGATGAAAAAGCAAATAAAACATCATATAATCCATAAAGGGAAAAAATGGAAATTCTAGAATAGTTATCCTGAAGGAAGAATTTTCTAGAATTCTCTCTAAAGAATATAGGGGGGTTACTGGACCATTCCTGAAAATGACCTACTTATCTTCCAATTTTATTTATGAATTTTATATACCAAATTTAAGAGGACATCACAAAATAAATAAATATATTTGCCAGAAAAATGAAAATTTTCTCATGAGGGGTAAAATAGATATGCATTGAGGGGTGGGATAACAATAAGCTCTTGTCTTAATATTTTGCATGAAGTCTTTATTCATGACATATTACTTTTTTAGTATGTGTGCGTTGAACCATCATAAATTTCGATTTTTCGAAACGGCCTAATATATATATATATATATATATATAACGTAAAGAACGACGCTTGTATAGGAGATATTCCGCGCAAGACGAGAAAGAGAAAACAACAAATGAAAAAATGAAGTACCACCTGGGAATCGAACCGGGATCTTCCGATTGCCGGTCAGACGCGATAACCACTACACCATGGACTTCACTCTTCCAAATGCCGTAATTCCTCTACATACTCGCAGAAACCAATGCCCCAAGGGGGCACCTCCCGCATGCCGTAACATTATATACATTCAACTGCAAAGAACACGCAGTATAAATAACGTAAAGAACGACGCTTGTATAGGAGATATTCCGCGCAAGACGAGAAAGAGAAAACAACAAATGAAAAAATGAAGTACCACCTGGGAATCGAACCCGGGATCTTCCGATTGCCGGTCAGATGTTATCGCATCTGACCGGCAATCGGAAGATCCCGGTTCGATTCCCGGGTGGTTACCTTATTTTTTCATTTGTTTCGTTCTCTCTCTCGTCTTGCGCGGAATATCTCCTATACAAGCGTCGTTCTTTACGTTGATATATATATATATATATATATGCGATGAATTTCATAATTAGACACGTGAAATGAATGAATGATACAAACCCACAAGGGTTTCTGCGAGTATGTAGAGGAATTACGGCATTTGGAAGAGTGAAGTCCATGGTGTAGTGGTTATCGCGTCTGACCGGCAATCGGAAGATCCCGGGTTCGATTCCCAGGTGGTACTTCATTTTTTCATTTGTTGTTTTCTCTTTCTCGTCTTGCGCGGAATATCTCCTATACAAGCGTCGTTCTTTACGTTATTTATACTGCGTGTTCTTTGCAGTTGAATGTATATAATGTTACGGCATGCGGGAGGTGCCCCTTGGGGCATTGGTTTCTGCGAGTATGTAGAGGAATTACGGCATTTGGAAGAGTGAAGTCCATGGTGTAGTGGTTATCGCGTCTGACCGGCAATCGGAAGATCCCGGGTTCGATTCCCAGGTGGTACTTCATTTTTTCATTTGTTGTTTTCTCTTTCTCGTCTTGCGCGGAATATCTCCTATACAAGCGTCGTTCTTTACGTTATTTATACTGCGTGTTCTTTGCAGTTGAATGTATATAATGTTACGGCATGCGGGAGGTGCCCCCTTGGGGCATTGGTTTCTGCGAGTATGTAGAGGAATTACGGCATTTGGAAGAGTGAAGTCCATGGTGTAGTGGTTATCGCGTCTGACCGGCAATCGGAAGATCCCGGGTTCGATTCCCAGGTGGTACTTCATTTTTTCATTTGTTGTTTTCTCTTTCTCGTCTTGCGCGGAATATCTCCTATACAAGCGTCGTTCTTTACGTTATTTATACTGCGTGTTCTTTGCAGTTGAATGTATATAATGTTACGGCATGCGGGAGGTGCCCCCTTGGGGCATTGGTTTCTGCGAGTATGTAGAGGAATTACGGCATTTGGAAGAGTGAAGTCCATGGTGTAGTGGTTATCGCGTCTGACCGGCAATCGGAAGATCCCGGGTTCGATTCCCAGGTGGTACTTCATTTTTTCATTTGTTGTTTTCTCTTTCTCGTCTTGCGCGGAATATCTCCTATACAAGCGTCGTTCTTTACGTTATTTATACTGCGTGTTCTTTGCAGTTGAATGTATAATATATATATATATATATATATAAAAGTGGTTAGCGTCGCTCACTACCAATTCATCGGCCGGGATCGAGACCCGGTGACTGCAAGCGACGCCAGCAAAACCCAGCTGTTCATCCTTTGACACAATAAAGAAATTGGTTGGTAGATAAATGGGTACTCTGGGTGGCCTAGTGGATAAGACGCTGGACTGCTGGTGGGGCGTGGCTCGGATTCCACGTTAAACTGTAGATCTAAGGTGGAGTGACAAGCTTGACCTTTGTCAGAATGAACAGTTCGGAAGGAAGCAAAACCAAGGATATATATATATATATATATATATATATATATAACTGCAAACACGCAGTATAATTAACGTAAAGAACGACGCTTGTATACGAGATATTCCGCGCAAGACGAGAGAGAGAGAACGAAACAAAGTGAAAAAATGAGGTAACCACCCGGGAATCGAACCCGGGATCTTCCGATTGCCGGTCAGATGTTATCGCATCTGACCGGCAATCGGAAGATCCCGGGTTCGATTCCCGGGTGGTTACCTTATTTTTTCATTTGTTTCGTTCTCTCTCTCGTCTTGCGCGGAATATCTCCTATACAAGCGTCGTTCTTTACGTTGATATATATATATATATATATATGCGATGAATTTCATAATTAGACACGTGAAATGAATGAATGATACAAACCCACAAGGAAAAAAAAAATGATTCCAAGGCCTTTCGTGTATTCAGAAGTACACGAGGTGTACACGAGGTGTACTTCTGAATACATGAAAGGCCTTGGAATCATTTTTCTTTTTCCTTGTGGGTTTGTCTCATATATATATATATATATATATATACACCATACCTTACCTTACCTTACAACCTTACAAAGGTTTCGCGCGATGATTTCTCATTTCGCGAAGGTCAAGCTTGTCGCCCCTCCTCTCGAGTTGGCCTGGTGAAGTAGTGAGTTGGATTCTTGCGCTCTCCACCTCACATAGCCAGGTACGCCCTGCTCATCGGGGATTGTTCTGAGCCAGGCGTCTGGTCTTCTTTTGAAGATTTCCACTGCGACTCCCTTCGTGTTTCTTAGGTCTTTGGGCAACTGATTAAACAGTTTTGGTCCTCTCACTACAAAACTATTTTCTTTCAGGGTTAAGGATGTTCCCTGTCTCGCCTTCAATTTGGGAATACGACACAGTCTGCCGCTTCTACTTTCCACCGTTGTTTGGGGAGTTATAGGATTCAGAGTAAGATTAGGGACTAGTTTCTCCATTATTTTCCAAGTGTACATAATGGTGTATCTCTCTCTTCTCCTTTCCAGTGAATATAGGTTTAATTCGCGTAACCTTTCCCAGTAATTTAGTTCTTTGCACCCATTGATCTTGGCTGTGAAGCTTCTCTAAATCCCTTCTAGCTATCTAATGTCTTCTTTTTTATATGAGGATGTTAAAACCGAGCAGTATTCCAACTTGGGTATGATCAGTGCAATGGCGGCTCGTGACTAAAAATTCTAGGGGTGCTGTCTCTAAGAAGGGGAATGAGCTGCTTTGAACATTTTTTGTATCATTGACTATGGTATTATATATAGGTACTTATAAGGTAGTTATGAAATAAGTAATTACGGTACTAATGATATAAGTAATTGTGCACTTACCAGGTACTTCAGGTTCAATTACAAAGTTATTTAAAAATGAAGTCCATTCTTCTATTTTTATTCTGAGCAAAAAGGTCGATAACTTTCTCATTGAAATTTGGAGTACTGTTGATGATGCTTTTCTCCATTGAAATCATTGCTAGAGCATTTAGTCGTTCTTGATTCATAGTGCTCCTTAGAAACGTTTTTATTCTTTTCAACGTTGAGTGGCAGCGTTCTGGCTCTGATGTAGTCATAGAAATTGTCAAAAGGATTTTTATGAGTTTTGTAAGTTCGCAAAGCACATCTGCTAGATTATTTTCTGTGATGAATTTTAATAAATTAATTAAATTGCCATAATTGTGCATATCAGGTCTACTGTAGAAAAACCTGTAATTCCGTAAGAAGCTTTTCTTTTTCAAGCATGGGATATGCCTCAATAGTCGCTGTCACTTCTTCCAGGGGCATTTTCTTATTAAAACTAGCGAAGTTTTCTTTGTTGAACAATTTTGCAGCTACTAATTGATTTGTGAAGGAATATCTCTCCTTTATGTCAACGCATACACAGGCACATAACATGTCCGTGAAGGCAGCGAGTCTTTTGCTTATATTCAATTCACCTAAAATGTGGCTACTGATAATTTACGCTTGTATTTCGCCTCTGGGCCATCCCTTGACAATGTCCAGCAGTAGTCATCCAACATGCTGGGGCTCCACTTGCCCTGGTATCACTCCTCCGTTGGATATTTGTTGATGAAAGCGTTCCCCATGCTCATCACTAACATCGCCTAAGTTTGTTGGGAAGAAGTCGAGATGTGAGTCAAGAAAATGAATTTTCAACGACATGTTGCACCCCACGTCTTTGTAGGCCTTGAGAAGTTCTTCAACAAGTGACTCTTAATTTTCGGCCTTGAAGTTTCCGAGGAAATTTGTGTTCACTACTTTAAATGCTCTCCAAGCTGCTCCTTCAACTTCACTTAGAGTTTCATCAAACGCGCTGTCTCTCATGATTTCTCAAATTTGCGGGACCACAAATATCCCTTCTTTGATTGTGACCTCGCTGATCCTTGGAAATTTCTGTTTCAAGTAGAGACCGCCCCCGCCTGCCATTTTGATCCAAAGCCTTAACAAAATTTTCCATTAAACCAAGTTTAATATGTAGTGGTGGCAAATAACTTTTTTTGATTAAGAAGAGGGCCATGGTTCGAATGGATTTCTCTTCCTTGGGGAACACCTTAAACTGAGGTTGAAACATGAATATTTGGAGACAGTATATTGCCTTTGACATCCAGCGAGCATGGTGTATGGGGCCAGGCTGTCAAAATCGAATCCTTCGGGAGGTGTCCCACCTAGGAAGACTACGCTAAGCTCCAGGAGTCGGCGGTAGTCGTCGCGGGGTTGCGTACACTCAAGAGCTTTTATGTAGTAGTCGAGAGCTTCTTGTACCCATTCAGGGTTCTCTTAGAAAACTGCATTGACGTGGTCGTCCATCATTCCAGTCTTAAAGTTTGCTTGATTGACCCGCTGCCAATTCTTTTGGAACCGTTGAACTAGAACCTCTGGACGTTCCATGAACTGTGTTGAAGATGTCTCTGAGAACGACCTCCAAGATTTGGTGTCTGCAAGAGTCGCTGTTCAATCAGAATGCAAGCTCCACCAATATGACCCATATTGCTTGGAGTCGTATCAAAGCTCATGGCGACGGCTTGGTCTTCGACCTTCCAAGCCTTCAAGGCCTCAACCACGGCGTCTGCTTGCGCCATTCCTGTTCCACATGCGAGCTTCGGAACACCCAGGAGTTGGATGTTCTCCTCTGACGATGACGAAACATCCTTCCCAGAGATCAGTACTGGGAGACGATCGACGTAGTCATTTTCTGTGAGGAATGGAAGGAGTTTCCCGCCCCAATGAACAACAATTCCAGTATTGGAACCAGAAGATGAGACAGCTTGTTTCACAGAAGTGATGTGGTCACTGCGATGTCGCATACGGGTTCTTCTGAATGTGGAGCGACTGATGGACAGTTCATCAATGTTCCCTCCAAGGCTTTTCACAGTAGCTGCCACGATGTGAACTGCCTCACGATCGCTGGTGTTGGTTCTATCCAGGGTGGCAGCGAGACCAGGGGACATGAAGTTCTTAGGCTTCGTTTGAGGTGCTGCATTTGACGGGCCAAGGACCTGAAAATCCGGATCCATTCCAACTCGAGGCATCTTCAGAAATGAACGAGGGCCTTCATCATCAGAAGAGGTGCTGGTTGACTCCAGCTGAACGATCTCTTGCTCTTCATGCATCTGCTTCTCTGCTACTTCCTTTTGCTCTCTGGCCTTCTTCTTAAGATACTTCTGTTTAATTTCTTTCTTAGCCAGGGCTTCGTCGGCTCGTCCCATGTGAAACTTGCGTTCCCTCTCTTCGTCTTTCAAGAAGACTCGGTCTTCCTCTATCCGGATCAGTCTTTCCACATCATGATGCTTAATGTAAAGCCTAATGCTTAAGGGCCAAATTAAATAAAATAAATAGTCGAGCTTCACAATTAATCATGTCATTGTAAATTGAAAAGAATGTATTTATTTTATTATTAATAAAGGTTATTCAATTCAATTCAAAAAATGTTGAAGAGCTTTACAAGATTGTTTGAGAACTCTTGTTCCTTTTGTATTTGTGGCTTACTTCTGTTGGAACCCTTTTTCAACTTCTCCCAAGTGGACAGGAGTCCATTCAGGGTTCGTTTGATATTCCACTCCTCTTGAGTAGGGATGCGGGCCATTCTCCAAATATCCATGGTTTCCTTCACCACCATATTGATGAACTCGTTTTTCTTAGGAGTTGGCTCACTCTTTTTCAGGAGATGAAAATAACGTTGGAGAACTTGCCTAAGAGTAGGCAGACGGGACTTAGGGATTGCTTCGATGGTGCCGCCAACCAAGTAGATAGTTGTTTTCTTACGCAATGCAGTTGCCAGCATCACAACCTAGAAAGAGAAACCAAAAATTTACATTTTTTATTACTATGGAAATAATGTAGAAATACAGCAACTTCAAACATGTAGACTTTTAAAGTCACACTTTAACATTAAATATGCACTAATGTACATGAATTTTCAGCAAAAATTATTATTCAACATAAACCAAAAGCAATAAGGCAACACTAATATAGCGACTTTAAGTGTCATAGCAATTTATAACGCAATAGAAAATATAGCAATTTTAAGCATACACAAGTTTAGGACTAAACTTGCACTAATGTACATCTCTTTCCAGAAAAAAATTATTATTCAATACAGACCAAAAATAATAACCCAATAGTAATATAGCATCTTTAAGCGTCATAGCAATTTATAACGCTATAGAATATATATTTACCTTAATTAAATATTAATATTAATTAATTATTAATTAATTATTAATTAATTAAATATTCACCTGAGTCATTAAAAAGCAAGCTAAGATCAATGATTCCCAGTGATGCGTGAACACTTAATACACCCTATCCGATTCTTGACGGGAGAGTAACTGAGGAAAATCGTTAGTATTTGAAATACGATGCCAAATCGTAGTATGTTCAAAAATAAGAGCTGCCAACTGTAAATTTAATTAATTTGTAATTTGGAAATAGAAATTGGGCGAATTGCGCAATTTTTTTTTTTTTTACGTTCCGAGTTATACCTGCTATATAGGCCACGTCAGAGCCGAGCATTACAGGGCATTAAAAATGGTAGCCGTGTGCATACCCTAAATATTCATTAATTTAAAAAGAAAATTCACGTCCGCTAGTTTCTCATCTAATGGGTACGTTTGGGCTATGAGCACAAAAATTTCGGAGAAAAAATTTCACCCCCCTTCTGTGGACCACCGTAAAATCTCTCTCTCTCTCTCTCTCTCTCTCTATATATATATATATATATATATATATATACCGTTATTCAGAGCTTCGATCTTCGTAGCTTCGCTTATACGTAATATTTTTTTTTTGCATCAAATTCCGCTATTCACAAACCCAGCTCCCTTATTCGCAATGCCAGATAAGGGAAAAAATAATCCACAATTCCGCCTGCTACCAAACGCAGTGCAGCATGCCCATATCGCAGGCCACTATTCAAGAAAAGGCACGGTCTTTGTGGCGAGATGTGAGGAAGGAAGTTGTTGGTGAATGTGAGAGCAGTAGTGGTGAAACTTTCAATGCGAGTCGGGCGTGGTTTGACCCCAGCCAGTCGGGGGTAGTTTGAGGAAATAAAAGTACAGTACAGGTATGTTTATTCTTTTATTGATGTTATTCATAACTTACTATGCTAAAACAGGTCTGTATTTGTGTTTTATACTTGCTTTTATGTATCGTATGGGAACGTATCCAAACATCTTACCTTCTGAAAAATGGCCACCGGAACGCATCACCCCTTAAAACATGTATTTATATGGGAAACAATTATTCGTTATTCGCAATTTCGCTATTCGTAATGAGTCTGAGAACATAACTCTTGCGAAAACCGGGGTATACCTGTGTGTGTATCTATGTATATATATAATGTGAAAATAGAACTAATACATTGTTTAACAATTAAATTAATAAAATTTTATTAAATTGTTTCTTGTATTAAGTTCTGGTTTTCATCCCTTTGTCTTCATCTCTTTTTGCAGTTGTTGTATATGTCACCTACGCAATACACGGTCGTACATATGTAAACACACACACACACACGCACGCACACACATACACAGAGCTCGATGGCAGGTTTAAATATTAAACACAAACATTTTTATTTAACATAATTAATATTTGTAGAATAATATTTATTTTTAATATCTTGATTTTATATATATATATATATATATATATATATATATATATATATATATATATATTAATTACTAGTCCTATATTAAAGTAAACATTTGTTAAAAAAAAGAACATGAAAGTGTTTGAAAAGCAATTAAGAAGAGGAAATCCACTGCCTCTTGATAAAGGTTCGTTTATGTGGTTTTGAAGCCGTAAAACTTGTGTAATACTTATTAGTTTCCACGTGAAAGTACACCTTTAATCTTCTGATCCTTTGAATAGGTTTTGTGCCAAGATCTTATATCACGCTTTCGTGATCGTACCTCTACAGTTGGCTTAATGAAGGAGGGCGTTACTTCGTATCGCCGCACCTTGGGGGTCAGGTACCACGGGGAGTATAGTAGTGATTTTTTTCTGTTATGTGCAACGATTATTTTTAATCAGTACGTCTCTTCTCCAAGGCGGAAACGTGTATCACACTCAGTTTTTCTCTTCAACCAAAACTCTTTCAGTTTGTCTCACTGAATCGGTATACTGTAATTTCTCAGTTTACACTCTCTTGATTACTGTACACTAGGGTTTCTCTTTATATGTAGCTTTCTTCATCCCGGGAAATCCCGGAAAAATGAAGCCAATTCCCGGGAAATCCAGGAAATGGTTGTATATTTAAGAGAATGGTATTTTTTTTTATTGTTCAGTGATAAAATACCCTTTAAGAATTGGGATAACCAATTACTTATGCCTAGAATCTAGGCATATGGCTCCCTGGGGGCCATGGCACATTTGAAGGGGGCCACAGGAAAATGTTATTTTGTAAAATAGAGTTAAATCTGCATATTACCTACTGAAAATAATGCTTATGGGGGCCACAGGAAAAAATAAGGTTCCTAAGGGGGCCATAAGCCAAAACTGGTTGGGAACCACTGGCCTAGATGACCACTTTTGCATTGTAATACTTGAATTGAGTTTACCAATCAGTGGTAGCTATTTATTATTTGTTAAACATAATATTTATCATGCTATTCATCTGCAGGGGACAAATAAAAGGCTAAAATATTATATTCCTTTAATTATAATTAAATGCATTTGCAAATAAAAAAAGAAAAAGAAACTTCATTCAAAAAAAATAATTTATACCTTTTATCTCGACATATTTTATCTTAAAATATTTAGCCAATACAAAAAATAAAAATAAAAAACTTCATTAGAAAAAATAATTTCATCCTTTTATCTTAAAATATTTAAAGAGTCAATCAACATTTTTAAAATAGCTTCTTAAAAAACATAAACAATCGATATTTCTATCACTAAGACGAGTTCTCAACTTGGTGATAAATAAACCTGCTGCAGAAAAGGCTCTTTCTGATTCAACAGAGGTTGGCGGAATGGTTTTCAGTGCATCAAATAAATTCATGATGTTTGAAGTTCTGTTCCTTATTGTCTCGAATAACTGCAGTTGTTGCTTCAAATGCTTGCTTAAACTCTGAGCAAGATGAGTTGCCTGCGATCGCTAGATAATATACTGAGACTCAGTTCCTTGTATTATAAGCAGCGCTAGCGACATTCCCTCGGCCAGTTTTTGGCATAACGGGCCCACTTTTAGATTGCTCTAAGTTGCTAATGCTAGTAGGTGTTCAACTGTTCATTTAAGAAAGCAGAAAAGTAGAATAAAATGTGGTAAATATTATGCAGTTTTCTTTAATTCTACCCAAGAGTCTTCTAATAACAAAAGAAAAAACAAATAAATCAATAAAAAATAAATTAAGTCATTTTAAAATTCCGGGATTTCCCGGGATATTTGTCCAATTCCCGGGATTTTCAAATCCAATAAAAACAGCCGGGATCCCGGGAAAGAAACCCTACTGTACACTTGAGGTATCACTTACCCTTCTTCACTTTGAGTGCAATCTTGATCAGTAATTGTCCCTCAGAGTATGAATTCTTGCAGAGCTTCATTCAGAACATCGATGACTTTTATACTCCGCACTTAGTTTTTACGTTTAAAAACAAAGTACATTAATCAAATAACTGAGCGAAGGTAATTTAGACGATTTTGGTTCCAAACTATACGCTTTATTACGCAAGGAAAATGTTTTTCAGTTTCAGGTTTGATTCACACACACATATACCCAGAAAATACGACTGCCGCAGTTTTGAAAGAGGACAAAGCAATATTTCAAAATCCAAAAAATTAATCAGTAAAATTGCCACAAAATTTCTTGCATAAATTAAAACCAAAACAACAATTTGCGTTCAAACAAGCTTTGTCAAAATTTCGAAGTTACACCATGAAACACTTAACCTTATTCAAGCGAGTATAGCAAAATTGCACACGGCAAATTAGATCATGTATACACTATGTACAGAGAAGAGCGTGTCAAGCCGAAGGTATTATACAAAATTCCTCGCCTAATCAATCTGTGCAAAAGTTTTATAGTAAAATTGCCCTGGGTGGAGCCAATCAAAACAGACTGCCTTAAAGGTTGGATTTTCCCTCAAATTAACAACCCATCAACCAATTGGATAGCTACATTAATAGTGATTGGTTTTCCTTGGAGAGGGTTCTTTCCTTTTCAACCAATTAAAAAAAAATGTCGGTACAGATCGCTGTTTGGCACCTATAGAGTAGATTTCCCATGGGTTTTAAGTTGTTTTGTTTAGTGTGGCGACGTATAATGAATAGACAGTTTATTTGGAAGGAGACAGTAAAGATTTCGACAGAGGGTACATAGTTTTATACAAAATCTTAAATCAAATAAAGAATTCTTTGGCGTGACAGAACATGTTAAAGAAAAACTACTGAAGATTATAAAATTACTTATAAAACAATAAGTCAGAGGTAGCGCGATAGCGTTTCGAAGGCCGGATCAGTGAGGTGAGGGAGGGGACTTATGTATTATGTAGAAGTTCATGCGTTATGTGGTGGCCACATGAATTATGTGCTAGCCGCATGAAAAGAGGAAATCCAAAAGCATTCAGAATGATGATATTCTTATATTTGATATTCTTATCCATTTAGCTTAAATGGATTTTCTTACGTTCGACCTATGGGGCGAACACATTAATAAAGGAGGGAGTTGCTTTCTTGATCTCCCCATCATACAGTACACTTGCACCCGGTTCATTTGGTATTGTTAAGAACCGAGTTTGGTCTTTTCCTGAAGGCGTCTACATGGACATTAGTAATGATTCTTATTTCTTGTGATAACTGATTAGAATTGTGGACCTGTAACCTTCAGTGTTGAAGATTTTCTTTGCTTAGCCTTCAGTTTAGGTACACTTACACATACTACCTTACCTTTCTTGTTTTTGACCATTGATGTGATGATTATAGGGGTTAACTCGAGATCAAGATCCAGTTTTTCAATTATTTTCCATATGTAAATCAAGCGTATTTCTTTCTTCTTCTTTGTAAAGAATATAGGTTTAATTTACGTTATCTTTTCCAGGTAATCTTGTTCCTTCAGATCATTGATTTTAGCTGCGAACTTTATTTATTTCTCTGTCTTCTAATTAATTTTTCTATTTCATACGTCAGAACGTAAGAACTGAAATATTCTATTTGACGTTATTATTAAGGTTTCACCATAGGAATTATTATTTTTTGGGCCTTTCTTTTGAAAGTTCTCAAGATCTGTCTCTTCATTCTTTTAGTTTTATTTATTGCTGTCTTATGATGCGTCTCAAATTTCGCAGCATCTGTCACAACCACTCCCAAATACTTTGCCTTTCCGTTTCTTTGAATTTCTTATCCATTTTTTTTTTTTATTATTTCTTTGTTTCTGTACCTTAAAAGTTTAGATTTTTTGGTGTTAAATTCCATATTGTTGTCTTTTGACCATTTGTATATTCTATTTGTGAGTGTCTGTAACGTAGCTTTTAATTTGCGTGTTAATTTCTGTATTATCAACAAAGGAAGCTACTGTACTATTATTACTGATTACTTCATTATTTATATCAGTTACCGTTATTATGAATGACAGGGGAGCAAATACTGTCCTAGTGATACTGAGCTGCATATCTCCGATTCTGATTGTTAGTTATTCCTTGAACTGCAACAATTTGCTTTTTTGTTATTTATTTCACTTTATGTATTATTATTACGTAGCGACGTGCTAGTGTTTTCGAGCAACTGATACAATGAGCAAACCAACCAACATAATTGCATTTCAAATTCGAATGCAAGCGTGGTTACGCAAGGCCTCATCGAAATAAGTTGGGAATTCGCAAGTTTTCTGATAACTTTAATTCAGGCGGTTTCTTTTTTTTAGGCAGTATATTTATTTATTTCTACTCGAGTCGTATGGTCCTTAAACTTTAGGCTTTACTGGGCTCTCAAATTAATTTGAAGATAAAAGCATCTTCAGTGATCTTACTTTCTTTTTAGTTGTGGAAACGGACCATTACCTTATTTACCGCAGAATGAAAGTGTTTTTATAAAATCTCAAAATCAAAATTACTTTTCAAGTCATGATATTCCCATTCCTTTTCGCGATCCGAAAGTACTGTAAGGAATGTTGGAAGTGGGAATTCCAAATTTGACAAAAGAGTTTCCTGATTTAGGAAAGGGTAAAAATGAGGCCGTGATGCTATTATAAACGGGTTCGAAGAGTATTTTCTGCGAAAAAAACTTACTTAAAGCGGAAAATCATAGTGAGAATGGGAATGGATCTATTTGAGAATTACCTCTCTCTCTCACGGATTTTTCATTTTCGGACGTAGAATGAAATAAGAACGCTTTTAGTGAGAATAGACCAAAATCATTACGCTTTATCTGAGGGTGTTGCAGCAGCTACAACATTTTCAAGATTTTTATATGAGTTTTTCTCTACTTTGAAAACAGTTGAAATATTTTAATTCAAATTTGAAGCTGAAGATTCATTATGGCTTCAACTCAAAATGGATGAAATCGGATCAAAGAAAGATTCGCATTTTAAATGATGAAAGTTATAAAGTCACGAAATTTAATCCGCATTTTAGATTTCGCTCATAGGGCGTGCGTAGAAAACGGAGCCATTTTCTTTACACAATGTGATCAGTGAATCTGTAGAATTTTGGTGATCATTATTATTATCCTAAAATAAAATATACACAATAAATTTTTATTTAATTGACGTAACTTTTTCTTAAATGTTCCGTAAGTTAGTTTCAGTTACTTTCCATAAATGTATTCATTAACTGTATGAAACAACTTCTTTTGAATTATTTTTTACAGATATTTAGAAGTGCAATTGCTGTTATGTAATGTACATTGTTCAAGGAAGTAAGGAGAAATATAGGCTATTTTCCTTTTCATCAGTAACTTTATTTGTTTATTTATTGGAAAAACTTATGACAGGTGCCCAGACTGTCCACTCAAAACTCGAAAATCTTCCCCATCGTCCTAAAGCTCCAAATTTCATTTAAAATTTCCAACCTTGATGTAAATTAGGGAGTCAGGTCGTCAAGCAAAGCTTACGCTTGTCTGTTTTGAGACGTAGATATTGCCTTGACATACGTGAATAAGAAAAATGTAAGAAACATTTGTAAGAAAACTGGTTCATAAAAAAGGGGCGAACAGTAGACTGTACACTGTAGACTGTGTACATCGAGTGCCAGACTGCATGAGGTCAGTCTGAGTCATGAAGGTTAAGGCCATTCGGTATAATGTCTGTTCTCGGTTAAAAATAGGACCTGTCCCGGGAGTCCCTTAGGAATATCTCAGAATAGCCTCAGCTCGATTGAAATATCTCGTATTCATTCCTAAAATGATACGTGTATACCTTGAGGAAAACCAACACGCAATAGTGATTCTAAAATCCTTTAATTTTCGAGAATAAAAGTTAAACCTTGCTCGATTAATGAAGATTAATAAAGAAAGACACTCTGGCCGCACTTTGGCACTGACCTTGAAGATAAACAAACGCTGGAAAATGTATTTAAAAGTATTTTGGCTCCAATTATTCTAAAAGTCGTGTATTAATGATACAATAATAAGAAGGTATTTAATACCATTATATTTATTAATATATAATAATAATAATAATAATAAAGTATTTAATACCATTATATTTACTAATATAATAATATTAAGAAGGTATTTAATACCATTATATGTATTAATATAATAATTACGTTCACATACCACAAATATATATAATTCAGGTTAGCTTTAAGTAAATCATAATAAATTTAAAAGTAATTAAAGCAAATCCTTGAAAACTCTTTCAACTGCGGTTCATTTTTCCTCCTAATTTATGACTATGATTTGATGACATACAGACTCAGGAATATTTAATGGTGACTTTCATTCTTCACCACTTCAATAATTTTCCAAACTCCTTAATGACATTTTTATGGTGACTTTTCTTACCTCAGTATTCTCTTCTATTATATATATATATATATATATATATAGTCATGCGGTTTGCTTCTACAAAGCTTCAATTTAATATTTAGGAGAAATCCAATGACAAGGAGGAATGTAAATGCCATGAAAAGTCTTCTTTAATGCGCAACGTTTCGAGCAATACGCTCATCATCAGGCTAGATAATAACAATATGAAATTAGAATCAATAAATAAATGTGAACAAGACAAAATAATTTCTATAAAAAGACTAAAAGAAGAGGGTTAAATTCAAAGTTATAAAAATTTACATATAAAATTACAAGAAATTTAAAAGCCTGATGATGAGCGTATTGCTCGAAACGTTGCGCATTAAAGAAGACTTTTCATGGCATTTACATTCCTCCTTGTCATTGGATTTCTCCTAAATATTATATATATATATATATGCGCCTCGATGGTGTAGTGGTTAGCATCGCTGACTACGAATCTATCGATCCCTGGTTCGATTCCTAGTGACGGCAGGCAGCGCGCGGTAAACCCAGCTGTTAATCTTTCCATACAATAAGAACTGATTGGTAGATAAGTGGGTACCTGGGTAGTCAAGTGGTTAAGACGCTGGGGTGCTGATCGGGAGGTCGTGAGATCGAGTCCGGGCAAGGACTTTCTAATTTCTGACCACCCGTGGTGGGTCGTAGTTCGGATTCCACGTTTTGACCTTCATCAGAATGAACAATTCGGACGGAAGAAAAACCAAGGTTAACCACGGTTATATACTCGTATATCATCAGCATCTTATTAAAGGCCCCCATAATAAATTTACTTAATTTTTCTTAATTCTCTTGGAAAATAGTGCCAACAAAACTTTCCTCCAAGTGCCAAGTCTATTATTCATTACTGGAAGTGGCTTAATCTCGAATTATAAACTTTGTGGCACCTTCTGGATCACCGTTGTTGTAAGTTTTATTCTACGATCAAAGCAGAAACATACGCATCACTATATATATATATAAAACGCAAATCCACAAGGAAAAAGAAAAAAATATTCCAAGATCTTTCGTGTATTCAGTAGTACACCTCGTCAGGGAATGAAGGAGGTGTACCGTTGAATACATGAAAGGACTTGGAATAATTTTCCTTTTCCCTTCTGGGTTTGCATCATTCATTCATTTCACGTTTGAGAGAGAGAATACAATTTTGAACTGATAGTACCAAATTTTCTAAAATTTCTGGAAATCCACTTAATAATACCCTCAAATTAGAAGACGAACTTAATCGTATCCTTCGTAAACTGAAACAATTCGGAAAAATCTCTGACGAACAATACTGTAAGTTTTATGAGGTTTTATGAGTCTGGTTCTCGCCCTGCTGTTTTATACGGCCTCCCGAAAGTCCACAAGAATAACTCCGTTCCGCCCAGTTTTCTCCGCCATAAACACCTTCAATTATAACCTTGCTAAATTTTTCATTCCTTTATTATACGAATTCACTGTTAATGAATATTCAGCTAAAGATTCTTTCTCTTTTGTTAAGGAAATCACTGAAATAAATAATACTGATTCTGTAGTTATGGCCATCTTTGACGTTAACATCTTTGTTCACTAACATCTCTCTCAATGAAACTATCGACCTATGGTATCAATCCTCCAAAATCGCATAACTCTACAGCCCTCGATCTAGGTGAAGATAACGTACTCTCGCTCCTTGAAATTGCTGCTAAAGACTGCGTCTTTTTTTTTTAATAACGAACAATATACATAGAGTATTGTGTGTGTGTGTGTGTGTGTGTGTGTGTGTGTGTGTGTGTGTGTGTGTGTGTACACACTGTAACAAAAGTTTAACGATCTTCTTAAGAAAAGCTCATAGGCTCGTGGTTCGAATTGCATTCTTCCTGACTAATAGCCTACCCATATGGGAGCAAAATCTCGCCCGCAAAGAACGAACTGTACTGCCAACGTACATAGGACGTCATAGGACGGGGAAGGTTTTGTTGAGAAAAGAACAGTCCGCTATCAGAAGTCATTCCATCAATCGTAAGACTGACATTTCTATTGAAAATTTTAAAATTCTTAAATCATTAAAATGCTCGTCCTCGCTTCGTATTTATGAATCTTTGAATCTTTACGTATTAAGTTTTTGAACCCTAGTCTAAACACTGATTCTGGCTGTTACTCCCTTTACATTAACTGGATCAACTACCTTTTAAATTTTCTTTGCGACTCTGGCTTCTTTTTGCTTCAGTTTCTTGTGGCTGTTCTTTGAATACAGGTGTGTCGGTTTATTCTTGTAGTTTTCCGTTTAACTTTTTACTTGTGAAGGTTTTTTTAAGAGTTTTATTTTTGAATAATTTTAGTTTTAGGTTTTATGATACATCTATCATTCCTATATTTTGTGTTCATTTATATACTTTACTTTTGATTTGATCTTGTTTTAGCCTCTTTCTAATTTGTATTTTCTATTTTGAATAATTTTAATTTTGTACATTTGTTTAGGTTTTAACTCTCGTCATTTATATCTTTTGTGTCATTTATTAATTTTAACTCTATTATAATTAGGCCTTGAAGATGGGTAGAGTTGCCCGAAACGTCGGCTGCAGCCAAATATAATTACTTTTGCGCTACGTCTTCGTTTTTATCCTGAATATATATATATATCAGGGATGGGAAACTGATAAATTTTTAAATCCAGTTTTCGATTTAAGTTTTTAATTTTTTTCGATTTGAGTTTATTTTTCGATTCAAGTTTTATATTTTTCGGTTCAATTCAATTTAAATTTCGATTCCAGTTTTTTTTAATCCAAAGGATTAACATTTGAGTTGAAGTTTGGTCATTCCCACGGATTATTTCACTCACTTATGTAGATAGCTAGTAGATATAGATAGTATAGCTATTATCGAACTGAAAAATTTAATGGTCAGAAAAAACTGAAGGCGTCCTTACCGAGTGATTAAACTTAGGTCAACGAAAGGAGCACAGTCATTATTGAAAAGTATTTTGATATGGGATAAAAATTTTCCTCCCTAATTCTTTTTCTTTCATTTTTAAAACCATTGTCTCTAGTATTTTCAGCCGCGTTATTTTCTACATCAAATTAAAGGACAAATGGATATTTTAAATCCATACAAATGTTAAGTCGCAAAAAAAGGAAAATAATTCACGTTATTTATATTTTTTGGCAATCCAAATGATCCTCAAAACTGAAAAGCAAAACTGTTATTTTTAATTTATTCGAATTCAGATTTCAGTTTTTGATTGTTTTTCAATTTCAGTTCGAATTTCCATTTTAGCTGTCAGAATTTTTTTCAGTTCGAATTTTTTTCGATTTCAGTTCATAAAATAATATCGGTTTTATCAGTTTATCGATTCCAGTTCGATTCAGTTTCCCATCCCTGATATATATATATATATAAGCGAAATGAAGACATTGTGTTCGGGAGTTCGACTCTCGAAGGTGTTGGTAATAATAATTCAGTTTTTAACGCAAAACCCTACATTAGTCTGGCCTGAGCGCTGTGCCAGCTCGTGGCTCTCTATTAATATCATGTTCCTGGCCAGATACGTCCTTCCGTAAAGAACCCAAACAGAACTGTCCAATAGACAAATACTCTCAGCAGTCATTATGATACCCAGCAAGAAATGGAACGTTGAATAAACGTCAAAAACGTTTTTATTGACGTTTTATAAACGTTTATTAACGTTTATAAACGTCTCGTTTCTTGCTGGGTATTTTTAAATATTTAGCAGAGTATTTATTCCATCCTTTCATTTACATGTCAGATATTCAGTCACGTTCTTAAGAGATTTCAGCGTTGATAATAAATTGTAACTGAGACAGTTTTGATTTTAAGTCGCTTTTTTACGAGTGTACAATCAAAAGAAACCATTAAAATCTGGTTAACATTGTTTTAAGTAAAAACTCTGCATGTACACACACACACACACACACACACACACACACACATATATATATATATATATATATATATATATATATATATATATATATATATATATATATATATAATTCGAATCTTAATTGAGGGATATTCCTAAGTTATCTGTTCAAGGTAATGTTTTCCTATTTATTGGCAAGTAATATTGGATCAAGTAAAGATAAGCACCCCCAGCCTTCTTTAATTAGCCTTATAAGGCTAACTAACGAAAATATCACGACCTAACCTAACCAATCGTTAAGTCAACTGTACGCCCTTGACGATTGGTTAGGTTAGGTCGTGATATTTTCGTTAGTTAGCCTTATAAGGCTAATTAAAGAAGGCTGAGGGTGCTTATCATTACTTGATCCGTAATATTGTTTCCAGAATAATATTGTTTGAATAGGAAAACCTCAAGGGACCGACGCTAATGGGGTTTCTTCGTTATCAAGAAATTTAGTATTTAACAATTACTCTTTCCATTTTTTTTCTTATAAATTTTATAGAGTCATTACACTGATGTCGATTCTCCATTATTTATACTCAACAACCGCACACGACTTTTTTTAAAAATAATTTTTAACCAAAAACAACCCAAATGCTGGAGTCACATCTGCCCGAAACGGAAAACGACAAAACTAGGTATATCGTTTTTGGATATGTCAATATCTGGCAACAACGGAGTTATTTTTTTCCGTTGACACTCGCTCGCATTGACAGGAAGTAAACTTTTACGTGTCTCTGCACCGACATTCAGTCTCGCATTTTTAATAGTATACTGCTAAAATTCGAGTGCGGTGCTACAGGAACATTAATTAAGATATGAAGTTTATTTGGTCATTTTGCATTTAATAGAAAATTTAAACCATTTCACTCCTTCGCCAGTGCCTGTAACTCGGTGAATAATGACGTTTCCTTATATATATATATATATATATATATATATATATATATACACACACACACACACACACACAGCGAGAGAGACGCCTTCAGATACTTCCGCGATTTCCACACAACCATGACCAAGATGACGTCAATCGCGAGCCACAGTCAAGTATTTATCTCTGCCTTGAACGTCACACCTCGACCTCGTTATAAGGACTTCTCCGGCACGATGCCTCAATCGTAGCTATTTCACCTCTCTCCTCGAACGACCTTAGTGACACGAGAGATCTCACCATGTAACAACGTGTACAGGCCCCATTGGCCTGGTGTCATTCACCTAGCTTTATATAAAGATTTTCATTATCTCGAGCGTTATTATAATATTGAAGTCATTAATCAAGAGCACAGTTATAACATTTCAATACAACTTTCATTCAAACAACTGCATCGTTTATTTGTTTCACTTAACTCACATTTATTTTGTTTAATAAAGGAAGAAAACTCACTCTATTAGTTTCCTTAATTAATAACATTATTTGATTTGAAAAGATCAATGGTGACCCCAGCCATCATCTTTAAGCAATCATTGACAATAACTGTTTAACCTAATTAACATCATAATTAATATTATTATAGTACCAACGAAGCACTAATATATATATATATATATATATATATTATATATATATATTATATATATATATATATATTAGACAAAAATGTGAAAACCTATCTAATTCTAATTATTCTCGCTCTTTCTGGTATCTGCCAAGAACCTCTCCAACAACTTTACTTTTTCTTCTTTCACTCCTCTTCTATTTTGACGGCTCAGTTGCAGGCTTTTTTCTTGATAAAGCTGAATGCTTCGCTCAAACTTTCGCCTCCAGCTGACTTCCTCCCTCTGACTTAATTGTGTCTCCAGGAACGCGTATGTTCCTGATGATGTCCCTCCTGTTATTTATTTTCAAGAACTGTGGTTCTGTGCTGACACCCTGCCTAGGCTAACTCCTTCGCCTTTGTCTTTTATCTGGTACGTTTCCTTCCTGCTGGAAGTTAACTTTCATTCAGCCTGTCCCGAAGAAGGGTGACCACTCTCAACCCTCCAGTTGTCGTCCAACTGCTTTGATTTTTTGCCTTTCTAAAGTTTTTAATCTATCCTTAATAGGGAGATTCTTTAGACTGGAACTTATTTTCGTACGTTACTCCGAATTTTATAACAGAAGAGCCCAGTAAAGCCTAAAGCTTAAGGGCCAAGTTAAATAAAATAAATAGTCCACCTTCACAATTATTTATGTCATTGTAAATTGTAAAACCAATTATTTATTTTGTTATTAATAATAAAGGTTATTCAATTCAATTCAATATCTCTCTACTCGCAATCTACTTTCAGATCGTCAGTATTCCGCAAGGGACGCTCTACTGGCGACCTATATGCATATCTCTCTGACTCTTGGTAATCCTGCTTTCGAGATTTCGGTGACTTTTGATAAAGTCTAGCTCAAATCAATAATTTCTAAACTTCCCTCCTTCGGTTTCTATCCTTCTATATGTGCCTTCATCTCTGATTTCCTTTCTGGCCGCGCTATAGCTGCGGTTGTAGATGGCCACTGTTCTTCTCCTAAAGCTATTCATAGTGATGTTCCTCAGGGCTCTGTCCTGTCACCCACTCTTTCCCTTTTATTTATTAATAATCTATTAAGTCGCACTTCCTGTCCTTCACGTCTACTCAGTTGCTGTCTCTGTACAGGGCCCTACAGGGGTCTTGTCTGCCCCTGTATGGAGTACGCTTCTCATGTGTGGGGTGGTTCAACCCACTTAGCTCTACTTGACTGGGTGGAATCAAAGGCTTTTTGTCTCATCAATTCCCCGCCTCTTACTGACTGTCTTCAATGCCTCTCTCTTCGCCGCAATGTTACCTCACTCTCTCTTTACTTTCGCTATTATAACGGACACTGCTTTTCTGAACTCTCTAAGTGCGTGCCTCCTCCTTTATGGAGAGCATGCAGTACCAGACTTTCGACATATTCTCATCCCTTTTCTGCCAACTCTCTAACGGTTAATCGTTATTCTCAGTCTTTCACCTACTCAACTGGTCAACTGTGGAACAATCTTCCCCAATCCGTCTTTCCCCCTGTGTATGACCTCCAATCTTTCAAACGCAGAGTGTCCAGGCATCTTGAAAAGTTTGGGCCTTGATTTTTGGCTTCTTTTTTTCTTCTATGTGGGGAGGGGGGGGAACCTTTTTGCTGGCATTCTTCCGTGGCCCCTTCCTCCTGCATAAAAAATATATTAATAATCAATTCTCAATCCCACCTTCGAACCTTAACTACAATTTAAGTGGAAGATGAAAGATTTCATCTTTTACACAAAACACCATTCCACCCACACGTCCTTTTCATGATAGAGGCATCTCGCCTTATATAAGTAAATAGAGGGTCATTGTAATGACAAGGCTATCGTACGTATCTCATCATCACAGTTAGTTAGTTGGATACCTCTGTCATTACATTACGCATGCATTAAACACAATATTTGTCTTCATAAAGACGTGAGATTCAGGGATTGAATTAACTGGTACGTATATACAAAATCTCATGATTTTTTTTACAGTTATTTTATTAATAGACAGAAATAAACACGATATCAATTCAGTGATTCAGACAATATACAGAGGATTGACAAAAGTAAATAGACACCTTCGGTCTTCCCAAAATTTTTGATTTGATATTAAAAGTTAATAAATAATAAACGATTTATTGAATCAATATATTTAGAATCATGTTGCTTTCTCCATTGTATTACGTAAAGCTGACACCCGTTCTGTCAATTTCATTGATGAGCTTTGGTCTTGAAGACAATCGTCGTGGTGTCTATTTACTTTTGTCAACCCTTTGTACACACACACACACACATATATATATATATATATATATAACTCCAAGACCATAAATTGAGAAGAAATCAGATCACACATGGCCCAAATAGAGTGGAGAACAGTTTTAGAGAATAAAACAACGGACGAAATGTTAACAACCTTGGAAGAAAAGACGTTGAGAATTTTGGAAAAATATAGTCCGAAAGCAACAGCCAAAAGGAAAAAGGAACTGGCTAGAGAGGCAAAAGAGAAGACTATTCCGCGAAAGAAAGAGAGTAGCGACGAAGTTAGCAAATTGCGGAGACAACAATGCCAGGAAAGTAATACAAGAAAAACTGGAGAGTATCGATAGGGAAATACAAACTCTGATAAAGGGCCATATAGAGAGGGAAGAGGAAAAGGCGGTAGAAGCAATAAAGGAAAATCCAAAATACTTCTACAGCTATGCCAAAAGGAAAACAAAAACGCGCCCTACTACCAGGCCCTTAAAGAAAGGAAATAATGAACTAACAAACGATCTGAAAGAAATATGTCTGAAACACTTAGAGCCCAGTATGAATCGGTCTTAGTACCCCAAAAAGTGACAAAGCGATACCTGACATAGATGCATTCTTCCAAGAGAAATTGCAAGGAGAACGTATAACAGACTTTGATTTTACACCTCAAATGATGTAGCGAGAGCTATAGGATAAATGAAATCACATTCAGCTGCAGATCCGGACAAATGGAACGCACTATTAATTAAAAACTGTAAAAATGAAATTGCTACACCCTTATACTGGATATAGAGAAGATCCCGAGACACTGGGGAAATACCGAGCATCTTGAAAAGAGCAAACATTGTCCCTATATATAAAGGCGGGGATAGATCTCAAGCAAAGAACTATAGACCAGTGTCATTGACGTCCCACCTCACCAAAATATTTGAAAGAATAGTCAGAGAAAATCTATGACTTCTTGGAGACACTGGAAAATTCAACGAAAATCAGCACGGATTCCGATCAGGAAGGTCATGTCTATCACAACTTATAGAGCATTATAACAATATCCTAGATGCACTTCAAGGCAATGAAAACTATGATGTCATATACACAGATTTTGCTAAAGCTTTCAACAAGTGCGATCATGGTACAATAGCACATAAAATGAAACATATGGGAATAACAGGCAAAGTGGGAAAATGGATCTACAACTTCCTCAGAAATTGACTGCAGGTGATCAAAATTCAAGATATATCATCAGAATCAGAAGTACGCAGCTCAGTACCACAAGGTACAGTGCTGGCGCCACTCCTGTTCATTATCATGCTAACAGACATAGACAGTGGAGTTAACAGCAACAGTATAGTAACATCATTTGCTGACGATACAACGATCAGCAGAAAAATTAGCGATGCAAATGAAGTTGAGACCTTGCAGAGGGACACAAACAAAATATACAAATGGTCAGAAAACAACAATATGACATTTAACACCGCGAAATTTCAGCTCTTGAGATATGATAGAACTGAGGAAATTAAACAGACTGCATATTATGCTCCAGATAGACAGGTAATTCAGAGAAGCACAAAAGCGGTCGACTTGGGGGTAATAATGACCGAGGATGCCAAATTCGAGACACAAAATCAGATAGCAATAACAAAGCAAAAAAGAGTCGCGGGACAGGTACTAAGACGTTCAAAAGGAGGGACAAGACAGTAATGATTCCCCGGCTGAGAACACTGATCATACCAAAACTTGAATACTGCTCAGTTTTGACGTCCCCATATAACAAAGGAAGAAATTAATAAACTAGAAGAAACGCAGCCAAGATTGATGGCGGCAAAGAACTCAACTACTGGGAAAGACTACGTAAACTAAATCTGTACTCCCTGGAAAGAAGAAGAGAGAGGTATACCATAATCTACATATGGAAAATGATCGAAAAACTGGTACCAAACCTCAAACTAAACCCAATTACCATCCAAACAACGCTGGAAAATAGGAAAGGCAGAATGTGTAGTGTTCCCAAATTAAAGGCCCGACAAGTGACCTCCTCAACACTGAAGGAAAATAGCTTGGTTGTTATGGGGCCAAGACTTTTTAACCAGCTTCCTAAGGACCTCGGAAACGTTACAGGGGTCAAAGTTGAAGTGTTCAAGAGAAGACTAGATGCCTGGCTCAGAACGATACCAGATGAGCCGGGTGTACCTGGCTATGTGCGGTGGAGAGCGCAAGAGAGCAACTCGCCTCTCCAAGCCAGGCCTAGAGGCTGGGCCACCAGCTTGACCTTCGTGTGAAAAGAGACCAACACACGAAACCGCAACGAGGTTAACGAGGTATATATATATATATATATATATATATATATACAGGGTGTCCCATAAGTCCGGCATCATAGGAGAAATTCATATTTTTTCTATTTCTACAAACCATAATTCATATTTTTCTTATGCTCGGGATGCCAATTTCCCGTCCACCATTCTGTTCAGTGACGAGGCTGTTTTTTATGGAAATGGTGAGGTAAATCGACAGAACACCCGCTACTGGTCTCAAAACAACCCTCACTGGTATACCTCTTCAAAGGAACAAGGTGCATCTCGGGTGATGGTATGGTGTGGCATTTGGAAGGATCGCATCATGGGCCCCCTCTTTTTCGATGAACATGTCGCTGGAGGCACCTACATACGTATGCTCAAGGAAGAAGCATTTCCCAGTGTCTTGAACGAAGAAGGAAATTTCCCAACATGGTTCCAGCAAGACGGCGCTCCTGCACATTACAGCACCCAGTAAGGGAATACCTGTACCAACAATTCCCTGGTCACTGGATAGGACGTCGAGGGCCTGGGAAATGGCCAGCTAGAAGCCCGGATCTCACGCCACTAGATTTTTATCTCTGGGGCCACTTGAAAGCGCTGGTATACGCAGAGAAAATTAGGAGTGTTGAACATTTGCGGCAGCGCATTATTGGGGCATGTAACACCATTACTCCTAACATCATTCACCTTGTGCTTGCTGACCGGGTATTACGTCTGAATTTGTGTATTGAAAACAATGGTGGACATATTGAGCACGTTCTGTAAATAAGAGCTTTTGTTTTGCCTTTTTTTATTATTTTTCCTATGATGCCGGACTTATGGGACACCCTGTATATATATATATATATATATATAAGCAGAAAGCAACAGACAAGAAGGAAAGAAACATCCATCAAGTTGGAAAGGGACTATATTTTGTATATTGCAACGTTTCAAGCACAAACTATGCTCATCCTCAGGCAAAAATTCTAAAAAGTTAAAAACATATTAAAAACCATAACATTAACAAAATAAAATAGGGAAAAATCCACAAGCATTAAAAACAAAGTCACACTAAAAAAATTCTAGAAAGTTACAATTAAAAACCATAATGACTATTATGAAACAAAGGCGAACAATTAACAAGCTTTAAAACAATAAAAGTGACACTAAAAAACGAACAATGAATAACAGCTATAAAATACAAATGTAAAACTCAAAAACTAAAAAATTCACAGGCTATCTTTTAAAACACTAAAAAATTGAAAACCCACACTAAAAGGAACACACCTTAAGTCTAAGCAGCACAGATTCCGAGGCAAAACTAAAAAAACAGAAGCATCTAAAACCAAGTAAAGGTTGGTTGTTCAAGATGTTCAGTTTAGACGGAGGGGAACGGATGAAATATCAGAGTTAAGCGAAGGGGAGAGTTTTTTAATATATAGGGATTCTAAAAGTCTTAACGTTTGCTCACACGGAGCGGAATCTAAAATGTTAAAATTAACTAAAGTTATATCGACTTTGCATAGAACAACATGGCTGCGTATAGCTGAAGCTTCTTTAGTTTTCAAAGGTTTGTCAGTTCTATGGCTTATGCCCATATGGGCACAGAAACGCGACTCGAGGCTCCGCACAGTGCTACCAATATAGCTCCGATCACATCGGGGACACTTGAATTCATAAACGACAGCACTGCGCAGAGCATCCGATACACGGTCTTTAACATTAAAATATGAGCCAATAGAACGACGGTTGACAAATACTAGTTTAAAATCTATTTGACAATAAAATTTACTAAGAAGTGGCAGAAGGTTATTACGGCAATAGGAATTCAGATATCCCATTTCTGGGAGCACTAGATAATATACATTTTTAGGCACGTTAAAATTATACTTTTTAGGTTTGTAAATGTTAGCTAGAAATCTATTGATAGCGTTTTCCACAATCTGCAAAGGATAGCCATTATTCACAAAATATTTTCTTAAAAAAACAAATTCATTATGCAGACATTGATAGTTTGAACATAAATTATACGCTCGGTTAAGTAGGGTGTTTACAGATGCCAGCTTATATTTAAAATCACAATAACTTAAAAAATTAAGACCAAGACCAGTGAACGTCTTCTTACGAAAAACTGAAGTAATAATAGAATCACTCTCTCTGCTAATCAGTAAATCCAAGAAAGGCAGCTTGGAGTCAGATTCTTCCTCCAGAGTAAACTTTATGTTTGGATGCAAGTTATTTAAAAATGTAAAAAATTGATGAGCACTGCTAGCATCAGTAAACACTGCAAAAATATCGTCAACATATCGTCTATAAAAAATAGGCCTTATAGGGGTAGGAGGCTGGGTAAACATTTTAGTTTCTAAATAGGTCATGAAACAATCTGCAGCCAAAGGGCCGATCGGAGATCCCATGCCCACGCCATCAATCTGCTGGTATATATCTCCATTAAATATAAAAGTACTACCTTTAAGAGTTTGCTCTAACATAGAATTAATGTCTTTTTATCAAAACTTTGAAATTTGGGGGAATTACTAAAAACCTTGTCAAGGATAATTTTACGAGTTTCGTCCACAGGGATATTGGTAAACAGGGAACTAACGTCAAAACTTACCAAGTAATGGTTTGAGTTAAATTTCTTATTAAGAAGTTCCCTTTGAAAAGACGCGGAATCGGAAATAGTATACTCATTTTTGGAGAAAGGGGAAAGCAAACTAACCAAAAATTTGGCAAGATTATACGAGGGCAAGCTATATGAAGCCAGAATAGGCCTCAAAGGAATCCCGGGTTTGTGTATCTTAGGGTTTGCCCGGGTTTGTGTATCTTTGCGACTTGCAAAGATAAAAAAGGATGGAGAGTTTTTGGAGATCTGTCGTGCTGGTGGTGTTTTTCCTAAGTTTATATACTTTAAATTATACCGCGAGTCTCTCTATCATTCCCAATTTTATAAAGATTCCATGACTTATCTTTTGAATTGTGAAATTAACTTAAAAATCAAGCAACTCTCTTCTCTGTCGGCTTCGGTTGAAAGAATAGAAGCTAATCTGAAAACTAAACTTTCATTTTTGGATTTCATAATGATTAAAAATTTTAGTCTACGTAACTTAAACGCGTTTCTTGATAAAGTTTCAGTTACGCATGAAAGGAAGTTACGCAGTTTGGGTCTGAGTGGTCCTAGATTTGTAGATTCGTCTAAGACTATTATAACCTTTCAGCTTATACATTGTCCGCGAGGGAAAGGTTTTTGCTCTCTTTGGGCCTGCATTTTAAAATTCCAGTTTTTAATTTCTCTAAACCCCGCTTTTTGTTGCCGTTTGAAAATTATTGTCAGATCTTAAGTCACAACCCATCAAAGGTAATTTTAACAGGTTTTCTTCAGAAATGTCAATTGTTGTGAATAATTTGTTTCAAAAAGTTATCTGCAGCCATAATTCTATTATATTTCGGAAATCTGATGTTTGTGTTCTTCGCGATCTGTCCCGTAACCCCAACATTTTAGTTACTAGGCCAGATAAGGGTAGGGGTGTTGTAATTCTTAATCGTGCGGATTATGTTAATAAAACCTTAGAATTGTTAAAAGATGGTTCGAAATTTAAACTAATTAAGGATCGTGCAAAAATTGTAATCTTACGGCTTGAGGATAAAATCAATAGGTTACTGTCATCTTTGAAAACTAAAAAAGCAATAGATTTATTAACTTATAAAAAACTTTTTGCAACGGGATGTGATCTGGGACGACTATATTGTCTCCCTAAGATACACAAACCCGGGATTCCTTTGAGGCCTATTCTGGCTTCATATAGCTTGCCCTCGTATAATCTTGCCAAATTTTTGGTTAGTTTGCTTTCCCCTTTCTCCAAAAATGAGTATACTATTTCCGATTCCGCGTCTTTTCAAAGGGAACTTCTTAATAAGAAATTTAACTCAAACCATTACTTGGTAAGTTTTGACGTTAGTTCCCTGTTTACCAATATCCCTGTGGACGAAACTCGTAAAATTATCCTTGACAAGGTTTTTAGTAATTCCCCCAAATTTCAAAGTTTTGATAAAAAAGACATTAATTCTATGTTAGAGCAAACTCTTAAAGGTAGTACTTTTATTTTAATGGAGATATATACCAGCAGATTGATGGCGTGGGCATGGGATCTCCGATCGGCCCTTTGGCTGCAGATTGTTTCATGACCTATTTAGAAACTAAAATGTTTACCCAGCCTCCTACCCCTATAAGGCCTATTTTTTATAGACGATATGTTGACGATATTTTTGCAGTGTTTACTGATGCTAGCAGTGCTCATCAATTTTTTACATTTTAAATAACTTGCATCCAAACATAAAGTTTACTCTGGAGGAAGAATCTGACTCCAAGCTGCCTTTCTTGGATTTACTGATTAGCAGAGAGTGATTCTATTATTACTTCAGTTTTTCGTAAGAAGACGTTCACTGGTCTTGGTCTTAATTTTTTAAGTTATTGTGATTTTAAATATAAGCTGGCATCTGTAAACACCCTACTTAACCGAGCGTATAATTTATGTTCAAACTATCAATGTCTGCATAATGAATTTGTTTTTTTAAGAAAATATTTTGTGAATAATGGCTATCCTTTGCAGATTGTGGAAAACGCTATCAATAGATTTCTAGCTAACATTTACAAACCTAAAAAGTATAATTTTAACGTGCCTAAAAATGTATATTATCTAGTGCTCCCAGAAATGGGATATCTGAATTCCTATTGCCGTAATAATTCTGCCACTTCTTAGTAAATTTTATTGTCAAATAGATTTTAAACTAGTATTTGTCAACCGTCGTTCTATTGGCTCATATTTTAATGTTAAGACCGTGTATCGGATGCTCTGCGCAGTGCTGTCGTTTATGAATTCAAGTGTCCCCGATGTGATCGGAGCTATATTGGTAGCACTGTGCGGAGCCTCGAGTCGCGTTTCTGTGCCCATATGGGCATAAGCCATAGAACTGACAAACCTTTGAAAACTAAAGAAGCTTCAGCTATACGCAGCCATGTTGTTCTATGCAAAGTCGATATAACTTTAGTTAATTTTAACATTTTAGATTCCGCTCCGTGTGAGCAAACGTTAAGACTTTTAGAATCCCTATATATTAAAAAACTCTCCCTTCGCTTAACTCTGATATTTCATCCGTTCCCCTCCGTCTAAACTGAACATCTTGAACAACCAACCTTTACTTGGTTTTAGATGCTTCTGTTTTTTAGTTTGCCTCGGAATCTGTGCTGCTTAGACTTAAGGTGTGTTCCTTTTAGTGTGGGTTTTCAATTTTTTAGTGTTTTAAAAGATAGCCTGTGAATTTTTAGTTTTTGAGTTTTACATTTTGTATTTTATAGCTGTTATTCATTGTTCGTTTTTAGGTCACTTTTATTGTTTTAAAGCTTGTTAATTGTTCGCCTTTGTTTCATAATAGTCATTATGGTTTTTAATTGTAACTTTCTAGAATTTTTTTAGTGTGACTTTGTTTTAATGCTTGTGGATTTTTTCCCTATTTTATTTTGTTAATGTTATGGTTTTAATATGTTTTTTAACTTTTTAGAATTTTTGCCTGAGGATGAGCATAGTTTGTGCTTGAAACGTGCAATATACAAAATATAGTCCCTTTCCAACTTGATGGATGTTTCTTTCCTTCTTGTCTGTTGCTTTCTGCTTAAATTGAAATTGAAGCTTGCCAGAAGCGGCCTTCACCAATATGTATATATATATATATATATATATATATATATATATAAAATATTGTACAAGTCTACATAAACAGAAGGTTTGAAATTGCAAGTATTCTGAGTTCTTGGTTCACTTTGTGTTGACCAGACCTGAGGTGTAACGAATGTATTTGCGATTGTAGCAAGTGTATTTGTGTTACTTTAGGGAGGAAGCAAACTTGCCGGTGCATCTTGCTCCTGGTGACTCATGCATCCGAACCATAAAACCAGTAGTATTTGTAATGCAAACAAACAACACACGCACGGAAATGATTATCGATTGGAAAACTTATTGGAATATGATAACCTGAAACATCGTTGCTTCCATCGGTGATGAATCATGTGTAGAAGCCTCGTTAATACGTTCATCCTCTTTGCACAGTATAACGCAACTACCTCAAACCACTAAAAAATACAACGTTTCCAGCGATTCGGAACCGTTCTGTGGGATGTTGGTGCGTGATTAGTCGATGCACGACGCAGTTAACCAATAAGGAGACAAATATATATATACATAATATATATATACATACACAAATATATATATAAATACATATACACAAATATATATATATAAATATATACAATAATCAGACATGGGGCTGAAGACGGCTTCTGCTTCGAAATTTGGTTATTTGTATTGTTTGAGGGGTTTTACTTTTTATTTAACTATTTTAATATTTTTTATTATTTGTAATAGTAATAACCACAAATAGATAACTTATACTAATTTAGAATAGGTTAACTATGGAACTCGTCTTCCCCTTCCGGTTCTATAATATTCGGCTTCCTGACTTTCTAAATGGCCGGCTTCGGCTTCAGCACCATGTCTGATATACAGGGTGTTTCATAACATGTGGGACGCACTTTCAGGATGGATTCAGGACCTGAAAACAATGAAAAAGTTTATATAAACATATGTCCGAAATCGCTTTGTTTCCGAGTTACAGCCCGTTTTGTGTTCCAGCAATTCTTTCCGCAAACTGTTTAGAAACACTGCTTGCCGACAATGTTTGTGAGTGTGTACGAGACTTATTTCATGTATGGCCTTGCCGATTGTAATGTTTCGTCCACTCTGTGACATGTTTCAATATCGTTGAGCGTAGAGCCATCAGTCAGTCAGAGGTGCATCGCGGTGTTTCACTGTTCGTATTCGTAACTTCTTACCGTGTATAAGTGCAGTCCAGTGAAAAAAACCTTAAAAGTTTTTGTGCTATTCAATGATAGTGTGCATTTGAAGTGAGAATGGAGGCTTATTCAAACAGAGAAATGGTAGACATGCATCTCATATATGGACTTGCCGAGTGTAATGCGGCCGCAGCAAGACGTCTGTATGCGGAAAGGTTTCCCAATCGCCGTCTGCCAGATAAGACCTTTCACAGAATAGACGAGCGTCTTGGTGAATGGTGATACAGGATCATTCAACAAGCGAGTTTCAGATGGTGATAGACCAATTAGCGCCAGAACTGTTGAGTTGGAGGAGCGGGTCCTGAATAGGGATTGTTTCCCGGGATCCCGGTTGATTTTATGTGCGGGATATATCCCGGGATTTTTTCGTTCATCCCGGGATATCCCGGTGCTAATTACTTACATAATAATTAGTGTATATATAGTATAAATACCCTGTTTACACGATCATACATGTTGTATCATGAGCTTTTTCAGCTGCAAGACTGTTTATAACTAAACTTAGAACTCGGCTGAGTGATAAGAGTGTGAATTGTCTATGTTTTCTACGTTCGTATTTAAGTCAAATTAGTTCTTTTAAATGCGCTATGTTTTGCATTTTCATATGTTTAGTTGTTTTTGTGTTTTACGAGCATGCTTATTCTTTACAAGGATATTATTCTTTACAAGTGTTGATTTTCTTACAAATAGCTGTCTTGTTGCACTCAACTGTCTTTTAAGCTAGTTATTTCGCACTCATAGTTACCTAATGGAATATGTTTAAATAAATAAATGATGAAATCTTTATAATTTTTATATTAATTCCTTTTTAAAAGTATAAAAATTTAAATACATATAAAATAAAATAAAATCCCCCGGGACGAAGACAGGTTTTATCCCGGAATCCCGGGATAAACAAAATGACTCAAAACGACAATCCCTAGTCCTGAATCGCGTGGAGGAACATCCTGGTGACAGCACCCGAAGGATAGCAGCAGCAGAGGGTGTAAGATACACAACTGTGTGCAGAATTTTACGGGAACAACAGCTTTAACCATATCACATTCAGAGAGTATAAGGCCTTACTGAAGCTGATTTCCCACCACGAGAGACTTTTTGTACTTGGTTCCTTCAACAATGTGCTCGCGATCCTCTTTTTCTCTCCTTCGTGTTGTTTTCTGTTGAGGTTGCCTTTACAAGAAATGGCCTTGGTCAAGGCACCAACAACAATTTAGTATCAATGTATGGGCAGGACTTATTGCCGACAACTTAATCGGTCCTTTTGTTTTGCCCGGAAGATTAACAGGAAAATCTTATTCCAATTGTTAAGGAATGATTTAAGCGATTTACTAGATGAAATTCCTCTTGGTGTCCGACGTTGTATGTGGTTTATGCATGACGGCGCTCCGCCCCATTTTAGTGGAGTAGCCAGAGACTATTTGGATGACCATTTCCCTGATTAATGGATAGGACGTGGAGGACCCATTGCGTGGCGTGTTCGCTCCCCGGCCTTGAATCCACTCGATTTTTACCTGGGGGTCATCCGAAATCCATCGTTTACGTGACACCCATTGACAACGTTGAAATGCTTCGCCAACGTGTAGGAGAAGGATGCCAGAAAATCCGAGCAATACCTGGAATGCTTGAACGCGTCAGCCAGTCTATGACGAGGCGTGTTCAGGCGTGTATTCAAGCGCAAGGCGGTCATTTTGAGCACTTCCTTTGAAGGTAAGGCGGATACTTGCTGGAACACATAACGGGCTGTAACTCGGAAACAAAGCGATTTCGGGCATATGTTTATACATATAAACTTTTTTCATTGTTTTCAGGTCCTGAATCCATCCTGAAAGTGCGTCCCACATGTTATGAAACATCCTGTATATACAGTATATAGGCGGATTTACGTATAAGCAGAGTAGGCACGTGTCTAGGGCGGCAAATTTTGTGGTATTTCAACGTAAAAAGGGCAAAGAAAACAAAAGTAGAAAATAAATACGTTATAAGCACTAACAAATTAAATGGATTAAAAAATAAGTTTTAAAATGAAAAAGAACAACAGCCTCTAATAGCAAACTAGCGATATCAAATGGCACAACTATAAGGCACTTTAACCAATTACTAGGGGTGGCAAAGTGCTAAGTACGCCTTTGTGTGTATAATAATAATTATAATTCAGTGGCGGCTTTTCAGAGGAGGCATGGGAGGCCGGGCCTCCTCTGTTTTTATCACTATAAACTATGACAGAGGATTTTATTGATAGTATTAATTCTATACGATCGTGACATGCAGAAAGTTGGGCATCTAACACTTTGTAATCTATTCTATTTATATAGCATATATTATAGACAATTTTGGGCCTCCCTACTCTTCCTGACCACCAGCCGCCACTGGCACTGTAAATATATATATATTTTGTATATATATATATATTTTGATGCGCCTCGGTGGTGTAGTGGTTAGCGTCGCTGACTACGAATCCATCGGCTCCGGGTTCGAGACCCGATGGCAGCCGGCGCGTAGAAAAACCCAGCTGTTCATCCTTCCACACAATAAAGAAAGTGGTTGGTAGATAATGGGTACCCTAGGTGGCTTAGTGGTTAAGACGCTGGGCTGCTGATGGGGCGTGGTTCGGATTCCACGTTAAACTGTAGGTCTAAGGTGGAGTGAAAAGCTTGACCTTCGTCAGAATGAACAATTCGGGCGGAAGCTAACCAAAGGTTACCAAAGGTATAAGGTATATATATATATATATATATATATATATATATCAGGACAATACCAGATGAGCTGGGTGTATGTGAGAAGATAAATCGATGCGCAGAACCACTGACAGGTTGACAGGTGTGTGTGTGTGTATATATATATATTATATATATATATACAGGGCGTCCCAAAAAAATGTATACACACTTTAACAGCTGATAGCTCAATTGATGTTTCTTTCTTTCCAAGTTAAACCCATTAGAATTAATAATGGCAGTCAGACTAAGCTTTGAACAAAGGAAATTCATTCTAAAATGCTACTGGAAGTGTGAAAACGCAGTTGAAGTGCAAAGACAGTTTAGGAGGGAGTTTCAAACAGATCCACCAACGCGACTTACCATCACTCGAATTAGAGATAAGTTTGAAGCCGATGGAACTGTTCAGAATGTCCACAAGAAGCGTTCCGGAAGACCACGGACATCGACAAGCCCCACAAAGCAAGAAAGAGTACTGGAAAACGTATCACCAAAGTCGAAGAAAATCTGTGCGGCAAGCAAGCGAGTCGTGAGGTAGGAATTTCAGAATCGTCTGTCCAACGCATTTTGAAGCGCTGCCAATGGAAAAGTTACATTCCAAGATTAGTCCATGCTATTAATGAAGATGATCCGGACAGAAGAGTGGAGTATTGCGAGTGGTACTTGGCACGATGTGGATGTGGATTGGACGAAGGGGTTTCGTAGAATACCCTCCGCGTTCACCAGACCTCACACCACTAGACTTTTTTTATGGGGATACTTAAAAGACAAAGTCTACGCTATAAAACCTGCAACAGTCGCTGAATTGAGAGCAGCCATTGAACGAGAATGCACACAAATACCAAACGAAATGTTTCGTGATGTTTGCGATTCCATTGCTTCGCGTTATCAGCAGTGCCTGGACCAGAACGGACGTCAGTTTGAAAACAGGCGTTGACAAAACAATTAAATAATGTCTGTAGATTCTATTACATTTTGAAAATGAAATGTATTTTAATAAACACTGCCTTTATAATTATTTAAAGTGTGTATACATTTTTTTGGGACGCCCTATATATACAGTATATATGTGTGTGTATGTGTGTGTGTGTATGCATATATACTGTATATCTCCCTCTCTTTGGTTTAGAAGGGATAAATGCGATACTCCCCCCTCCCTGGTCATCTATTTTAAAACGGATAATCAGCTGCTGGTTGACCCTTGACACGTTAAACGACCTGAAGCGCTCTCGTATTCCATCTCAGATGACATGTGAATACCCTCCTCCCGCAGGTAAAAAGAACGAGCTAATGAGGCATCTCGAAATTGATGTGACAGTTTTAGGCATTCTCTCATACTTTGGTGCGACCTTTAAATACTCATTCTTGACTGCGCTTCTAACGCACGCAATACACGCAATGAGCATGCACTCAAATCGCAATCACACGAATTCAAGTCGTTACAGTTATTATTGGTCAATGAAAGTAATGTTGCGCTTGCAGTATCAGTATATACAGGGTGTTTCAGGAGGAGAGGTCAATACTTCGGGAGGTGATAGTATCGGTTATTGTGAGAAAAAAAAGTTCATATGAACATGTGTCTAATTCTGAATGGTTACGGAGATAGAGCTGTTTGAATCTACAAATATAAAAGCATTGTTAATGGTAATCAAGAAAGGGAAACCAATTACTGTTTCTAACCTTTAATGTTTAAACATTGGCATTTTGAATGGTATCAGATACAGAAATGACAAATTTGTTACAGTTTACAATACGTTTTCAAAAATCCCACCGTCAACCTCAATGCACTTTGCAACTCGTGTGCGAAGATCGCGTGTTGTTCGTCTGAGTTGATCTTGACGTTCCTTTATGCGGGCAGCAGCATCCAAAATGCGCGCGAGCAATTCGTCTCGTGTATCCACCTTTCTTTTGTAAACTTGACTTTTCATCACACCCACAAACAATAATCTAACGGAGAGAAGTCTGGAGACCTTGGTGGCCATTGAATGGACCACCGCGGAGAGGGAAGAGCTGCGCGCGCATCAGATTCAAACAGCTCTATCTCCGTAACCATTCAAAATTACACACATGTTCATATGAACTTTTTTCTAACAATGACCGATATTATCACCTCCCGAAGTATTGACCTTTCCTCCTGAAACACCCTGTATATATATATATATATATATATATATAACGTAAAGAACGACGCTTTGTATAGGAGAATTATCCGCGCAAGATGAGAGCGAAAGAACGAAACAAATGAAAAAATGAGGTAACCACCTGGGAATCGAACCCGGGATCTTCGATTGCCGGTCAGATATGATAACCATTACACCACGGGCCTCACTCAGTCAAATGTCGTAATTCCTCTACATGCGCGCAGAAAACCAATGCCCCAAAGGGGCACCTCCCGCATGCCGTAACATTATATACATTATAACTGCAAACACGCAGTATAATTAACGTAAAGAACGACGCTTTGTATAGGAGAATATCCGCGCAAGATGAGAGCGAAAGAACGAAGCAAATGAAAAAATGAGGTAACCACCCGGGAATCGAACCGGGATCTTCCGATTGCCGGTCTCAGATATGATAACCATTACACACGGGCCTCACTCAATCAAATGCCGTAATTCCTTGCGCGGAATATTCTCCTATACAAAGCGTCGTTCTTTACGTTGATATATATATATATATATATATATATATATACATACATACACATACACATACACACACACACACAAATTCGTTTTATGTTGTTTCAAAAAGGAATCTCACTTTAATGATAGAGGAGAACTAACACCCTTAACATATTTTAATAATTTAGTTATCATTTATATATAATGGCAATGATATACTGTATATGTATATATATACACCGGGTGTCCCATTCGAAATGAAACAACTTTGAAACTCTGTAATTTTTAAAGTATTAATGTGAGAATGTTGAAACTTTGCCAGTTACTACACCATATGCATAAGTTTTTGTCAGAATGTTTTTAGTGTGTTTCAGATTGAATTATGTTTACCCCACAAGAAAAAGCGAAATGTGCGTTATGGATGGCTGAGTTGAAGTCCCCTACTCTGGTATAACGGCAATTCCATACAACCTTTTACAAAGAATCACCAACCAGAAGAGACCTATATGCATGGACCAATAAATTTGAGGAGACTGGCAGTGTTCTAAAAGAACACTCTGGAGGGCGAACAAGATCGGAAGATGATGTTGAACGAATACGCGGCGCCTTTGGTGGTAGCCCGAAAAAGTCCATCCGTCGTGCTAATGTCGAACTGCAGATTCCTCGTTCAACTGTGCATAGCGTCATGCGCAAACGGCTGCAGCTCTATCCATATAAGCTTCAAATTGTTCAGCATATAACATGTGAAGATCTTAACAAAAGGAAACATTATGCTATGCACAATGTATCTAATGTATCTAAATGTTATAATTCACATATATCATATGAAACTTTATGACATTGACTATTTACTATGTGAATATTACATTGTTTGCATCATTCAATAAAAAATTATAAGATTTCAAAGTTTTTTCATTTCGAATGGGACACCCGGTGTATATACAGGGTGAGTCAAAAGTAGCGCCCGATTTCTGTCAGTTGATTGTTTGTTTGCCATTTGTATTACAGTGTACAAGAAGGTAGAAATAAATGAATGACATGTTTATCTAACCATTTATTCGGGGGAAAATTATTACGGAACTGTACCAAGCTGTTTTACTTGCAATTTTCAAAGTGCCCTCCCTCGTGATCGATGCACAATTGCAGCCGAGCAGGCACAGAGTGGCACACACGCCTGCAGAGTTCGATATCAATTTCCTCAAACTTTGCAGTGATTTGAGCCTTCAATTCCTGAATGGTACGAGGCTTTTCACGATAAACAAGGTCTTTCACGAGCCCCCAAAGAAAGAAATCTGGAGGTGTAAGGTCTGGGGAGCGTGCCGGCCACTCGATCGGACCAAGGCGGCCGATCCACTTTCCGGGAAAGTTTTCATCAAGCCACTGACGAACATGACGTCCATAATGAGGTGCAGCTCCATCCTGCTGGAAATAACAGTCCTGATCTTGTACCCTGGGCCAAAAGAAGGTTTGCAGCATATCCAGGTAAATTTCTGCAGTGACAGATCCCTCAAAGAAAAAGGGTCCAATTATCCTAATGGAGATATGGCTGCCCAAACTGTCACGCCAGGTAAATTTACCTCCTTCTCAACTGTCACTCTTGGGTTCTCCGCAGCCCAGTACAGTAGCACAATTGTGTCTGTTAATTGTGCCGTTAAGCTTAAAACATGCCTCATCTGACCACCAGATGTTGTCTAGCATTGTGTCCTCTTCGTCAAGTTTAGCTAAGAACTCTTAGCAAAATTGAAGACGGCGGTCGTCATCTCCATCATGAAGGGCATGCAGTAAGCGTGGAATGTAAGGTTTCCATTTTTTCTGGTGAAGGATACGGATAACACTTGATTGGCTCACTTCCAACTCTGCAGATAAACGGCGAGTTGACTTTTGCGGACTTTGTTCCAGTCTCCTGATGGCTTCTTCAGCCTTAGCTACATTCGTTGCCGTTTTCGGACGACGGACGACTTCTTTGCAGTGGCTACCGACCCTGTTGCTTCAAATTTCTCGACAATCAATCGTATGTTTCTTCCCTGGGGTGGGTTAATATCGAATTCCTGTGCCAAACGGCGTGCCGCCATCGTTGGTTGTTCATTACATTTGTAGTAGTTTCACGGCCCGCAATGCGTTGATTCATTGAAAGGTAATTCATGGTTCAATTTGGTGCAAATTCAGTAACTTTCCAAACTCTCAGCAATAACCTGCAAAACAAAAACAAAAATAAATAAACTAAGAAAATTAATAATCTGCAAGACAATTATTAACAACATGACTTCCCAGAAAGAATCTGACAGCCGAAAAAACAGAAATCGGGCGCTACTTTTGACTCACCCTGTATATATATATATATTATACACGGTGGTGAATTAGGGCCAAAAAAAAAGTAACGCGATACGATACTCGATACATTGTCGTTGCGGTTGTTTGAGAACGGCCATGAAGCGAAAAAATATCTAACATCGGTGTGTGGTCACTTAAGTGCATCCACAACGCGTTGTGGCTGTTTTTTTTCGCTCACTGAGCGATTTCGATGTTTGGGCGTAACATATATATATATATATATATATATATATAGGTATTGTCCACAATTACGAATCAATTAGTTCCTTGGAAACCGTTCGTAAAGCGAAAATTCGTAAAGTGAACACAATTTTTCCATGGAATTAATGTAATACGGCCTAATTCGTTCCAAACTCAACTCCCAAGACCTAAAAATTCATGACACTAGGCAAGTTTTTGCATTTTAAAGGAGGAAAGTTGGGATCCTCTCTTTACAGGATCGTCAGTCCTTGCTCAAAGTTTAAGGGCCTCAGTTAAACTCTTCGTGCCGAGAGAGCCTCTTGCAGGACTCTCTGGCACTAGGGTGGTCTCTGCTGTCACTTGTTGTTCTTGCAACTCCACAAGTTCTTCGTTGCTGTTCTTGAGAATGGGAAGCCAGCATTCGTAATTGCCGATTTTCGTAAAGCGAACGTTCATAAAATGGTCATTGCCTGTATATATATATATTATATATATTGTATATAAATGATGCGGATGCGCCTAGGTGATGTAGTGGTTAGTATCGCTCACTACAAATCCACCAGCACCAAGTTACGGCAAAGCAGACGGCGCGCAGCTTACCCAGCTGTTTATCCTTCCGTACAATAAAAACTGGTTGGTAGATAAATGGGTACCCAGGATAGCTTAGTGGTTAAGATCCTGGGCTGCTGGTGGGGCGTGGTTCGGATTCTACGTTAAATGGAGTGCTAAGATGGAGTGAACAGCTTGACTTTCGTCAGAATGAACAATTCGGGCGGAAGCTAAACCAAGGTTAACTAAAGTATATATATATTAATATATATTATATTATATATATATATATATATATAGAGAGAGAGAAGAGAGAGAGAGAGAGAGAGATTCTGAAAAATTACACATTCTTTTTGGGATTGTAATCTCGTGAATTAATTTACAAGTTTTCTCCGCGTTAAGAGAAAACTTTTAATGAGAGTCATTTTTTCATTATCAAATGTTAAATTTCATTAAAGAAACACAAACAAATGGTCAAGTCTCGCGCCAAGTAAACAGAACAATAGTAAACAACAGTAATGCAAACTGCAAAGGGAGGAATAGAGTATACGATAAGAATGGGATTGGCAGATATATATATATATATATATATATGAAGGAATGACCGCAGCGCCTTTGCAGCAAAGTCACCCTGAGACACAACCTAGGGAGGATTGGGAGCTGTGATTATATTACTAAAATCTTCCATGGTTCACCTTTAATGTGTATACCAAATTTGGTGCAGATTATATACATGAACATAGAACAGACAGGCAGACAAACTTCACCATCATCTCATATATATATATATATATATGCAGGAAGGATGGGGCCAAGAGGGAATAACCACAAAAGCGCCCCCTCCCCCAAATAGAAGAAGAAGAAGGGAGCTAAAATCAAGGTTCAAAGTTTTCCAAATGCCTGGACACTATGTGTTTGAACGATTGGAGTTCATATACAAAGGGAAAGATGGAATGAGGGAGAGTGTTCCAGAGTTGAGTACATTGTTCAGTAGATGAAAAATTGAGAATACCGATTAACCTTTGCGATTATGGCAGAAGTGCTGCAGGAAGTCTGCTGCATGCTCTCCATGAAGGAAGAGGCACGCAGTTGGAGAGTTTGAAAAGAGTAATGTCCGTTATAACAGCGATAGTAAAGCGAGAGTGAGGCAACATTGCGGCGAAGAGAGAGGGATTAAAAACAGTCAGTAAGAGGCGAAGAACTGATGAGACAAAAAGCCTTTGATTCCACCCACTCAAGTAGAGGTGCGTAGATTGAGCCACCCACACATGAGAAGCGTACTCCATACAGCGGCGGACAAGACCTCTGTGCGGAGACAGCAACTGAGTGAGGGTGAAGAAACTGCGGAGCCGATACAGCACACCTAAACATCTTAGAAGCCATTTTAGATAGAGAGTATATCTGATTATTCCAGGAAAGTCACGAGAAAAGGAAATACACCAAGAATTTTAAGAGAAGAAGACGGATTGAGATGTGTATTGTTGAAGATAAGGGTATAGTCCTGTGGAAGATTGTGACCACTAGACAGATGAAGGAACTGAGTTTTTGAGATATTGAAAACTACAAGGTTTTCCTGCTCCAATCAGAGATAGTAGAAAGATCAGAGGTCAGTTGCACCATAGCCGTCTCACGTGAAGCACGGAGTGACTGTTGATAGAAACGTTTTGTGAAGCGGGTGAAAAAGTGAAGGGTAGAATCATCGGCATAGGAGTGGATAGAACAGGAAGTGCGATTTAATTTATCATTGATAAATAAATGGAGAACCCTGGGAAACACCACGATTAATAACACTGGCCAACAAAATGAAACTTTTTTTTCTCATCACAAACATGATCACACTTTTCTTAATGCATTTTTCGCGCTGATTCCGAATCTGGTTTTATTTGTTTTCTAGCACGTATAGTTATATAGATACACTGGTTTTGATATTTTAAGTTTTTGATATTGCTATAAGAAAATTTATGGATGTATAGATCACACTTAGGAATGCTAAACAACAAATACATCATATACCTTATTCAATGTACTTATAAATAAAGAATATATACATTATTTTATTAAAAGCGCTGTGAGTGTGATTTCCTTTTGTAAATTTGGCCTGGATTGTCACGATACAGCATCCAACAATGGTCCGCCATATGCTTTCATTCCAATATCCTTGGTAGCGCTTCTCCATCATCTGAATATCTTGATGGAAGCGCTCTCCTTGCTCGTCACTCACTGCACCAAGGTTTTCAGGAAAGAAATCTAAGTGGGAATGCAGGAAGTGAATTTTTAACGACATTCGACACTCCATTTCTTTGAAGGCATCAAGGAGGTTCTTGACTCCATCCTTATACGCAGGTGACTTGTTGCTTCCAAGAAAGTTTTCACATATCCATTTGAACGCCAGCCAAGCCTTCAATTCCAGCGGACTTAGGACTTTTTCAAATTCAGTGTCATTCAAAACCTCCCTTATTTGTGGCCCAACAAAAATTCTTTCCTTCAATTTTGCTGCAGTAACCTTCGGAAATTTCCTTGAAAGGTATTGGAACCCTTCAGAATTGACTTTACCCATTGCTTTAACAAAATTCTTCATTAAACCAAGTTTAATGTGAAGAGGTGGCAGATAGATCTTTGGGGATCCACTAAAGGGACAGACTGGACATTGCTTATCCCTGGGACATATGTATACCTAAGTGGCCAGTCACTTTTGGTGTAATGTTCTATAGTGGCGCGACTGTCCCACAGGCAAAGGAAACAACAAAATTTTGTGAATCCTGACTGCATACCCATAAGCATTCCTATAACTTTTAGATCTCCACAAACATTCCATTGATGACTGTCGTATTTGATTGCCTTAAGTAGTATATCCATATTGTCATATGTCTCTTTTAGATGGACGGAATGGGCAATGGGGATGGATGGCATTATATTACCATTATGCAAAAGAACTGCTTTCAGGCTTCTCTGCGACGAATCAATAAAGAGGCGCCACTCAGATGCCACATACGTCTGAGATATGGCTATAAATAGTCCATTGATGTCATGGCAATAACAGAGAGGACCGTCTACTGAAAAGAATGCTGTTAATTCAAAATTCCGCTTTCGGTAGTAACTAATACGAACATTGTTCTCAAGTAAATTGTTCTCCTTTAGTCTTGAGGCGAGAAGCTCTGATTTCTCTTTAGACAGCGATAAGTCTCTAACAAGATCATTCAACTGTCCTTGGGTTAACTTTTTAGGCTCTAAATGTCTACCTTCAAAAGTGTACTCTGGTTCTGTAGATGGTCCGGAAACGCCAGTTGCACCTTCATCACTTTCCATGTCATCTATGATAGAATCTAGCCTATCACTTGGGGGAATTGGAATGGGCAATGTTTCATCATGCTTTACTGGTCTACGTGCTGAATCCAAGTTTGGATATACAATCTGGTGTTTGTTCTTGGCAGAAAACCCCATTAAGTTCACACTACAAAAATAACAGTCTTCATGATGATCTCTCGGCTCCCTCCATATCATGGGTATGGCAAATGGCATTGAAGCTTTCTTTTTGTTAAGCCAATCACGTAATCCATTTGAACAGCCAGAACAGATTTGATGTGGCGCCCATGGTTTATCTTGGTCACCTAGATGGCAACCAAAGTATTTGTATATTTAATGTCGGTTGTAATACTTCGTCGCTGTGTTTTAGTTGTCAACTGGCCGCATACGAAACAGAACTTGTCGGGGTCATTCTTACATTGTCGAGGCATGTTGACTGACCTGAGCAAACTATAAATTCAAAAAAAATGTACACCAACTTGACACAACAAGTTGTTTGGACTGGACTGATCTTTTGACACACAAAGCACGGCGTTGTTGCCTGAATCACAATGCTGCTAGACGTAAAAGCTCACACCTGAAATACATAAGATGTATAATTAAGATAATTGAAATAAATAAGCTGAATAAACTAAAAAAACACAATAAAATAAACACAATCAAATGTTGAAATATTAGTATTTTGCCTATTTAGAATGGTTAAATCTGTGTAGTTATATATATGCCTTCATCTTGAAAACTATACGTGCTAGAAAAATCTGAATGCAGTTTTGGAATCAGCGTGAAAAATGCTATCCAGCCACCACAAATTTTACTCTGATGAAAAATCTTTGTTGACCAGTGTAATTTTAGGAGAAAAACAGTGGTCATCTGCAACCGCAGCTATAGCTCGGCCAGAAAGGAAATCAGTAGTGAAGGCACAGATAGAAGGATAGAAACCGAAGGAGGGAAGTTTAGAAATTAAGGATTTGTACCAGACTGTATCGAATGCTTTTGACATGTCTAGCGCAATAGCAAAGGTTTCACCGAAATCCCGAAAGGAGAATGACCAAGAGTCAGAGCGATATGCAAGAAGATCGCCAGTAGAGCGTCCCTTGCGGAACCCATAACTGACGATTCAAATTGTGAGTAGAAAGATGTTAAGAAATCCCCATTAAGGATTAATTCGAGAAACTTTGGAAAGGCAAAAAATCAAAGCAAATTGGACGACAGCTGGAGGGTTGAGAGTGGTCACCCTTCTTTCGGACAGGTTGGATGAAAGCTAACTTCCAGCATGAAGGAAAAGTACCAGATAAAAGACAAAGGCGAAGAGTTAGCCTAGCAGTGTGTCAATACAGAACCACAGTTCTTGAGAATAACAGGACGGATACCATCAGGGCCAGACGCCTTCCTTGAGACATAATTAAGTCAGAGAGAGGAAGAGATGGAGGAACAGCACCGGAATCGTTCTGGTTTGAGTTGGAGGCGAAAGTTTGAACGAAGCGTTCAGCTTATCGGGAGAAAAGACGGCACTTGAGCGTCGGAATAGAAAAGAGGGAAAAAAGAAATAAAGCTGTTGGAGAGGTTCTTGGCTATATACCAGGAAGAGCGAAAACAATTAGAATTAGATAAGCTTTCACACTTTTGTCTGAGGAAGGAATTTTTGGCGAGTCGAAGCACAGATTTTGCACGATTCTGGGCAGAAATATAAGCTGAATGAGTCAGGAGTTGGATGGCGACGGTATCTTCTGAAAGCCCTCTCTTTGTGCGGATAACATTAGAACAAGCAAAGTTAAACGAAGGTTTTTTGTATTAGTATTAGGACAAGATTATGGAATGTACGCCCTCATGCCCAAGAGAATCACGTCTGTGATCCGCTCAGCGCGCTCGGAGGGGCCTCGGCCACATAAAGCTGTTGGAGAGGTTCTTGGCTATATACAGGAAGAGCGAAAACAATTAGAATTAGATAAGCTTCACACTTTTGTCTGAGGAAGGAATTTTTGGCGAGTCGAAGCACAGATTTTGCACGATTCTGGGCAGAAATATAAGCTGAATGAGTCAGGAGTTGGATGGCGACGGTATCTTCTGAAAGCCCTCTCTTTGTTGCGGATAACATTAGAACAAGCAAAGTTAAACGAAGGTTTTTTGTATTAGTATTAGGACAAGATTATGGAATGTACGCCCTCATGCCCAAGAGAATCACGTCTGTGATCCGCTCAGCGCGCTCGGAGGGGCCTCGGCCACAGAAGCAGGAGTCATTCCATGGGAAATCAGAGAAGAAATGCCTAAAGGCCTGCAAATCAGTGGCGCCAAAATGCCAAAGGCGCCTCCGCTTGGGAGGATCCAAAGGCCGAATTGGAGCGACAAGACAGGAAACAGATATACGATCGTGGTTGGAGGAGCCCAACGGAGAAGAAAGTTTGACAGAGTAAGAAGAAGGATGAGTGGAGGGAAATAAATCCAGAATGCTGGGCCTATCTCTAAGGCGATCGGGGATACGAGTAGGGTGCTGTGTAATCTGCTCTATGTCATCCAGGCTAGAGAAGTTGTAAGCTAGTTCGCCAGGGATGTCAGTGAAATGGGAGAAAAGCCAAAGATTGGTGGTGAACATTGAAATCTGCTAAAATGGAGATTTCAGCAAAAGGTGAGTGGGATAGAATGTATTCCACTTTGGAAGAGAGGTAGTCAAAGAATTTTGAATAGTCAGTAGAATTAGTAGAAAGGTAGACAGCGCAGATGTATTTAGTTTGAGGTTGGCATGTCAGCTGTAGCCAGAGGTTGTAGAATTCGGAAGATTCAACTTCGGGAATACGAGAGCAAGTTAGGCCATTGCGTACATGACATACGCAACACCCACCTTTGGAATGAAATCGAGTACAGTATAGAGAAAGTAGCAAGGTGTGTATATACTCGTGTGTATATATACTAGTAGAGTACAGTATATTGTAATAACTGCACACATAGATAAAGTCGTCTACTTATTTTAATATACTCGTACACAGAACTTGACATCATCTTTAATTTTAATATATACAGAACATGATATCATTTTTAATAATAATAATAATAATAATGATGATAATAATAATAATAATAATAATAATAGCAATAATATAAAAAGATAAACGCAAACTTAATAATTAAATTTGTTTTAAATCGCACATAAAATGGTTAGATATAATATTGTGCAAACTTGTAAAATAGCTTAGCAACAAGGCATTACTGTAATTAGGTTTAAAAAAATAATGCAGCTAATTATTGCTAATTATTTATTGATATAATAATAATAATTATATAATTAAAATGTCAATTAGAAAACCCTTCGCTTTCTTTATGTCAAAGTTTGGTTTCATTATTCAGGATTTTATTGTTTTATACACGATGTTCCCGTATACATGAAATTTTTATAGCATTATTTTATTTATAGAAAATTATACAAAATAAATACCGTTTTCTTTCTGTTCTGTTTGATTATTAATCGTGTTCCCCATGGCAATTCTCTTGTTTAACACACACACACACACACACACACACTACCAGTCAAAAGTACACCTACTAATTTCCAGTGTTTTGCTGCTTAGCTCATGACATAAACTTCAAATGTAAACTTAACAGGCACTAGAGATGAATTTGCTTACCTGGCTTTCATAATGTATGCCTCAGTGCATCTGCCCTATGCAGTTTGTTGTAACACAGAAGCTTCTTCAAAATAGCCTTCAAAATGTGTTAATTTACGTCTAGCATGCAACCTAAAATTAATGCCATTAGCTCTGCACAAGGTCCAAAAACAGTTTAAAAGTCCTTACTGGGGTAGTGTGTTTCTTCAAGAGTATGTTAATACATCTGTTCAGTTATTAACATGCGCTGCAGGTCTTTACATATAAAATCCTTGCAGAAGAGCTAACTGTGTAGTTTAAGGTATATTTCTGTGTTTCAAAAAGCAAAAATGGGTGCCAAAGCTCAGTTAACAACAGAAAAAAAGACAGTCGATTGTAACTTTGAGAAATGAGGGCCAATCATTGAGGCAAATTGTAAAAAAAATAAGTGTCTGTGGATGCGGTTGCTTGTACCATTAAACGGTACGAAGAAACTGGTCAAAATAAGGGCAGAAAAAGGTCAGGGCGACCAAGAACCACGACAGACTCAGAGGACAAGTATATCCGAGTCTCCAGTCTGCGCAACAGACGCCTCACAGCTAGTGATGTGAGTCGGTTTTTATTGTGTCGTTTTTTTTGTTTTTTTTGTCGTTTTTTTTTGTTTTTTTTTGTTTTTTATTGTTTTAAACTTATTCCATATTTTTCTTCCTTTAATCTAATAAGTATATTAGTATTACTATAATTTACTATACTACCATGCTTATACGGTTATACCTAGTATATATAGTCATCTTTTAGAAAAATTGAATCACGCAAAAAGTATATAATAGAAAGGAAAAACAAACCCTCATTTTTATATGTATATATATTTTTAACTAGAACATAAAACATTCTCCTCGTTTCAAACAATATACATAATTGTGATTGGCAAGAGTACCAGTATATATATTCCAGATAGAAAAGGAAAATATTCACCTTTTTTTGAACCTTTTTGTTAACCTAATGTTGTTTAACCTTCATTTCCATGGAAGAATCATCACTAGATTGGGTAGAGCATATATGCTAGTTTCAATATCACAGGTACTGGTATAATATACATAATAAAAAATACATAATACTGGTATAAACAATATATATATAATTGTGATTGGCAAGAATACCAGTGTGTATATATATATATTCCAAATAGAAAAATAAAAAAATAAAAATATTCATCTCTTCTTTAACCTTTGTGTTAACCTAATGCTGTTTAACTTTCATTATCTGATTCTATTTCCATTGAAGAATCATATCACTAGATTGATTAGAGCATATAGTTTCAATATCACAGGTACTGGTACTTATTGCAGATTTGGATGTTGACGAAGCCAATGTAGCACCATGTTTTACTTCACTTCTTGGAATTTTGCATTTTGGGATATAAATACTAGCTTTGCTGCTCTGTCTGTGCTTAATCAGTTTCTTTTGGCTGTATGGATATTACTGTATGTGCTAAATGATCTCGGAGGTAATGAAAGGGCGAAATAGAGGTGTATGAGTTTGTGTAGGTATATATGTGAGTATGCGTGCGTATGTATCTGGAATTCTGGATGTATGCGTATGTATGGGGTATATAATAGATATAAATATGTGTATATTAAGTATTTATGTATATATTGGTATATATGTATATGGTGCATGTGTATGTATATATATGGATGGTCTCGGGGGGGGGGGGGATATGTCATCGCGGGTCTAAAGGATAGTTTAAGTGGGAGATTCAAAATCCGAGGCATGGATGGGAGAGTCCTGGAAAGGTTGGACAATGGGCAGTCAGCTCCCAGCCAGTGTTCTCGCAAGTTTAACGGATCTCAAGATACAAGACTTTCAGTGCAAGAAAGAGGCCAGTTTTTTTCTGTAAATAGGCTGAAAAGGACATTCTATACTGGTACCATATGGCCTATTTTATTATTTATTTATTTATTTTTATAATATACACTATATGATCGAAAGTATTCGGACACCGCATGGTTTTGGGAAAAATGGTTTTATTATGGCATTTAGTAACCAGTAGGTCCACCCTTTTCTTTTATTACAGCGTCAACACGTCGAGGCATACTTTCCACCAGTTTTCGGTAAGTCTGTGCAGGAATGGCTCGCCATTCCTCTTGCAGAGCTGATGCAAGAGATGCAAGTGAAGCCGGGCGTGGTGTGCGGTTTCGTATCCGTCGCTCCAGTTCGTCCCACATGTGCTCGATTTGGTTGAGATCGGGGCTCTGAGCAGGCCAGTCTAACAAATCCACCTTATTTTCACGAAAACCATCCTGCACACGCCTTGCAGTATGGCAGGGAGCTCGATCCTGTTGAAACAAACAATGGCCATCTCGTAGTATTGCCACAGTGTAGGGAGGGCCGAATTGTACAGAACGTCGAGATAAACGTCAGCGTTCATGGTAGTGGGTTATAACAACCAACGGGCCGAGCCCTAGCCAGGAAAAAAACCCCATACCATGATGGACCCTCCACCGAAATTCACCGTTGGACGTACACAGTCAGAAGAAGCCGTTCTCCGGGCTGTCGCCACACCCAAACACGCCCATCAGACTGGAAGAGTGAATACCGCGACTCGTCGCTCCAAAGAACAGTTTTCCAGTCATCCACGGTCCAGGAACGACGGGAGACACACCAGGCCAAACGACGCGTGGCATTAACTTTTGTAATCAGTGGCTTGTGTACAGCTGCTCTACCATAATAACCGAGTCTGTGCATCTCTCTGCGGATAGTTACAGTACTAACGGAGGTACCGGATGCTTCCTACCTCCTCAGCGATGGAAGCGGCAGAGGACGTGCGGGACTTCTTGACATGTCGTACCAGACTTCATCTATCACGTTCCGTCAGTTTGCGTGGTCGTCCGGAACGTTTTTTTCGCTTTAGTTGCACCGTCGTGCTTCCATCTCATGATAACATCCGCTACAGTCGACTTGGTATATCCTGTTTGGCTGCAATGTTTCGTATAGAAACGTTACTTAAATCACATCCGATGACGAGTCCACGTTGGAATTCGGAGAGTTCACGTCCGCGCGGCATGGCTTCACAACAGTTACTGATAACTTAACAGAACACCTCAGCATTATAGTTTCGCCACGCTTTTTCCCAGCATACCTTTCGGCGAAGATGATATTTGCAGAAATGCGGATTTTCCGGGGTGTCCGAATACTTTTGATCATATAGTGTATATCATTGCAAAAGTATACCTTATAATTAAATTGGCAATATCTATATTAATTATTATAAAAAACAAAAAAAAAACAAAAAAAAACAAAAAACAAAAAAAAACGACAAAAAAACAAAAAAAAACAACATGGACATAAAAAAAACCCGGTTTTTTAACATCACTACTCACAGCACCTGAAATCAAAGCCCAGCCGAACAACTCCAGAAGTACAACAGTTTCAACATCACCTGTTCAGAGAAGACTAAGAGAGGCAGGATTAAAAGGACGAACTGCAGCAAAGAAACCAATGCTGAGACTCCAGAACAAAAAGAAAAGGCTAGCCTTGGCTAAAAAACACCAAAAATGGACTGTTGAGCAGCTGAAATTTGTCCTTTGGACTGACGAATCAAAGTTCGAAGTGTTTGGATCCAAACGCAGAGTATTTGTGCGGCGCAGAGCGGGTGAAAGAATGACACAGCAGTGTGTTGTGCCAACAGTGAAGCACGGTAGAGAAAGTGTGATGGTCTGGGGATGTTTTGCAGGGGAGCAAGTTGGAGATCTCCACAAAGTCACTGGAATACTGAACCAACGTGGCTATCACAGCATTCTACAGCGCCATGCCATCCCATCTGGACTGCGACTAGTTGGCCAACAGTTCATAATGCAGGAAGACAACGATCCTAAACACACTTCCAAGCTGTGTCAAAATTACCTGAAGCAGAAAGAACGTCAACGTCAGCTCACAGTTATCTGAACCCCATCGAGCTAGTGTGGGATGAACTGGATCGACGAGTGAAAGCCAAGCAGTCATCCAGTGCTCAGAAGCTGGGAACTCTTACAAGAGTGCTGGCAGCAGCTTTCACCAGACTATCTTCTTTCTCTTGTTGAGCGCATGCCTCGAATTTGTTCTGCTGTAATTGCTGCTAGAGGAGGCTATTTTGATGAATCAAAAATTTAGACTTTGCTTTTGGTAAATTGTCCTGATTTGTTGTTATTTAAGTTTCCCATGTTTGTGCTTATGAATTTGTGTCATGATAACTTAGTTAATAAATAAAAAAACTTTGAACAAAATTTGAAATTATGAATATTTCAGGGTGTACTTAAACTTTTGACTGGTATATATATATTATATATATATATATATATATATATATATATATATATAATACACACACACACACACACACACACACAGAGAATATACAGTATGTATAGGATGGAAAAAAAGTCCGTACTCATAGGTTATTTATTTTATTGAATTAAATGTTGGAAATGCATACCAGAAATTTGTTTGCGCGTGTGAATTCTGGGAAATATGTTTGATTCAACATTGTAGAACACATTCTCACTCATTTTGACGCATTCCTCGTGAATTCCTTTCTTCAAATGATCAATGGTGTGTGTGTGTGTGTGTGTGTGGGGGGGTCGTGATGAGTAGACCACTGACTTAAGATTTCCCCAAAGGTAACAATCTAATGGCGTCAGATCAATAAAGTAAATATTCTATGGAGACAGTCTTTTGTTTCGTGCAAATAAGTATCCTATAGTAAGGACTTTTGTACACCATATTATATATATATATATATATATATATATATGTGTGTGTGTGTGTGAAGTTTTGTGCTTGCCTGTTTGCTTGTGTGCGTGTGTAAATGAGGGTGGATAAAAAAAGAGAATATTGAAAATTGACATTATATTGCAAAACCTTTCCATACATTTTTCAGTATAAAATTTACATACTTAGATGACGTTAAAAGTTATCTTATGAGCTAATATATCTCTTTAACGCCTTTCCGTAATAAGAAATTGAGGAACCAAACTGAGAATTGCGAATTTCATACCTACAGTACATCACTTTAAAAGTTCTATTTGGATCTGATAAAGGTGCGTATCACGCGTTCTGTGGAGGAGATTTAACGACCGAGGGAAGGCTGGTTTCAGCACCTTATCAAATAAACTAATTTGTATTGCATTTGTATTTCTATTGGATCAAAAATAGAATATTGGTTTTTGAATTATGTAAATGTATATTGGTTTGGGAGAAAGTATTGACAATGAAGTTAATAATTTATTAGTATAAAAATTTAACTCACATGGCAGATATATATATATATATATATATATATATATATATTATATATATATATATATATATATATGCGCTTCCCATTCGATTTTTTACCATATAGTATATAGTCAAAAAAATTTGTTTTTCTCTCTCTCTCTCTCTCTTCTCTCTCTCTCACACACACACACACACACACACACACACTGTCCTGACGTAAAACTGAAAATTAATTAAGAATTTTTTAACCATAAATTCTAACTGAATAATTGTTGTTGGATGAAACCAAATACATATAACTAAATTGGGAAACGTTCTTATATGGCTTAGCACAAACTTGTTTGGAGTTTTAAGCATATATTACTCTATATATTTTTTTTTTTTCTGGCGGAACGCGCCGGAACGGCGTTCCAGTACTTTTTATTTTGACCCTGCAGAGAAAAATTTCTTTTTATTTTCATTCGATTTTATTCTTTTATTTTTGTTACATGACAAAAATTTTAGTAATAGGAAAGACGCCTTTTTGATTGGGAGGGTCATGGGTGGGATGGGGTAACAAATGACAAAGGTTATAGGAAATTTATGGCAGAATTCCAGTACTTTTTTTTAAAAATAAGCAATATATATATATATATATATATATCTTGCTCCTGAAGAATCATGCACCAAAAAACTGATAATAATTGGAGGTGTTTGCAAGACAAATTAAGGAAAATTGCAATAAAGGGAATACGGATATGAATATTCTTTGAACTAGACTAACACGGAGTACCGTTGCCGTCAGTGGTGATGAACCACATACGAAAGCCTTGTCACTGCATTCATCAGAGACGTATACAGTAATGTATTTGATAAATACTTAAATACTATATTTATAATACATTTTTCAGACTATTTAAATACATTATTATTGATGTATTTTGTAACTATAAATACATATTTTTAAAAAATTTGCAATTTTTTTCCATTTTGGGAGTATTTTAGTCTCAAATTTTTTGTAAATCAAGAATTTAATTATTTTCCTGTAACTGTTCCAAAATGTACTGTGTCATGTTTATTATGATTTATGTCAGTGGTGCACAAACGTTTTTGATGTGAGGGCCAAGCGAAGAAAATAACTAAAATGTATTAGCCTACTTACTTTCCATCTAAGTCATAAATTGGGTCACTTTTATATTCTAACTTTTTCATTGAATTGAAAAGACCCGTGGGGGACACATTTGGCCCGCGGGCCAGGGTTTGTGCATCACTGATTTATGTAGTCCTTTCTTTCTGTTGTCTCTTTGGATTGCCTTTGTTGCGGATAGGAAGCCTCAAACTATGATACTAAACAATAATAAGCACTGAAAATGGAATGTATTTAGATTGTATTTAAATACATTTTTGAAGTAATGTACAGGGTGTCCCAGAATTAACTATCTATTTCAATGAAATCGGACAAATTTTTTAAAAACACACTTTTATTTATGTTTATCATGTTTAATATGTGTTAAAAATGTATAAATTTCTAAATTTTTTTCATAATTTTATTTTCATAATTTTTTCATTATCTGGTCCAATGAAAGACCGTCTGAAGTCATAGAATGGCAAAGAGACTCTCCAAAAGTTAACGTGTGGCTTGGAATGACCAAATCCAAAATTTATGGCCCATTTTCTTGCGGAAGCAACTGTAACAGGTACCGTCTACCTTGATATGCTTCAGCAGTTTCTCGAACCACAGCTTCTTGATGATGGCATTCTTGATAATGTTGTGTTCAACAAGATGGAGCACCATAAATTTTGGATTTGGTCATTCGAAGCCACACGTTAACTTTTGGAGAGTCTTGCCATTCTATGACTTCAGACGGTCTTTCATTGGACCAGATAATGAAAAAATTATGAAAATAAAATTATGAAAAAATTTTAGAAATTTATACATTTTAACACATATTAAACATGATAAACATAAATAAAAGTGTGTTTTTAAAAAATTTGTCCGATTTCATTGAAATAGATAGTTAATTCGGGACACCCTGTATTTAGTATTTAATTACATTCCAGTTTACAGTAATGTATTGGTATTAAATACAAATTTGCGTGGCATTTAGTATTTAAATACATTTTAAAGTATTTATGACCATCTCTGACACTGATCCCCCTATTTGCTTGGCAATACTGCTGCGAGCTGCACGTACCCTGAAGTGTGTGTATGAGCAGGATGTTTTATGTGAAAAGAAGTGTAATTCTTCATACTTCCACTTAAACTATGAATGTATCGATGAATAATATACAGTGTATATACTGTATGTGTTTACTTGTATATATTTAATCATCCGCCAAAATTTTTCATTCTGACGAAGGTTAAGCTTGTGCCCCACCTTAGACCTACAGCTTAACGTGGAATCCGAACCACGACCCAGCATAGAAGTCAGAAATTACAAAGTCCTCGCCCAGACTCGATCTCGAGACCTCCCGATCAGCAGCTCAGCGTGTTAACCACTAGGCTACGCAGGCCACCTATTTATCTTCCAATCATTTTTTTTTTTGGTATGGAAGGATGAATAGCTGGGTGAGCTCAGCGCTGTCCGCCGTCGCTGAGAATCGAATCCTGGGCCGGTGGTAGTCAACGGCACTCATTGGAAACCAGTTTTAATGTTCGACAGCTCAAGTCGTTTGGACAGACACACACGCGGAGAGGGATGAAGGACAAGTGGTGACTATTCCCCACTTACCATTAATCTTCTAAGAAGAAACACTACTTTATATATATATATATATATATATATATATATATATATATATATATAATATATATATATATATATATATGCAGTTTAGCATCATTCCATCAGTGTATTATACTATGAGCATTTTTATCCCTAAAGAACAAATTAAAAAGTGCAGACTTCTTTTTAGTTTCACCGACTATCGATCTGTCACCGGAAACTCGGAAATCGCACGCAGATCCTCGTAAAGAAGGAAACCGACGCCACGTCTGAATTATGGGGAGCTAAGCACACTAGCACTGCTCAGGCACTGTCGAGGCATTATGCGGCATCATGTATAGGTAAATTCAGAAAACGCTTCAGGAGATGTCAGCTTCAAAATTCGGTATCTCAAATTCATTCATCACTTCCGTTCTTGTCTGTAGGTGAAGCCTGTAAATCGTGTATCAAGCAACCTGTTCATTATGGTCTTAAACAGCACAATATCTTATCTCTCTCTCTCTCTCTCTCTCTCTCTCTCTCTCTCTCTCTCTCTCTCTCTCTATATATATATATATATATATATATACATATTATATATATATATATATATAATATATATATATATATATATATATATACTTGGTTGAATGGTTTGTTCTTAGGGAAGCGTATATATATATATATTATATATTATTGACATATTGAAGCTTGTCTTTGCGTTATTTGTTTTTATTTTTATTCAAGGAAACTCGTTGAAGTTATGGAAATCAAAGATTTTCGTTGCAGGATCTGATCTCGTTCTGAGAGCTCCATTCATTGACCGAATGTGGTCTGATTAGGCCTATTTCTAGGAATCTGAAAAAAAAAAAGGCTTCATTTTTCTCGACGTGGTGTATTGTTAAAAAGAGAATGGGTGTGGCACGTCACGGACAGACAACGGTAAGAGGCACAGAAAGAACAGGTTTTGGGAAGAGGCAAAAATGTATTGGTGAGGAGGAAAAAGCATGTTGAAGTTGAGGTTATACGAGATAATTAATTTGGAAAGAGAACACAGGAAGAATGAAAGGTGACTGTTTGTGTGTGTGTGTGTGTGTCTATATATGCAGTGGTGTAGTGCTGTGGGAACGCGTGGGAACGGCGTTCCCTTACTTTTTTTGGTAGACGGAACGGCGTTCCCTCACTATTTCAAATAAATCCGAACTTACAAATCTCTAACGTCATGAAATTTTAATTCACACCCCTAGAAGAAATATGTGAAAGAATCATTAACTGTTTCATTTCTTTTAGCTTCGACTGAGGCAATGCTAGCCTATAAAGATCTGGTGAAACAGTCACTACGGCGTACCAGTTGTTAACTTTTTTTAGTTAATCATTCCAGTTGTTAGCTATTTTTATTCATCGTACTGGATGTCGTATATCTAATGACACTGGAAATACTGTATCTTCAACCTTGGAATATATCCTAATATCCAGTGCATATGACCTCAAAATATCCCTGAAATTGGTCAGATTTCAAAAGATTTCCCGGGGGCTTACAGTGCCCCCGGACCCCCAGCTGTATGGGCTCGTCGCGCTCGCCATTGTCCCCCCCACATCTGAGTAACACTTTCAAAATGCGTTCCCCCACTTCTTTATTTAGCACTACACCACTGTGTATATGTGTGTGCGCGCATGCGCATAGGTAGCTGGGCATAATGAGGTTGAGTGTATGATAATTCACAGATGTAGTGGGACAATTGTTTTTGTGAGGTAACACTTGTTATTTTTCGAAAACTTATTTTATTGTCGGGAAAAGATAAAGGCTAAGTTAGTTAAGGTTCGGTTTGGTTGGTTAGGTTAGATTAGCGAGTACCTCACTATTTAATGACATCAGAAAACACCCTTCGAGCCCTCAACTGCGTTCGAAACACTTATCATGCCCTTCTTGGTTCAATGGCACTAACGTTAGGTTAGGTTAAATTGAGTTTGGTTAATTAGATTTTTAGATATATCGATTTGAAAACGTCATTACCTCCCTTATGCCGAGATATGCATATTGTGTGTGTGTGTGTGTGTGTAAGCTCGAGAGAGAGAGTAAACTGGGCGGCATATTTATTTTATGAAAATGGAACCATACAGAGAGAGAGAGAGAGAGAGAGAGAGAGAGAGAGAGAGAGAGAGAGAGAGAGAGAGAGAGAGAGAGAGAGAGAGAGAGAGAGAGAGAGAGTGTTCCAAAAATACTTTCCCTTTAATTTTTCCTAATTAGTTCTACCTTAAATGAACTAAGAATGGTCATTTATAATTTTTAGCCTCCTCCTTTTGTTTACCTTTCCAAACACCCTGAAAAGGTTTCTAATAAAAAAAAATATATTTCCCAAACTGAAACCTTCAAAAAGAATTTATTTATTTATTGTATGTACAGAATTCGCAGAAATGAATATCGATCAAATACGAAATCTATATCTGGAAGACGGAAGGAACGCAAATACTTTGTACAGAGCGGACGAAACTTGGAATGTAATTTCTATTCCTGTAACAGAGGATTAGTCCAGAATTCATTTGGGCATTTCTGAAGGACTTTACGAAGTTGGTGATATCGTAAAAGAATCGTTCTTGGATCAGCCTTCAAGAATTCTTATAGAAACGATAAACTGTACAAACTTGGTCCTATTTATCCTAAATAATTGGAGTATGCTTCTCATGTGTTGGGGGGTGCTCAACCTACACAGCTCTACTTGACCGTGGAATCAAAGGTTTTTCGTCTCATCACTTCACCGCCTCTTACTGACTGTCTTCAATCCCTTTCTCTTCGCGCAATGTTACCTCACCCTCTCTTTACTATCGCTATTATAACGGACGCAATGTTACCTCACCCTCTCTTTACTATCGCTATTATAACGGACACTGCTCTTCAGAACTCTCTAACTGCGTGCCTCCTCCTTTATGGAGAGCATGCAGTATCAAACTTTCGACACATTCTTATCCCTTTTCTGTCCAACTCGATAACGCAAGGGGTAATCGATATTCTCAAGCTTTCATCCACTCAACCGGTCAACTCTGGAACAACCTTCCTTTCCTCAATTCATTTTTACCTTTGTGTATGACCTCCAATCTTTGAAACGCCGAGTATCCGGACATCTCGAAAGCTTTGGACCTGATTTTTGGTTTCTTCTTCTTCTTCTATGGAGGGAGGAGGGGGCGATTTTGCGGGCGTTCGGCCTTGGCCCCTTCCTGCATAAAAAAAATGTAATTACTGAATACAGTTCATGAATTTTAGTCATTTTTGGGGCTTTCCGTATAATACTCGAATCGTGACATTTGTGCTAAAGTTTTTCATTAAATGTGTAATGATGATGTCACTTGCATTAAATTTCAAAAACTTTTTCGAGGCATGCACACCCTGCTTTGATGGGTGGATTGGCTCGTGTGAAATCGTGAAAGAATGCTGGCTGGTCCTTTGGGAGCGCGAACAACGACAGCACTGACTGCGCTTTTTCTGCGAGAGGCGTTTACCGAACGCTCCGCGAGCACTTTATATTGAACGATTAAAAACCAACTAATTTATGTGATTGAGGAAGCTCGAACGACGCCGCAGTTTGTTTTTCAGAGAGAGCGCAGAATTGAAGCCATCCGTATCTGTCAGTACAAAACCTGACAAAGAAACGTCATAATATATTTTTAGATGTTTAATTTGGAACGCAAAGAAAACCCTTAATTCTAAATGTCTTAACCTTTAGAGGTGGCACTGGCACTTTATTGATTCCTCTAAAAATATTAGGCCCCCATAGACGGTCAATCATGATTGCCAAACATTGTGATTGCGCAAGCGTTGTTGTTTCCCATACACTTGTAAGGAGATTGCACAATCTTCAGTTAGTCGGTGGCGCGGCTGAACAACAACATGAGTGAAGCTGCATGTGCCAATTGTGCCATGGCTGCTAGTGCGAGACTGAACGTGATTGTGCAATCATTGCCATACACCGTCATGCATGATTGCGCAAACGTCATGATTGACGAAAAATATCTGACAGTGTTTGATATCCTTCAATCATTTGCACAAGCTTTCAATCATACCCATACACGAACAAAATGATTGCACAATCACAATGATTGTCAATCATGATTGACCGTCTATGAGGGCCTTTTTTTAAGGATGAAAATACATTACAGGATCGAGGGGAAGTACCAGTGCCACAGATACAAAGGTCCATTTCTTTATCTGGCCACTCGGGTTTTGAACTTAGCAAGGGACGATTTACCCCCAACATATGAATTTTGAATGGAGGGAATACATAGTAAAGGTCATCCGTGTATAAACATATTAATTAGATTTTTCTCAACGTACATTGAAATAACGGGAGAAGTTGTCTTTAAAGTTTAAGCCTAAAATACATTCCATATTTATTCTCATTAACAATTAGGTATAATTATCTTTTTAACCAAGTTATTAACATGTCAATTAATTTATCCGGAATTAACTACGTTTTTAGCTATTTTGGCCAATGATTACTAAATTCGAACCAATTATTTATTGGTTTGTAAAAAAAAACCCACACACAAAAGTCGAAGCTTAACGGTCACGAGATGGTTCTCTTCGCTGCTTCCTGGAAAGGGTTGGCATTTGAGGGCTGTAGCTAATTTTGAAACAAAAATATCATGCGTATATTACGTCAGAAAGTTATAAATCAGTGATGGGTACTAATTATTACTATTAAAAACGATTTTAAAAGCCTTCATTTCATTATAGGTGTATAAAAAGACGAGTTTGCGATAACAAGGATGAAAATTACATTACGTATCACGCGTTTGGGGGATAGATTTATTATCTTGGGAAAAGACTTCACTCTTAAATTTAGCTTTGAGATTTCCAAATGATCCTTCGCTAGAGTATCTGTCACGCGAATAAAAAGGGATTCACCGCCAACTTTATGTATGTACGATGCGCTGAAAACGCATTGTACCGTTACATTTTAAAAAATAACCTTTCATAACTTATTATAATTATCAGTAAATTAATAACTCATAAAATAATACTGTACAGTACAATATAGAGTGTCCCCAAAAAAATATATACTCTTTATAGCATCATATATTTTATAATTTAAAAAATAAAAAATAATATATTGTTATAGCAATTGCCAATGAAAGGTAAATTAGTAATCTAAGTGATCAAAATGTTATAGCGAGTTGTTTGCATATAAAATTTAATTAACCGCCAAGTGCTCAAAACGTTCTCCGGCGGCATGAATGCACTTTCAATACAACAAAATCGTGTGGTCTGATGAAGCTACCTTCATGTGAATGGCACAGTAAATCGACACAACTGCAGGTACTGGTCACTTGATAATCCACACGTTTATGTGGATAAACATGTTAATTTACCAGGATTAACAGCATGGTGTGGTTTATCATCCAGGCGTTTGGTTGGACCATTTTTCTTTAATGGGACAGTTACCGGTGCCGCATATCTCGACATGCTGCGGACAGAAATTATACCTGCAGTTCGGAAGTTGTTTGGAAACGACGACTTTTACTTTCAACAAGATGGAGCCCCCCCCCTCATTATCATTGTGATTTCAGAAGGTACCTCGATGAAACGTTGCCTAACCGTTGGATAGGACGAAGAGGAAGCGTTGAGTATCCTCCACGTTCACCGGACTTGACTCCACTTGATTTTTACTTGTGGGGCTACCTGAAGGATGTAGTTTATGGTACAAGACATGCAACACTTGAACACCTTAAGGATGCAATTAGGGAAAAGTGCGGGACCATCACAGCATCCACATTAGTCCATGTCTGCGAATCAGTTAGTCGACGCATTCAAAAGTGCATTCATGCCGCCGGAGAACATTTTGAGCACTTGGCGTAGTTAATTAAATTTTATATGCAAACAATTCGCTATAACATTTTGATCACTTAGATTACTAATTTACCTTTCATTGGCAATTGCTATAACAACATATTGTTTTTTTTTTTTAATTATAAAATATATAATGCTATAAAGAGTATATAGTTTTTTTTGGGACACCCTGTATATCGTTTACTACAAGAGCGATCTTCAAAAGAAAACCAAACCACATTTATTTCATTTATATATATATATATATATATAATATAATATATATATCATACTTTCTATATACTTGACAATGATGCTATGAGGTGCTCCTACCCTGAATGAGTGTATGGGCGAAGCGACGCTTTATGCAAAACAGTGAAGCTTTTTTCCCCCAGTTATACTTAAACTGTTGGCATGCGTGTCTCTAGCATTGAGAATATATATATATATATATATATTATATATATATATATATATATTAGTGATGTAGGTCACATCCGCATCCGCGGAACATCCGCACATTTTCTCGCATCCGCACCCGCATCCGCACTTTGGACTGCGGATGTCGTGCGGATGTGGACCGTTGAGATAAAATGTCATTAATAAGCGGAAATTATCAAATTCTACTATATTAATAGAACTAGTTCATTGTGCGCAAAAGTGATGCAAGCGACAAGACGAGAGGCTGTTTTTGTATGAAGTTACTCTCTTGCAACCTACTTAGATCCACGTTACAAAGCTAAGTTATTTTCACCTAGTACATTAGAACGAGTTAAATCATCACTTGGCAAAGCAGTTGAAGAGCTTCAATCTCTTGAATCTGTCGCTTCGCCACCCACCAAAAGAATAAAAGTTTCAGTGACAGAACCAACACCTTCAACAAGCAAATCTATCACAGAATCTGTCTCAGTTTCTTGAGTCAAGCAGCAATGACGAGACCTACGCGATGTCAAAAGATGTAGTAAAAATGATCGAGAGCTATCACCAAGAAAAACGCCTGGCTGCATGTGACAATCCTATTAGTTGGTGGAAAAATACGCAGAATATCTATCCATACTTGAGTAAACTTGCAAGGAAACATTTAGCCTGTCCTCCAACAAACGTACCAAGCGAGAGATTATTTAGCAGTGCTGGATTAATATATGATGAAAAGAGAAACAGACTGGCAGCAGAAAAGGCAGAAAAATTAATGTTCCTTAAGCATAACCTTCCTATAATTAAGTTTGAACATTAAACGATGAACATCTTAGTTTACTTATTTTAATTACTCATTTATAAATATGCCTAATAAAACTTTAAACTTAATATAAATAGTTATCAAGCTAATTAAAGATCTCTTTCTATAAGGGTGGAGGTTGGGGAAAGAGGTTGGTGGGATGCATTTGAGTTGGGTTCACGTCCCGCATCCTGGTAACACAATTATGGTTTCTAATTGTGGCTGAAATTCAACAAAATATAACGAATTTATTTGCAGACGAATTCACTAATTGATTTCTATATTAGTTAGATGCTTGATATTATTTTATTTGTTCAGAGAAAAGTACAGCAATTATTGTACAATTAATCAATTATACTACATTATAGCTACAGCTCTCTCTATATAATAACTTATTATATACGTTAAACACAACAAATCTCGAATATATCCTAAAAAATAACGAAAATGTAGACATCCGCATCCGCATCCGCATATCAGTGGCGTGCGGTCCATGGAAGCAAGGGAAGCAATGCTTCCCTATTCAAAGAAAGAAGAAAATGCTGTATTATACGTACTTTAAAGTTTAAACAGTTCAATATGTGTTAATAATTTGTACAAAATCATTTTATTATACTATTTATAGCATTTGATTGGTAATCAGGTGGATACATTGGTTGCCGTTCGTGCAAGAACCTTTAAGAAAGCCGACGCAAAAAATCTCGAGTTGGACAACAATTGACGAAATGCATCCTTTTTCCCAATGACTTTCGCTTTTTTTTTACTGTTACAAATTGTTTCTTTCCATTCTAAAAACTCATTTAATGTTTAATAATGTAGTATTTATTGAATACAACAAGTTTCATATATAGTTTTTCTACTAAAAAATTCCATGGCCATGTTAAGCGAAAAAGAATATATATTTATCGTTATTTTATCCTTCCCTATGTCAAAAAGGAAGCAATTTAGATTTCGCTGTCCAGATCTTATAGTTAATTTTCTTGAAATATCTGGCAACTTATACGTGCTGTCTGCTGTCATTCTCTCATTTAAAGCGAATACATAACTACGCTAGAAATGCGCAAGGGGAAGAAAGGCTTGCAAGTTTAGCTTTAATCTCAATTGAGAAAAAGCTTCTTAAGGATATGAAAACCGATGCCTTTTACGAAGAAATAATAGATTTAATAAAAAAGAAAGAAGAATAGAATTAACCTATAAGTAAAGTAAGTACATGATTATATGTGTTTTGTTTTTATTATATACGAGTATTTTAAAGTTTTAGTTTTATTTTATATAATCTTTGTTGTTTTTGCTTGAATTGCTTCCCCTTGACGAAAAATCACCGCACGCCACTGGATATATATATATATTATATATATATATATATATATATGACGGGAGACATTTTTTTTTATTTTATACGGTTTTGCGATAATAAATTTGTTCCGACCTTTAAATTTCTACAAATCTTCAAACAGATCACTGAAAAAACATTTAAATTTTATTTAGTGGATTTTTTCATATATATATATATATATATATATATCGCTATGTGCGGTGGAGAGCGCAAGAGAGCAACTCGCTCCTCCACCAAGCCAGGACTAGAGGCGGGGCCACTAGCTTGACCTTCGTGTGAAGAGAGACCGACGCATGGAACCCAAACGAGGTTAACGAGGTGTGTATATATATATATATATATATATATATATAATATATATATATATTAATTGTTGAGAAGTGAAGTTAACATATTCCTTTAAGACTTTGCAGAAAGAACACTTTAAAGATAAAAGTTAATTAATCATTAAATCACTATAAAGAAAAGTAAAAAGTGAAGCTCCTTTATGTCTGCAAAGTGAGAAGTAACAAAAATGTTAAATTGGATTGATTTGAGAAAGACGTCTCTTGAAATTAGTGAGAGGATTGTAAGGTAACCTCCCTGTTCTATATCCTCCGAGGAAGTGGGGGTAGGGGCCCGAGCCTGGGCTACCTTAGCCAGAGTTTCTTAAAGGGGGGTGGCCGGCTTGCCGCTTCGGTTTGATGTAAGATACAAAAAAGACAACCGCCCGGCTCTAGGCAGCACCGGGATTCAAACCCGCGACTCAACGGAATTTCAGCGCTGCCGGGCGGTGTCCCAACCGATCGAGTTACGAGACGCTCATGAAAGGATTGCGGCAACACATTTGTTTTTAAATTTTATGACTATCGACACCAAAGTTTTGTACTTGACATTGATTATTTTTCTTCATCTTTCAATGTCTGAGTTCTTAGGATGGTCTTTTACGTAGCTCCAAACTTTAGTTAATGTTTACATTAACGTAATGTCGTGGTTGTACTGCAGTGTTAAGCTTGAATCAATAAATTAATAGTTCTTTGTGTTTAAGATACCAAAAGCTCTGTATGGGTTAATATACAGGGTGATAAAAAAGTGTTCTCCAAAAATTATTGTGCAATTTTTAAGTAACACTTTTTTATCACCCTGTATATACTCGTATATACATTAATATAGTGATGACACACACAACAATTTTTTAATCTAAATTTATTACAAACATTATTTAATAATTCTACAATGTATTCTACATGTTTAAACTTGTCAAACTTTCATACAAGGTTTACGAGCTCAAAGTTTGTTCATTTAATCTACATTAGCCTCTCTCTAATCCGGCGCCATTGTTTCCGGAGGTATACCGGACTAGTAAATTTTCCGGACTACCTAGGGTCCTCCCCACCCCGTACAACTTGGTATGTATCAACATTACATCCCTGTTAATATTTCGCGAGTGGTAACGCTGGTGTTGCTACTTGCTACTCATCTGATTCAGAACGTTTAGATCACCTTAATTATGATAAAAACATTCAGAAGTAAAGTAGAAATGGATATACCTTAACAGTTTATTACGAGGTGCCGGACTATCAGAGTGGACTACCGGATTATTGAGAGCTATGTCACAATTGAAAAGTGCAGGACTACCGATATGCCGGACGAGAAAGAAGCTAGTGTATTTTTAACCTAATTTGACAGGTGTTCATTTTCAATGTACGAATATAATTGACAGGAATGAAAACCAAATTTTCCCATTTATATTTGACTTCCTGTTTGAGTTCTTTACTCCGTAAACAGTCAAGTTCTGTCTGATAGGAAAATTTGAAGTCGCTTCCTTCCATACATGTTCTAATAGGTTAAGGAGAGGCTCCTTTTAGAATCAGGCGCCAAAATGTCGACCACACGGACACTAACTGAGAACTTACTGGCTCTCTTTTTTATCATATATGCCAGAAAAGCTATACCAAAAAGGGAACCTATACCCACGTCATGTTTTTCAAGTACATTTTTCAAAGCAACATTCACCAATTGATTTCTGATTATATAATATATATATATATATATATATATATATATATATATATGTAGTTAACATAGTTAACTATATACACGCCTCAGTGGTGTAATGGTTATCATTGTTGAATACGAAGCCACCGGCCCCGGGTTCGATTCCCGTTGATGCCAGTCAGCAAGCACTCAGCTGTTCATCCTTCCATACAATAAAAAATTGGTTGATAGATAAATGGGTACTCTGGGTAGCCTAGTAGTTAAGACACTGGGGTTGTGAGATCGAGTCCGGGCGAGGACTTTTTAATTTCTGACCACCCGTGGTGGGTCGTGGTTCGGATTCCACGTTAACTGTAGATCTAAGGTGGAGTAACATGCTTGACCTTCGTCAGAATGAACAATTAGGGCGGAAGCAAAACCAACGTTAATCAAGGTGTGTGTATATATATATATATATATATATTATATATATATATATATGTATGTATATAGTATGTATATATATATATATATATATATATATATATATATATAATATATACAGGGTGTTTCAGGAGGAAAGGTCAATACTTCGGGAGGTGATAGTATCGGTCATTGTGAGAAAAAAGTTCATATGAACATGTGTCTAATTCTGAATGGTTACGGAGATAGAGCTGTTTGAATCTGATGCGCGCACAGCTCTTCCTCCCCCCGCGGTGGTCCCATTCAATGGCCCCAAGGTCTCCAGACCTCTCTCCGTTAGATTATTGTTTGTGGGGGTGGATGAAAAGTCAAGTTTACAAAAGAAAGGTGGATACCCGAGACGAATTGCTCGCGCACATTTTGGATGCTGCTGCCCGCATAAAGGAACGTCAAGATCAACTCAGACGAACAACACGCGATCTTCGCACACGAGTTGCAAAGTGCATTGAGGTTGACGGTGGGATTTTCGAAAACGTATTGTAAACTAACAAATTTGTCATTTCTGTATCTGATACCATTCAAAATGCCAATGTTTAAACATTAAATGTTAGAAACAGTAATTGGTTTCTCTTTCTTGATTACCATTAACAATGCTTTTGTATTTGTAGATTCAAACAGCTCTATCTCCGTAACCATTCAGAATTAGACACATGTTCATATGAACTTTTTTTTCTCACAATGACCGATACTATAACCTCCCGAAGTATTGACCTTTCCTCCTGAAACACCCTGTATATAAAAGGGAGGAGCGATTTCCCGGATTGGAGTAATTTATATAAATGGCGCATGCGCAGAGTCAACCCACACACACCAAATGGACGAAAGAAAAAATAATTACATTAGGATATTGCATTTTTCTTATGAAGATAACCCAAGAGAGAGAGGAGAGAGAGAGAGTTTAAAATGAATAACAAAAAAAATTTTTATCCACCAACTTTCAGACTTTGATTAAATCTTCAAAGAATTTATGTATGGAATATTTTTAATATTAAAAAACTTAATTTTGTAACATTTACCATTATATTACCAACAGAAAAAATTTTTAATATCATATAATCAAATTTATTCTTTATTGAAGTTTGAAACTACAAAAAAAAAAAAAAAAATTATACTAAAATAAAATACTTTGAAATTTATTAAATTAAAATTTATATTATTTACTGTTTAAAAATTTTATTCAGTTCTTATGTCAAAAATTGTGTTCAGTTTTTCTTTTTCGTGAACTTCCGTGTCTTCGCGTGTCCTCATTCTAGTGGTCTGAGCCGAGCTTAATGGATCTGATCGACTTGACATAAAATGGACAAGTTATTGTCGGTTAGATTAAGTTAGGTTAGATTACGCTAAGTTAAATTAGTTTAAGTTAGTTTTTTAAGAGTGTCCATGTTATGTTATGTCGATCCGATGGATATAGTTTCTCTGAACGGTTGCCTGACGTTATAGGTACAGTATAATGACAATGGCGAGAAGTCTCGTAAATATATGTATACTGTAGTTAATAAATGCGGAAAGAAGTTCACCGCATAATAAAATCTATTGGAAAAAATTTTGAAAATTTGAAAAATTCAGGAATTAATAATTAGTTAAAAAAACTCGACCTCTCAATTTAAATTAATTAAATAAATGATAGCTGGAATGGTTGTGCATTTGGCACCCAACTTTTAAAATTATTTTTCCAACCAATTATGATTTTTTTGAATGGAGATAAAAATCGGAGGGACAGATAATAATAATAATAATAATAATGGTTAGGGTTGCTTAACCTCCTTCGTAACATCTACAACCTTATGTGGAATCCGAACAACGGGTCGCTACATCATCTGAACGCGGAGAACAGTCACTCATCCAACTTCTGAACAGTCTCAACGTCGTTTAACCTCGCTAATGGAACGTGAAGCGGCGTTGCAAAGTGCCCACGTCGTGTCCAAGAGGCAGAATAAATGTATTAACAGAAATCAATTAAATTTCATATAAGAGCAAACTAGTTTCTTCCTTTGTTTGTAGTTTCCAATATAAAGAAAGTTAAAATTAACATAGTTTTAATTTCAGTGTAAATCTTTCACCCCTCTCCTATTCCATCTTTCACCCCTCTCCTATTCCATCTTTCACCCCTCTCCTATTCCATCTTTCACCCCTCTCCTATTCCATCTTTCACCCCTCTCCTATTCTCTTCGACTATTTTTCCGACTTGTCGGCAGTGGCCGGTGGATGATGATGGGGAGTCTTTCTTTTTCTTTTTCTGAATGAATGTCAACCCACGAATGATAGGTTTTGCTACTTACTTAACCCCTTATTCTCCTCTTTCAACCCCCTCCTCTTTCCTTTCTCTCGGGCTAACCTTAGAGTGGATCTTAGGGTCTTTGTTAGCCTTAGCTTCTGTAGATCTGTAGAACTAAAATAGTTATCTTATAAATTAAGAAAAGAAAAAAAAAAGAGGCCAAAACAGGATGATCCAAAGACAGGTTTCTCAGCTTAACTTATTACATAAATATTTTTCGGGTGAAAATCTTTTATTTTCTCATATTTCCTTACAGAAGACGTGTAATATAGCAACAGTTTACGCAGGGGGGTAACTGGAGTAAAAAGGTTGGGGGGACGAACGCAATCCTATTGATGAAAGCACTCAATTTCTATGGGAGTAATTATAAAAGTTGGGTGGGGGGACAACTTTTATAATTACTCCCACGGATAATGAGTACTTCTAACAATAGGATTGTGTTCGTTCCCCCACCCCCCAACTTTTTTTACTCCAGTTACGCCCCTGAGTTTACGACTTTACAGTGTGAGAGAAATGTTGGGTTAAGACTCGAGAATAAGTGCATCAACATTTGTCCAAAACGGGTGTTTTTTGTTGTTTTTTCTCCCTCACCCACGGTTAATTTTTATGAAGTTTTTGTTCGCGGATTTACAAGTGAGGGCAGTGATTCTCAAAATTTTCATGTTCAAGGCACACCAATGTCATCTTTTTTCTTTGGCGGCAGCCTTGAGTGGGTTTTGTGTCTTGTTTCGCGGTTTCCCCTGAGGTTTTGCCGTTCAACATCGAGGTATGAACGCCACGTAACTTGAAACTGAGCGTATAATATTTTCGTTATAAACGCAATAAATTGTGAATATTTTTGTTTGATTTGAAATTTGCTTATGATGAGTAAGTTTTGAATTTTGAATTCTTTATTTCTGTGGTTTTGTTGAAATTTCTTGGCTACCCGGTTAGGAAACACTGGGTTAGGGTTTTAAAGCGTAGTTGAAATATATATAAATTTGAATTAAAGTGTTCGCGAAGAGGAAGTAAATTGGATGAACAGAATACTGTACTTACATTTTCAGAGATAAGCAACTATTCATAATTAGTTGGAAATACTTGACCAAGAAGAAAGAAATGTGTGGCGAATGTACTGGCCTTCCAATTAATCAGTTCTTTTTTGTATGGGTCAGATTACTTTTACAATCAATTATGAATTCCTGGTATATTTTGAAAATTCAATAATATTCCTAAGGAATTTACTTCTTAGGCAAACTTTATTCCGAATTGTGATACATGCTTGAATGTTACAAACAGTATCAAATGGATGAAAAGCATAATAGTTGCGTGGTTTGATAGTTTCCCGAATGTTAAAGAGACTCAAAATTCATTCAGTCAAATCGGCAAACGTGGGTAAAAACTGGCACTGTCAAACTTCATTCATTCGAATGGTGATGTGTACACACAATGTCAGACGTCATTGTTTTCCGGCATTGTTCAAGTTTTGAATAATTCGTCCCATGACACCACAAGGTTAAGGGGTTGCCAACAGCTGTTTATGTCATCAAATGCTTACCATTAATGACTGGCTCAAACATGATCCTTACAACCATATCTCTCTCTCTCTCTCTCTCCTTTCCTTTACTAAATCCCCCCAAATGAGGCGGAATGCTGCGAAAGGGTAAGTTTCAGACTGATCTTGAACATTTTGCAATATATATATATATATATATATATATATATATATATATATATGTGTGTGTGTGTGTGTGGTGTGTGTGAAAAGATAGTTTTAATTGAAAGGAAATTCCTTTGTTCCAAATTCAAAAGATAATTCTCTTTCAAATAAAAAAAACTTGCCTTTTTAAGAATTTTCCCTTGGGTTTCCTTTTAAATTAAAAGATTTGTTTTTGCCCAACCCCCCCTCCCTCCCCTTCTCTCTCTCTCTCTCTCTCTCATATGTATATAACGGATGAATGTAAAAGATTAAAAAAGGGAGTTGGGTTACCTTGACCTAACTCGAAAACGAATTTTTGTTTAATTCGTTGATCAAGCTCTCCTCCTCCGTTGCATCATGTCATGATGGTTAAGTTCAACGCTAAATAACCCTTATGTTAAGGTTTTAAGAGTCTGGTCTTACCTCTTTTTTTCTCACGTTTTCTTTATGTTAATAAAGTGTTAACGTAACATTAGTTTAAATTTTACTCAAGAGGGTAAAAGGATGTTGAAATAAGAGAAACATTTATGTCGGAATGAAGAATTACCTTCATTTCGTCACTACTTCCTTACTCGATCGGATGACTGGTTTAATAGTGCCAAATCTCAGTGCCTTGTCTTAAATAATTTAGATACTGTGTGTGTGTGTGTATATGTATATATATATATATATATATATATATATATTATATATATATATATATATATATATATATATATATATATATATTTTTTTTTTTTTTCAGGTGTGAATGTTTGTCCATTTTTATTGTTGTGCTTTTAAGTTGTATGAATTATGACGAGGGTTAAATTGCTATTGGGGACAAGAAGATTTGGTTGGTTGGTTATTCCCCTTTTTACGTCCTTCGTCAGGGCAATGAGACGGGGACAGGAAGAGTCGCGCTTTTATTCAGCAGTATATTTGGGTCTCAGAAATAATCTTGCAATCTCGTTGCTAATACCACTAAAATGATACTTAATCTCATTTTATTTCATATATAATATTTAAAAATTTAAATAATTTTGTTTATATATTATAATAACCCAAAGTAAATTTTATGCGCCTATTAGAGAGTTGTTGTATAGCCAGGAACGAAGGGGATCCATCACTTTATTTAAAATTAATAAAAAAATACATAAAACTATATTTACTAAATGCGGTGGATATAATTGAGAAAAGGTGTTATCGTAACGCAATCTTTTCCTGATCAAAGATACCCACTGTGTTTAATGATAATGACGAGCGTCTTCAGTTCTTAATCCATCTTTAATAAGTGTATATTCAATTTAAAGCAAGGTGAAAATTGGGACCTGTATACATTTCGTCGACAAGACCAAACAATCGACACTCCAAAAACTAACTTAATCTAACCTAAGTTATAGCTTAACTTACACTAACCTAACTTAATCTAAGCCACAATAACTTGTCATTTGTTTGGTCTCGTAGATCATATGTCGTTGGTCCTGAAAATTCAGCGTAACGATGTTTACTTTTTGCAGTTTTGTCTGTTGTCATTGACAAAGAAATTGACACGTCCCAGATTTTGTATGATAATGTTTTAACATCACGTAAAAGTAGGATTATCAGACGTCCGGCAAAAGGAGGACATGTCAGGTATTAATTGGTCGTTTGAGCTCGTGGGAAGCTCATTTTCGAGTCTGGATCATATCTAAGTAAAAAGCCGGACAATATCAACATATTTAAAATGCCTACCGGAGGGAGGACATGAGATTGAAAAGGAGGACATGTCTCCTCCTTTTGCCGGGCGTCTGGTAAACCTACCGGGTAAAAGTTAACATTTCAATTTTATTTGTTTTTCTTCTTTGAATTAAAAGTCTTCCCTTAACGAATGCCTTCATTTATTTATATAAAATTTAGGCCACTTTACAGAACGAGAATTTTCACTTTACAGATTCTAAATTAAACAAATAAAAACAGTAATTAATGCATTCTTTATAATTTACGAGATAGTGAGAACTTTCCTATTTACAAATTAAAACGCAATACGTTTCTCTTTCGTTTTACGTCCGAGTAATGTTTATTTTACATTTACGAAACCTCGTATGCATAAATCAGTTCATTATAAAAATGCTAAAATACTTTTCTTCGATAAGATACAGTCCATATATATATATATATATATATATATATATATATATGTAAGATACGCCAGGATTAGGTTTTATGATGATAAGGTTCTCATGGTATAAAAGCTTCGTTGAAGAACGTTTTTGAAGCGATTAGGCCACAAGACTCTATTTTCGGATCTGTTTTAGTCCAAAAAAAAAAGTCACTTTAAGACGCGATAGCATAAAATAGATAGTAAGCCTTAAGGTTAGACCTTTTTATTTTGTATTTTCTTTTTTAAATAGAAACATAACTTTTAAGTTAAGACTTTAAAAGATGTATTTAAAAGTAAGTGACTATTTTTCCACAATTTTCCCTTCGTTATAAATTATTACCGCCAGTTTGAAAGAATTATTTTTAAATAAGTTTGTTCAAAGCAATAACTGGAAATCTCGTAATTCTACTAATATATATATATATATATATATATATATATATACACAGGGTGTACATAAAGTCAGGATCTATTTTTGTGAAGCACTTGGAAATTATATGGAATTCAATCATAAAATGATAAAGTGGTAACATTTATTAAATAATTAAGAGTAGGATTCGACGTGACGCCCATCAGTATCCCTGCACAGCTCAAATCGTTCCGCAGCATTTCTAAACACACTCTGGAGCATTTGCGGGGTTATGTTATCTGCAGCAGTTCGTATACGTGCATGTAAGTTTTCAAGACTCGTAATCTTCGTCTGATAGACGTGCGATTTGATAAAGCCCCATGCAAAGAAATCTAAAGGAGTTAAATCTGGTGATCTCGCTGGCCAAGGTCTGTTGCTTCCGCGTCCGATCCAGCGATTTGGAAAACGTCCATTTAGATAATCCTGAACAATTTTGGCATAGTGACAAGGAGCACCATCATGTTGATAGACGATGGTACTAACAATCCTATCCCCAATCAGCTGAGGTTCAAGGAATTGCTGCAACATGTCCAGATAAATAAGCCCCGTAACTGTAGCTTCAGCAAAGAAAAAAGGACCATAAACCTTAGATTTTGTTAAACCCATCCAGACATTAACTTTAGGTGAGTCTCTTTCCCAATTTTGGACGAAATCATTCGGTCTTTCATCTGCCCAAATTCGACAGTTATGGCGATTTACTTTTCCACACGTATGGAAAGTGGCTTCATCACTAAAGAGAATGTTGTCCATTAAATTATCACTCCAGATTTGTTCTACGAGATCAGCACACACAGCACTTCGTCGAGGGAAATCTTCCTCATGTAAATCATGTAAAACCTGCAAATGATAGCTTTTCTTCTGCAAATTAACTTTCAGAATTTTGTGCACAGATGACGTCGGGAGGCCGAGTCTGTGTGATGCAGCACGAACGGACGTACGTGGCTCCTCAGTGATAATTCCGCGTACTGCATTCACGGTAAGATCTGACATACACGGTCGTCCTGATCTTGCTTCATCATTTACAGATCCCGTTCGTTTAAATTTGTTCACCAATTTTCGTATTGTCTTGTCTATTGGCCCCGGCTTATGAAATCTCCTTCTAAACTTCTCTCTGATGTCATTGTATTTCTTTCCCTCGATTCGCCAAATTACTATTGCCACACGCTCTTCTGTATTCATTCTAAGGGCTTCTGAAAAGAAAAATAGAAAAAAATAATTATTTCACAAAAATAGATCCTGACTTTATGTACACCCTGTATATATCGACCTTGCGCCTTACCTGAGATTCTTCGTGTTTTGCTTCTGCAAAAAGAGTTTTTCTTTTGTTTTAAACATGTTTAAAGCAACATTTTAGATCCAGAGATGAAACTGGAACAAAACAGGATGAGAACAGGTCGTGCAACTATATAAAAACTGCATTTTATACATATATATTTTAAGACTTATTATTTGGATGTAATGGAGAACCATTGTGACTGACAGAATTTAAAATACTGCGTTCTCTTAAGTCATTTTCATTCCTTGTGTCAAATTGTCGTTGTCAAAATTATTTGGTTAACTTCGCATGAATTATTGCCCATTGCTGAACGTCCCATGGATTTGAGTTTATTCCTGAACTTCCCGTGAATCTGTGTCAAGTGAACCGAGTTGGATTCAAGAAAATCATTTTTGTTTTCTTTGGATATTCCTTTGGGGATTTTGAGAAGAAAGCTGTGCTTGTTTTCTAATATCGAACCTTTTTAAATGTACGTATTTTATGTAGAAATTACGCTGTCATCGTTATTTAAGGAGGAACAATGAACCTTCTTTTCTCGAACCAATAATTCCGAACTCGGTGTCATTCCCATTCCCATTCCGAGGTCCGCAACTGGGAATTCCAAATTTAGGAAAAGAGCTTCTTGATTTGGGAAAGAGTAAAAGGAAACTGTGACCAATTGCAGCCTTGAATCGGGTATTTTGTATGAAAAATCTAACTTAAAGTGCGGAATCCTATAAAGAGAATGGGAATAGATCCATTTGAGAATTGCTTCTTGTGAGATTCCCACTTTTGGACTTCTCATTCTTGAACGAAGAAATGGGAATGACACTGATAGGCAGAGAAATCCTCTTTCGACCGAACCTCATAGCTGAAGGGCGAGTTCAGTAGCGTGCACCAGACCCCTTTCCACCCTCTCTTTGATTGTCTCCTTCTGTGCGGGATTTAGCTCCATTTCCTTCGGGAAACAGCCCCATCAGCTTTTCCTTTCCACACTTAATGCCTTCACGATGGCGTAAAGATCAAACACACAAACTCGTTTACCTTGCCATACGTTCTACAAAATACTTCTTATTCACACACACACACACACACACACACACACACACAACACACATACAACAAGGTGATCCATAAGAGTGTTCCCAAATATAATATGCAATAAATTATTTTTGGGAACATTCTCTCTCTCTCTCTCTCTCTCTCTCTCTCTCTCTCTCTCTCTCTCTCTCTCTCTCTATATATATATATATATATATATATATATATATATATATTATGTGTGTGTGTGTGTGTGTGTTATCCATATAGACAAATGAGCGGTTTGAGGGTGGTAGAAAAAGACAGATAAGAGCTGGAGTTATATTCCATTATGTTTCGGCACAAAGCCTTGCTCACACAGAATGTACAGGGTGGGCCGTAAGTTTCCATACATAGGAAAAATAAACATTTTTTTATGGACAACCATTTTTATTTATATAATATGCTCTACATGGTTGCCATTGTTTTGAAAACACATTTCAATACGTGTTCCCCACTGTTGATGAACACGCATTAGCACAGTTGACGTTATGCTTGTAATGGCGTTGGTGATACGTTCCTTTAGATGATTTATGTCTCGTATCTTTTCCTGATACACCATGGCCTTCAAGTGCCCCCAAAGATAGAAATCAAGGTGGGTGAGATCTGGGGATCTGGGAGGCCACTCCACAGGACCACGCCGACCAATCCAAGCATCCGGAAACTGCTGATCCAAATACCGACGCACGTGAAGACCATAATTTAAATTTTCCTATGTATGGAAACTTACGGCCCACCCTGTATAAAGAAAGAGAGAGGTGTTCGTCTCTTTATACCTTTGGTTAGCTTCCGCCCGAATTGTTTATTCTGACGAAGATCAAGTTTTTCACTCCACCTTAGACCTACCATTTAACGTGGAATCCGAACCAGGCCCCACCAGCAGTCCCGCGTCTTACCCACTAGGCCACCCAGGGTACCCATTTATCTACCAACCACTTTTTTTATTGTGTGGAAGGATGAACAGGTGGGTTTTGCTGCGCGCCGGCTGCTAACCACTACACCACCGATATATATCTGCTTTTTTATATTATTTTGAGTTCTTAAATTGAATTTGTAATTGTATTTAATTGTAACTGTTGTTTGCCATGGAATAACGGCCCTAACTACATGGCTGTATCGATTTAGTATATAAAATTCAATGATTATTTAATATTGATATAAACTCTGATATTTTCACATATAAGTAGGTAACGTGGTAGACTGCATAATATAAGTAATGTACGATGGTTAAACGTAGGGCTAACTATCCAAATACTTATACTCATAGGCGGATTTACGTATAGGCAGAGTAGGCACCTGCCTAGGGCAGCAAATTTTCAGGGTGGCAAATTTTGTCGTATTTGAACCTAAATAGGGCACATAAAACAAAAATAGAAAATAAATAACTTATAATCACTAACAAATTGAATGGATTCACAAATAAGTTTTAAAATACAAAAGAAAAAAAAAAATCAGCCTGTAATAGCAAACTAGCGATATCAAATGGCACAATTATAAGGCACTTTAATCCATGCCTAAGGGCGGTAAATTACTTAGTACGCTTCTGCAGTTATACTTATACTGTATATCACTACAAGCATCAATCAATGTGTATTAGTAATTAAAAGTTATTACTAATACACATTGATTGATGCTTGTAGTGATATACAGTATAAGTATAACTGCAGAAGCGTACTAAGTAATTTACCGCCCTTAGGCATGGATTAAAGTGCCTTATAAATTGTCGGTGTTCATATTTGGCGTCATTTCCTTTTCTTCAGTCTTAAACGTTTAGAATTAACAATTAATTCTATACCAGATTGTATATAGGATGAAATGTTTAATAAGCCAATTGGTATTAAGAAACGCGTCAGCTGTTAATACGCAACAGCAAATAGAATATAAACAAAGAACAGAACACTCTGTTATATATACATTGTACAGTAGTTTAGAATTACTACGCCTTCATCTTGTCTGTAATAACAACCGCACAAACGATGCTCATTATAAACTCATAAACGTGTTTACAACAATACAGAGTCCTTACTAAGAGAAGCGGCAACCCTTTAATTAAATCTTATATTCACTAAAAGCTGTTTAATTACTGTAACCTAATTGATGGTTAATAAGCTCCGGCCCATTTACATGTTAAAATTAGTACATCATTTTGGGTAATTGTAAAAATAAGGAGTAAAATGAGCTCCTCTTTTCCCAAAACTACCCAAATGATTTAAAAATTTTAATCACACTTAATGGATACACAGAAAAGGATACGCAGAAAACAAGACTTCCGCAATCCTCTGTACATAGAAATAGCTTCTTTTGCCTCAGATCACTCAAAAGAGAAGTTTCGAAGATCATATCTTCTCTCTAAAGAAGTTATTTATCATTAAAAGAAGTCATTATATCATCTGACAAGAAGAAGCTTTGATACCCAAAAGAAGGATAACTTCCCTTAGAATCCACTTTCAAAAAGAAGTTAAAATTATTTTGAGTGTATGAGTTTTTTTGGCACCAATTTGGTTTAAAATAACAAGTTCAGAAATTTACTGTCGATTTTTTTAAGCAAAAATAATATTCAGTTAACAAAAAAGTGAATATTTTTCTGAAGTTTACATCACCTTTGGAAGAAAATTGAATAATTTTGTTGTCAGTGCATCAAGATCTCGCAGCTTTATGGAAATGATGCGGGATCTTCCTCTTCGATCATTCCACTAGGTTTTATTTCGTTTTATAAGTAGGAACCTTTTTTATTTGTATTTTCCACGAGCATATTTTATCCCGTATTGTTTAGAATGTGTTTCCAGTGGATACAAGTATCTCTCTCTCTCTCTCTCTCTCTCTCTCTCTCTCTCTCTCTCTCTCTCGAGCTGCTTCTTCAGAAAGATAACAGATTGGGGTTTTTATTCCGCATATACCTATAACGAAATGTTAGACAATTTCAAACAAAAGGAAATGTAAGCAATCAACATAAGGGTAATAGTGGTAGGCGACGATCTACAAGAACTGTGCAACAAGTAATATGGTTCATGAAATTATTGCACGCAGTCCCCAGAAGTCAATTCGACGTTTGTTAGCAGAAGTAGGAATTTCACGAACATCTGTGCATCGTATCCGTCGTATCGAATTAAACCTTTTTCCCTACAAAATTTATTCACGAACGTCACTGACTACTAGTAGTATAGCCGAAAATGTGAGACAGAAATGGATCAATTTGAAAATTCCCCCCCCTCACCGTCCTTCATGGCGGTCCTCCACCGTCCTTCATGGCGGTCCCTCCTTTATGAGGTGTTCTTCATGGTCCTTCAAAAAAAAAAAAAAAAAAGGAAAAAATAAAAATAAATTAAAAATAAATTTAAAAATAAATTTTAAAAAATTAAATTTTAAAAATGATTCGTCTTCACCTTCCTTCAAAAAATTTAAGAAAGGATTGAGCCTCGCCTTCCTTCTTGAAAAAGTCCTTTCATGAGACAAACAAGAACAACATGCAAAAACATACATACATTCGAGTACTTCCTGTTCA